>BPTQ01000002.1:18701687-19021017 GCA_019973895.1 Chrysanthemum seticuspe
TTTAATTATCTTTATATAGATGGGCACTTTGATATACTTTTGACAAACCGTTTTTCTTGTTTTTCGTCTTTTTTTTTTTCTTTTTCTTTTTTTGTTGAAACTTGCATGAGAAATCATGTGATATTACACTAATTTGGATAAAACATATAAAATCACATGTGATTTTTTACCAATATGATTTTTTCATATGTGACTATAGAAGTTTCATAAATGAACTGCATTAATCTATAATTCGAATGTAGTGTGTGTGATATATGGTTTGAAAGCAAAAAATGTATGTTTTCTATTGCAAAAGTCGGGAAAAGTTTTTGATTTATAGACAAATACTTATATTAATTTTAGTATAGATGTTTAGTATTTGAACTTCGATATTAGTATTAAGAAAATGTGAAAAAAAATTTAGTACGAAAAGTTTTCGATATTAGTTTTTGATTTATAGACAAGTACACATGTGATATGTAATTCGAATTTTGATACAGCTAAGAAAACGTAAAAAAACAAACAAAAAAAAGTTTGTCGAAAGTATATAAAAGTGCCCGTTTATAGAATATAATTAAGTGCTGGTCGTGATGGTATAATTTATTTTTGTTTAACGATAAACCATTCATGAGATATTTAAATTATAAAACATATGTGTAATTGAATTTTTAATTTAAATATTAATTAATATCTCTTTTTTCTCAACAAGAAAATAAATGGCTGAAATTTGTCCACTGATATATAAAAAAAATTTGATATGTAAAATGACTCTTCTCTTTCACATCTTTTTATACAATGTTCATCAAGTAATCTACTATCTTTCACTAATAAGCATTCTAGAGGCTATTAATGTAAATTTTTATGGAGTATACTAGTCGAAGCTAACGAAACAAAGAATGATATCTTTGCCCCTTCAGCATTTTTTTAAACATAACATGTAGATATTAATACAAGAAATTACATATCGTCTAAAACCGAGAGACTAGAAGTGCAATTAAAGTTGACTCCAAGTCAACTCACTTGCCTTTACTCTTTCTAACTTCACTTTCGTCCATCGGCAAACTATAAGGTCAATGATAATAGTGATCAACATCACCACTGTTTACTTAGTGCCATGTTAGCTTCGCCTTCCACAACCATCATCACCATCAATATAGTGTAATAACACAACTAACATCACTACCAAAAAATATCTCACTTAAACACAAATATACCTCACAAATAAGATCACTCACACACAACAACAACAACAACCACCACCCACAACTTGGTTGTGTAAACGACAAATTTCTCCTTTTTTCCAACCTAGCACGCGTCTTCCACGGGTAAGGTAATAAGGTAGCACACGTCTTGAAGGCCGTCGCACGCGTTTAAAGTGGCTTATTACCACCGGTCTAAGTCTGTTTATACTCTAATTTTTTTATATATACTCTAATTACTTTCTATAGTGTTTCATTTTATAACATTACAATATAATAATCAATCCACTTGGCTAGATGAAAGGTCTAAATAATTAATACAACTTATTACGTCTAATTTTATGGGAATAGATCCGGTAAGTAGATAAATTGAAATTAGAAGAATGAGAATAATATTAGCCACACATTTCGAAAGAAGGGGAGCAATTTAAAAGAGATGCGTCTATTTTTTTAGATGCATATGAAATGTACGGTCGTAGTTTCTTCTCCCTTTCTCATTTTAATTTTATTTCTCTATTGGTCCTAACTTTTGATTTGATAACTTAGAGTGCGTTAGGTGTGCTAGCTGGAATCAGTGATGGTGTGATTTGGATTAGAGAGGTGTATGAGATTGGGGATATTAATTCCATTGTTATGTTGGTACTACATATAACATATTGAGTATAGGTATTACATTAAGTACAACCCATTCAAGTGCCACAATTCCATTATATTTGTGATGGAAATAATAATAAATGTGGACCCTACGAAAATGGCTAACAAAAAACAACCCTTCCTTTTGTTTGGATTTATGATTGTTGAAATCATAGTTTAACAACAAAATTTTAACTAAACACTTAAAATTACTATGAATGTCATCGTTCGATTTTTATACTCTTCAAAAAAACACCTCCTTAACCTAAAACTTTTATGCATGTCATTTTAGTTTTTAGCAAATGTTTCATTTTGTATTTGCTCATCTCATAACTTGTTTTATGCAATGTTTTAAAACCGAACTTGAGATCAAACCAGGTGTAGCTTCCGTTCTCGGTTTGATCGGAACCGTTTTCAAAACCGTCTATGAATAAGTTGTCGTCAAATTATAAAGTGATAATTATAACATTTTTTTAACTTTATATTTCATGATTGACACACTTAATCTTTCACCTACTATCTTTTTGTAGTAAAACAAGAACTTTTTGTCTCTAAAACAAGAGCATGTGTCATAGATATTGTCCTTAAGCATACTAATTGTTTGTGAGTTTTCGTTTATTTGTCATGATTTTTTTCCCCCTCTACTCTTAAGCATTTTTTTAAGGTAGTGGATGTCTTTGTTTGATTGGTGTTTGTTTGGTATGAAATATATTGCTTTTCAAAAGTAAATTGATTTGTCAACTAAATGAAGAGGGTAAAAAAGAAGAAAGAGAGATTATGGCAAACCACTAAATGAAGAAAGTAAATTGTTTGTGAATGTGACATTGCTTTTAAAAAAAATTAGACTATGATCCTTCTTCTTCTTCTTCTTCTTCTTCTTTTGTTTTTATGTCTTAGTACATTTGAATACATTCGAACGAGATCTTTGAGTGTTTGTAGAGTTATTAAGGTTTGAGGTGAATAATTAAAGGTGTCCGACGTCATTTCCGACGACATGCAGGTTTGCCGACCGATTTTTTCAGTTTTCCGACCGGTTCAACTATGTCTGGTTTACCCGGCTATTAAAAGCAGGCCGACCCACCAGTTTTCGGTTAAACCGGCCGGTACGGACCGGTTTTCAAAACCATGGTTTTATGTTTGTATACCCACTGTAAATCAGTTTTTAAAGGCGTGTTTGGTTTGCTACATGGAATCACCATGGAAATGGTTTTAATTAAAAGGTAGTATGATACTAATATGAATTCGATCGATTATGTTTGACCTAATTTGAAATATATGGTATCACATTTAAGTTGGCCTCACAAGCTAATAAAAAAGTTTAAAAAAAAATAATTTACAAATATCATAGATCATGGTAAATGCAAGTCTTTTTTTTAATAAAAGAAACAATTTTTATGAATAAGATGGGCCATAAGGGAATGCTTTGCACGTATCAATCCTATTTATATAGCAAACATATTTCTTGTGTTTGTTCAAAAAAAAAAAAAACATATTTCTTGTGTGGTTATTATTCTAAAGTATTACAGTATATTAGGCTAGTCGCAGTCGAGTATACCAAATCGGTTGCTAAACGAAATTTGGGAGGTTCAACCGATGTGGAGATCGGTTGCCTCGAATGTGAGACATAGGTTGGGACATCGGTCGTTGGACAAAAAAGAGAACATCGGTTCTCTTGACACTCGATGTTACTCTTGCTATTCTCCCATTTTTCAACGTATTCTCCCTTGGGTCGTCGACTGGGGCATCCGGGTTGTCCCAGGTCGCTGGAGAGAGAAAGCTGACGTGGCGCAGGTTGTCCCAGGTCGTCCCAGATCGCGACTGGGACCATCCTGTGGGCCAAATGACCAGGTTTAAATAACAAAACAACTTACACTAGTTCAAAATGTTTAAAATTTCTAACTTTGTCCAATCTTTTGCATAGCATTAAGAATGTAAAATAATCCGAATACGATTGAATTACACAATCACATATTTGGTTTTTGATTTTTTTGGGATAATAAGTCAACATATAAACTAGAGTCACATATATGAAAATAATTTGACTTATCAGCATATCATGTGATGTTGTTTACATTTTCTTAGTCATGAAGTACTAATTATTGATAACGGGTACTCTTTCTGATCATCTTTACTTGTGAATTTGTGAGTGCAGCTCGATCTTATCATTGGTAATGGCTACTACGTCCATTCCTCATCGGTGGAAATATGATGTCTTTGTAAGTTTCAGAGGTGAAGATATCCGCAAAAGCTTCATGGATCATATGTTCAATGATTTCAAGCAAAAAGGGATTCAATTTTTTAGAGATGATAATGATTTGCCTAGAGGAGAATACATATCCCCTCAATTATACAAAGCCATTGAACAATCGAGGTTTTTGATAGTTGTCTTCTCCAAAGATTATGCTTCTTCATCATGGTGTTTGAGGGAACTTGTCAAAATACTCGATTGCAAGCAAATGGGAAAGCCTAAACACGAGGTTCAAATAATCTTTTATGATGTTAAACCTGACGTGGTTAGGAAACAAACGGGAAGCTACGCCAAAGCGTTTGCCAAACATCAAGTTTCAAATAGACTAGAGGTCGACAACTGGAAGAAAGCTTTATCCAAGGCGGCTAGCTTATCTGGATGGGATCTCCAGGATATGACAAATGGGTAAATTTCTTGTATTTGTGTAATTAGTCTTGTAGCTCTACTAAAGCTTGACACTATATATAATTTTTTTTACTTCTTGGGTCTTTGTGATTAACAGGTATGAGTCCAAGTTCATCGATTCCATTTCCAGAGAAATCCTTAAAAATTTATGTGACGAACCCTTGCATGTTGCTGATTGCCTTGTTGGCATTGATTTCCATTACGACAAATTGGAGTTGTCACGCTTCGTTTGGTCAGATAAGGTTAACATGATTGGAATATGTGGTATAAGCGGGATAGGAAAGACGACCCTTGCCAAAGCTATCTATAACTTAATGTATATCCACTTTGAAGGAAGTTGCTTTTGTGATGATGTCCAAGGAGTCGAAAAACGACAAGGCCTAACACAAGTCCAGATGCAAATGATTAGTAAGATCCTGAATAGTGATCTAAAGATATCAAGTGTTGGTGAAGGAACTATGGTAATTAAGAAAAGGATGGCGTGTAAGCGGATCCTGCTTGTTTTGGATGACGTGAATAAGGCAGATCAGTTAGAAGCACTAGCAGGTTCACCTGATTGGTTTTATCCTGGAAGTTTGATTATTTTCACGGGTAAAGATAAACGGTTGCTAACATCACATAGAGTGGATGAAATCTATGAAATGGGGAATTTAAATGACTGTGAAGCTCTTGAGCTCTTTAGTTTATATGCATTTGGCGAAAGGCATCCTACAGAAGATTTTGAAGAGCTCGCTTCCCATGTTATAAAACATTTGCAAGGTCACCCATTGGCTCTCAAAATTTTTGGTCGATTGCTGTATAAACAATCTGTGCCTATTTGGAAAAGCGAGTTGGATAGACTCCAAAGATATCCTAATTCAGAGATAGTACAAAAACTTCGACCAAGTTTTGATAGCTTGGCATCTGATGAGAAAAGAATGTTTCTTGACATTGCATGTGCCTTCATTGGGGAAAAGAAAGATTTTGCTGCAAGTGTACTACAGAGCAGTCAATGTTCTGCAATTGCTATTATTGAAGTTCTAGCTGATAAGTTCCTAATAACAGTATGTGGAGATTGTCTTCAAATGCATGAATTGATTCAAAGCATGGCTAGGGAAATTACACGTGAAGAGCTCAACATGCCTGGGAAACAGAGAAGATTGTGTATATCATCTGCATTGAGTGAAAAGAAAGTAAGAAGTGGCATATTCTTCTTTACCTTCATATTCATACAACAGTATACACAATTGCATATGTTACTCTCACATGTTCTTGCTTTTCCAGGTGGAAATGACTGAAGCGATTGAAGTTCTAGTCCTTATGTTAAGGAAATCTAGTCAAGAGGTTCACATAGACGCTAATTCTTTTGCACTTATGAAACATTTGCGGATCCTGAAAATTTATGCTGAGGAAGAATTTGATCAGAAACGGGAATTGAAGGGCTACAATGTGAAGTACTCAGGAAGTTTGTATTTTTTGTCCGATGAGCTAAGCTTGTTTTGTTGGCATGGATACCCGTTCAAGTACTTACCTTCAGATTTCTATCCAGAAAACATTGTTGTCATCGATCTCTCTTACAGCAACATAAAGCAACTTTGGACAACACCAAAGGTATTTACTTGTTCATACATGTGTTCGTGTTCTACACTTAGAGATATAAGAACTAATCTTTTTTCTATTGATGCCAGTGCTTAAAAATGTTAAAAGTAATGAAGTTAAGGTATTGTTGTAACCTAACAACCACCCCTGACTTCTCGGAGATTACAAATCTCGAAGAGCTAAGTCTTGAAGGTTGTGTGAATTTGGTTAGCGTTCATCCCTCCATTGGAAAGCTCAAGAGACTTGTTGAGTTAAATCTAGCGGGGTGCCTAAAAGGCAACCAACATCCTTCTTTTCTATCCTCTCTAATAAACCTTGAATCATTGTCATTCGGTGGCCAATGGAAGATTCAACCTAGATGGTGGACTTCAATCACTGCTCCTTTTGGTTTACTAAGTAAACAACAACATTCCCAAAGATCAGTTTCATTGGCAGGTTTGCATATGTTAAAGTCTCTGAATTTAAGCTACTGCAATTTAGTACAAGTGCCTGAGAGCATTGGAGGCTTATCATGTCTAAAGGAACTAAACTTAAAAGGGAACAATTTATTAGAAGTGCCTGAGAGCATTGGAAGCTTATCATGTCTAAAGAAACTAAACTTGGAAGGGAACAATTTTACTAGCTTGCCTGGAAGTGTGAGTCAACTTTCTCATCTTCATCACCTTTTTCTTAATGATTGCAAGGAGCTGGAAGTGTTGTCCGAAGTTCCACCTAACATAAGGATTATTGGTGCATCTCGTTGCACGTCCTTAAGAGAAGTGCCGGGATCATCTAAATACCCATTCAGGAATAGGTCCAGTTATTTCCTCAATTCTCCAAAGGTTTTTAAGAATGTTACCATTGATAGCAAGGGTTCTACATCAAAGACTGAGTGTCTTGACTCATCTATAACTTCGCAAGGCTCTATTCACCAGCTTTCTGCTTTCCTTGGGTATGCGGGTTTACAGGCTGACAGATGTGAATTCTTCTCGCGAGACATTGCCTATGATTGTTTCGATATAATGTATCATGGGAATAGCATTCCAGAGTGGTTTACAAATAGAAGTACGGGAAATCATGTAAAGGTTGAATTACCTTCAGATTGGTGCTTCAATAAGTTTAGGGGATACGGAACCTGTGTTGTTTTTAAGAGAAAAAATCCTTACATATATACAGGATGCTCTGTAAAGAACTTTGATGGAGCGTCTATGAACCCACATACTTGCTCTCTCTTTCGGAGAGAGGTGGTAGGCATCCAAGATTCATATATGATATGGTTGCATTACATGAAGAGGGATACACAGAAATGGAAGGAAGCAAAGAATTTTGTTACATTTAGGTTCCAAGATTATGAATTCATATATAATGAAGGTGTTGAGGTGAAGGAGTGTGGAGTAAGACTAATATGTGATGAAGATATAGAACAAGAAGCAGATTTAAGTATGCTCCAAGGCCTCCCTACTCCAACAACACAACATGGTGGGAGGTTAAGCCTATCCGGGGAAAATGGTAGTGGTTTAGAGTGGTCGTGGTAGTTCAGTTGAAATGAGCTTTATTGTGTTTCTTTAATTCATCCATATGACTTTTGTTTATATAATGAGCTTTTTATGTAGCACACACACAGGTGTTTGTTGAAATGTGTATGAGAAGAAATCATTGACTGTTATATTGGCAAACTATTGGTATAACTAATATATATTGTTGGCTTGATTTTTAAGAACCTGTTGTAAACATGGGTTTCATTTCCATACCCACTTGTATCTTCAATCTCCTCATTTTTAAGAAATGAAAAGTACTTTTTTTTTTTTCTGCATTTCATTGCAATTTTTTTATTAAATACAAACAGGTAATATGAGACATTTGGGAAAAAGAATAAGAGAGGACATAGGGTGATATATATATCATTCTTTTAATGTGTTACTTTATCACCACAAGTCATCTCAATACCATTTGTCAATACAAAATTGCACCAAACACAATGCCTCTTCGTTTTTCTGTTTTTTTTGTTTCATTTTTTTTTTAATTGATGATTCTCGCTTCTGCAACCTATCAAAGGGTAAGCTTCATCTCTGTAAATTGAAGTTAAAAATAATGAAATTGATTTACTTTTTCTATGTGTTTGATGAAATGTATATATATGAGTTATTACTCTACTTGTCACGAATTAAAGGATATTGATATGGATTCTGTTTCACCTGAACTATATCCGATCCACCGCTTTCACTAACAGGTACCAGTTTCTACCTATGTAAGAAATGAACCTTAGTACAGTTGTAGCAAAACAAAGAATAAACATGTACTTACATTTCAAATAAGAGGAATTGTGGGAAATTATACAAAATTTTAAAGAATATCAGGGCTATATTTCATGAATATAGATATTCTGGCTTAATTATCAACTAAATACAACCCGTGTAATTTTAAACTCCTATTAATTTGGACCGCAACATCACACAACCTTGTTATAATCTGGATATCCCAAGTTGCCGCAAACAACCTCGCCTGCAACACGATTTCACATTTGTATATATTCAATAGAAGCAATAACTAAACATCTCAGATGAAAAAACATCCGAGTCTCTGACCACAAGGTATACTTCTGAAGATTGATATCCCATCAGGCGAACATAAAGTTACCTAACCACAATTCATTCAAAGACTACACTTTATCTCCCTTCCAGCATTGTCAAAACGTTATCACTTATAAATGTGCAATGACATACTAAACCAAAAGAACCTTTCCTACAATATAAAAACAAAACAGAGAATCATAAGATCGTGAACTCAAAATCTTTACTTGAGAGGTCCAAATGACAACTCTAGAAATCTTAAATTCTGCATCAAACTTGAGCTACTCTGGTCACTGCTCCCAACTCAAACCTGAAAGGAGAACAATTTCGCAGTCAACAAAACGTCCAAAGCAAAAGGTCACGAAAATAGCACACATTAAGTTGTGTTTCATGAACAATGTACGAAAACTGTTTAATATGGATATACTTTTCTTTGAGAACTCTTGTTTTCAAAGTTGTGAATCCCACATCCGCTGCAAATAAACCGAACTTGCACGGTTGGAAGATTTTCTAGCAGACCAATCCGCAAGGAATCTTGCAGGATTCTTTGCTAGTTTGTCATAAACTGAATTGTTTTGGCCATTTTTAATCTAGTGTTTATAGAAGTGGAAGAATGGTCTTGTCGTGCAACTGGTCAAAACAGACTCCTTTTTAGGTAAGGCCGTAAGAATTAAAATAATCGAGTTGGCAAAGACTGTTTTGTCAAACTTCTAATAGAAAAATAGTGTCTAGCGAGATTATAATAATTAGATTACTTCGGTAATAATCTAAGTTTTTGGATTAAATGAATGAGAGGCTTTATGCATTTAATTTACATTTAGGACACTTTGGACCTGTTTGACCCATTGTCGTGTTTCCATTAAGTTGTTTATATCATTTAGCTCTCAGACATTTAAACCTACTAGAGATAAACATGGCCCAGATCAACAATTCATAAGAAAAACGGTCAAGGGGTTGAAATTGCAACCTCTAAGTTCTGATGTTACTTGTGTCATGAACAGTAAACTCTGGTCCCAATCGGTTCACCTTGCTTGTTGACAAGAAGACAAGAAGGATTCATACCTCATGCAATATGCTGAGCAAGACTGAGTATCTTGACATGCTTTTTCTTCCTTAGCTCAAGTGGAACCGGGCCGAAAACCCTGGTCCCAATTGGTTCACCTTGCTTGTTGACAAGTACAACTGCATTATCATCAAACTTAACCTCACTCCCATCACACCGACCCTTCTGCATGGCGGCTTGGACAACCACACCATACACCACCTGTCCTCTCTTTACTTTTCCACCTGGTTGGGCCTCCTTCATTGATGCAACTATCGTGTCCCCTAATCTGGCTCCTTTTTTCCCCTTCAAAGCTTGTATGCACATAACTCGTTTTGCCCCTGAGTTGTCGACCACTTTTAGATTGGATCTCATTTGTATGAAAGTCCTTATTTGCTGTAAAAGACACAAAATATAGAAATGTTGTACATAACTTGGCTAATGCAAAGCAAATGTATAGCTGGCAATATGGTTATGAAAAATAATTAATTGTAATAAAATTATATATTTTTTGAATAGATTAATTTGGATGTTTGATGCATAAAGTACACATTGGGTGACTTTCTACCCATTTGACCTATATCCTTTCAAGTTGATTATTTTAATATACCCATTTGGCCCATTAACGATAAAACCATAAACCAAATCGACTCATTCATGAATGATCGGGTCAACACTTTCTCAAATAGATTAGCAGACCTGAGCCAAGAAACTATTGTAGGAACTCTCCTGTTGTGATCTTAGCATTCCTGACAACACATTGCTGAGGCCCCGCAACAGTGAACGTCCAGCTAGTTTGATTTTGTTTCATGCATATAATAGGACAAAAATCAGAACACGAAAAACTTATAGCAGAAATCAAATAATCAAAAGAGACTAAGCTTGCCAAATAGAGATTTACTATCGATAAAATAGCAAATCTTTGCGATAATAACCATGCTCCACTCTGATTAGATCGATCATTGGTTGATCCAACAAAACCTCACTCGAAAAATCCTTATATTCCCATTCTTAAAGCAACCGAATAAACAAAGGTGGTCCGGTTCCATTGCCCAGTTTGACCTGCTAAGTGTTGCCCTTAACTAGAGACCCGCTTGTTTCTTAAAAACTCAAATGTTTTTAAAAATAGATAAGGTTCGCGAACAGCATCGTTACAAGACATACAACAAAGTTTGTGACAACCTAAAAGAATTAATTTACTCTCAGTTTCGTGAGTATATGGTTGTCAACTCCAATCTGAAAGAGTTATGTACTCATAAAGGTAGTTTTTCGCTACAAAAGAATGAGTGTGACGCTCTTCTATGGAGTATCAATAAAGTTGAATTTGATCAAAGCATTCTTATATGGCACATTGCTACCACTCTTTGCTATTATTCTGATGTTGGCAATCAAGATGGTTCTGATATCGATATATGTCGCACGGAAAGCAAGCACATATCCGACTATCTTATGTATCTTCTTGTGACATACCCTGTTATGTTGCCAATAGGTATTGGCATGATCAGGTATCGCGACACCTGTGCTGAGGCAATGCGTTTTAAAAAAAAAAAGGTCTTATTACCGAAAATATTGAAGCATGTCTAAAGCTGCTGGAAGTTGATTCTCTTGAAACATCGGTCTAAAACCGGCCCGAACCGACAAAACCATCCGAAAATCATGAAAAACCTAAACCAAAACCGAACTGAATATGGTCGGTTTGGTTCGATTTTGTGTCGGGTCAGTTGGTTCGGTTGTGTGTGTTTTTGTCGGTTTTGGGTCAAACAGAACCGAAACCGACCCGAAACCGAAAATCGTGAAAAACCTAAACCGAAATAAAGGGTTGTCGGGTCGGCTCAGCGTTTGTCGGTTCGGTTCTGTTTTAAACCTTTCATGCTCAATCTTGTAACCGACATACCCGTATTTGTAGGATTTGTGTTAAAATTTAATAAATGATAAATACATTATATTTTGTCGCTTAAAAAAGTATGATCGACTCGTTTGACATGTGATTTTTGACGATGCTATAATGTTATCACAAAAACATTGGTTGAAATTTGAAATGTAGCTTAATCCAATTGATTGTATATTATCTAAACCCGAGGGACCAGAAATGCAAATAAATTGACTTTTGGAGTCAACCCCAGTTGCCTTTTATTCTTTGTAACTACATTTCATCTTCCATTTTGATGGCTGTCATTCATACTAACACTTCACTCTCAAAGACTTTTTCATCCATTAGTAAACTGTAAGTCTTCTACTTTATACTCTAATTACTTTTAATATTGTCTCACTTTATTACATTACAATATAATTATCGATCCAATGGGCTATATGGCAAGGTCTAAGCAACTGCACATCTAAATCTTTAATTTAATAACCCAAAACTTTATGCAATTCCAAATTTTGGACTGATCTAAGGAAAAATAGTGTCCAAATTGCAATTAGTTATCTTCTTTTGTAATTAACATATACTTTACGTTTTCAAAAAACAAAAAGAATAGTATCCACATTACTTTGGTAAACTGTAATTTGTATATTCCAATTACTTCCCTCCATGGGCTAGATAACAAGGTCTAAATAAATAAATACCTTATTAATAAACCCAAAACTTTATAGAATTCCAAATTACATTTTATGAAATGCAATCCTACAAGCTTCTTTTTGCAAACTCACTTGCCTTTATTTTTTAAGTCTTTTTAACTTTGAGCTTCCACAAAAAAATAAACTGCAAGTCATTTTACTTTTTATGTTTGCCCATTATCTTATTAACTTATCATCCAATGGGCCAAATGACCAGGTTTAAATAACCAAATAACTTAGGACCCGTTTGGTTTGTAGATAGGTATAAGATTTGGATTTGGATTTTGATTTTGTATAAGTTTTGAATTAAATGAGAAAAAAGAAAAAAAAAAGATTGATATATATTATTTTATAAATAAAACAAAGATTTTTTTAATTATTTTTTGTAATTAAAAAAATAAAAAATAATAATATGTGTGGTTAGAACAAGCTAGAGATAAAACATGTTAGTGAATTCTTTTCAAAAGCCACCTATGGTTAGTGTAATGCATCTATCATTCAAATCATGTGTCAGAAAAAAAGAAAATTTATACCAAACATTGGATTTGATTTTTCTATGATTTTTAAGGACCCGCATACCCTTATACCAAACGGGTACTTATACTTGTGATAGGTCTAAATGTTAAATTAACTATGTTCGGGAAATTAATAAGGCATAGGATTTATATATGAGAACTGATACATAGGCCTAAAAGTGGACCTAAAAACACTTAGCAAGATCCTGACGGCTGTAGACAGGGACCCGCTTATATTACAACCCGTCAGAATCTTGCCAAGTGTTTTTAGGTCTACTTTTAGGCCAAGTTTTAGGCTTATGTATCATTTCTCTTTATATATACGTAAGGTATCACTCGTATCCATATTTCTAACTTTGTCCCACTTTTGATGTACCATGAAGAATATAAAATAATTTGATTAAGATTGTAACATTTTATCTCCACAAAACATTTTAAAATTGGATAAACACCATTTATCAACCATCTATTTTTTCCCATGTCTCATTATTCATACCGATCCCACAAAAAACTCATTATGCACTACCTAAATTTACACTGTTGGTCCTTATGATTGCACCGTTGGCCCTAACACCTCCATTATATGTAACGGTCGTTACTTTTATTCGTTAAGTGTGACAATAGACACTTTTACTCATGGTTGCACGTGCATACCCTGTGTAAAATTTTTGTAGTGTAAAAAAATTTGTGATTTCTCAAATCGAACTAAAAATACACTACAAATTTATGTTTGCAACCATGAGGACCAACGGTGCAATCATAAGGACCAACAGTGTAAATTTACGTATTGCATAATGAGTTTTTCGTGGGTTAAGTATGCATAATGTGACATGGGAACGAGTAGATGGTTCCTAAATGGTGTTTACCCTTTAAAAATTTAAAAACGTGTCTAGCCTTTCGGCGTTGTTGTAGTCTAATATTTATATTGTTTCGATGTTAATTTGTGTAGTTATCATTTTAAGACACAACTTATGAACCAGTGTCACATATTTAGTATCGGGAAATTTTTATGAATTGCAATCATACAAGCTTCTTTATTCAAAGTTATAAATATTTGTTTTAGGGCAGATAAAAATCTAAGTCATGGATTCTTTGTACTATTATTGATAATGCCTACTCTTTCTGATGATCTTTACTACTGAATGCGCAGCTCGATCTCATTATCGATAATGGCTACTGCGTCCATTCCTCATAGGTGGAAATATGATGTTTTTGTAAGTTTTAGAGGCGAAGATATTCGCAAAAGTTTTGTGGATCATCTGTTCAACGACTTCAAGCAAAAAGGAATTCGTGCTTTTAGAGATGATAGAGAGTTGCCTAAAGGAGAAGAGATAGATTCACATCTCCACAAAGCCATTGAAGAATCGAGGTTTTTGATTGTGATCTTCTCCAAAAATTACGTTTCTTCAACATGGTGTCTGAGGGAACTTGTCAAAATACTCCAGTGCAAGCAGATTGAAAATCCAAAACATGAGGTTCGGATTATCTTTTATGATGCCAAGCCTGATGTAGTGAGGAAACAAAAAAGGAGTTATGCACAAGCATTTGCCAAACATCAAGTTTCAAATAGACTAGAGGTCGACAACTGGAAGGAAGCTTTAACCATGGCAGCCAACTTATCTGGATGGGATCTCCAGGACATGACAAATGGGTAAATTTTTTATTTTTTGTATTTTTTTTTTTTTTTTTTTTTTGCACATTGCTTTCTTCCAAACTAATAAAACTTGGTACTTTTATTTTCAACAGGTTTGAGTCCAAGTTCATCAGTAACATCTCCAATGACATCTTCAAAATGTTACATGATGGACCCTTGCATGTTGGTGAGAACCTTGTAGGAGTAGATATGCTTTTAGATAGATTAAATCTGTCACGCTTCGTTGGGTCAAGTAAGGTTAACATGATTGGAATATGTGGTATAAGCGGAATAGGAAAGACGACCCTTGCCAAAGCTGTCTATAACTCGATGCATACCCACTTTGACGGGAGTTGCTTTTGTGATAATGTCCAAGGAGTTGAAAAACAAGAAGGCCTAACGCAAGTCCAGGTGCAGATGATTGTTAAGATTTTGAAAACAGAAGATCTAAAGATAGCAAGTGTTGCTGAAGGAGCTATGGTAATAAAGCAAAGGATGGGATGTAAGCCGATCCTGGTTGTTTTGGATGATGTAGATGATCATGAGCAGTTAGATTCACTAGCGGGTTCAGCTGGTTGGTTTTGCCCAGGAAGTTTGATTATTTTCACAGGTAAAGATAAACAGTTGCTAAGATCTCATGGAGTGGATGAAATCCTTCACATGGACTTTCTAGACAAGAATCAATCTCTTCAGCTCCTATGCCTTTAAGACAAAAGATTGTTCTACAGGCTTCGAAGAAGTTACCGAGGAAGTTGTGAGATATGTGCAAGGTCACCCTCTGGCCCTCAAAGTTTTGGGTCGTTTTTTATGTGGCAAAAATGTGGGTGAGTGGGAAAGTGAACTGGAAATGCTCAAAGTACATCCGAATAAAGAGATACAACAAGTGCTTCGTTTAAGTTACGATGGGCTAGACCTCCAGCAGCAAAATATCTTACTTGATATCGCATGTTTATTCGTTGGAGAAAACAGGGATTTTGTAGCAAGCGTACTAGATGGCTGTAACTTCTTTGCAGATACAAATATTAGAGTTCTTGTTGATAAGTCATTAATCACGATCTCTAGCTCTATGTCACTTCAAATGCATGACTTGATTCAAGCAATGGCAAGGGAAATCATTCATGAAGAATCTATCATGACTGAGAAACAGAGGAGATTGTGGAATTCTTCTGAAGTTTACAAAGTATTGAGTGAAAAGAAGGTAAGTAGTAGTATATTATTCTTTTTTCTCTACATTAATACGTTAAGGTATAAGCAAAATATCCTAATAAAGCTACATGTTTTTGTTTTTCGAGGTGGCAAGAACCGAAGCAGTTGAAGTTCTAGTCCTTTCATTAGAGAAATTTAGTCAAAAGGTTCACATAGATGCTAATGATTTTGCACATATGAAAAAGTTGCGGATCCTGAAAATATATCAAGAGGAAGACGTATTTGAGCAGAAACTTGAATTGGAGGACCACAACGTGATCTTCTCACGAAATTTGTATTATTTGTCCAATGAGTTAAGCTTGTTTTGTTGGCATGGATGCCCTTTCAAGTACTTACCTTCAGATTTCTATCCAGAAAACATTGTGGCCATTGACCTGTCTTACAGCCACATAAAATATTTTTGGACAACACCTAAGGTATTTCCTTGTACACACATGTTTTCCTATTTGATACCCAATGATCAGAGAACTTATCTTCTCTTTTTTTTCTATTGATGTCAGTGCTTTCAAAGATTGAAAGTAATGAAGCTAAGGTACTGTTGTAACCTAACAACCACCCCTGACTTCTCAGAGATTACAAATCTCGAAGAGCTAAGCCTTGAAGGTTGTGTGAATTTGGTTAGCGTTAATCCCTCAATTGGAATGCTCAAGAGGCTTGTTGAGTTAAATTTGAGAGACTGCAAACGGCTTCAGAATTTTCCAAGTAGAGTGGAAATGGATGCTCTTCATGGCCAAGGGAGGATTCAACCTAGATGGTGGACTTCAATCACTGGTCATTTTGGTTTACTAAGTAAACAACAACATCCCCAAAGATCAATACCTTCACTGGCAGGTTTACATATGTTAAAGGAACTGAATTTCAGCTACTGCAATTTAGTACAAGTGCCTGATGCCATTGGTGGCTTATCATTGCTAAAGAAACTAAACTTGGAAGGGAACAATTTATTAGAAGTTCCTGAGAGCATTGGAGGCTTATCATGTCTAAAATCTCTATACTTAAAAGGGAACAATTTTACAAGCTTGCCTGGAAGTTTGAATCAACTTTCTCATCTTCGGATACTTGTACTTGATGGTTGCAAGAAGCTGGAAGTGTTGCCCGAAATTCCACCCAACCTAATTTATATTAATGCATCTGATTGCACCTCCTTAAGAGATGTGTCGGGATCATCTAAAGACCCATTCAGGTATACGTCCAATGTTTTCAGCAATTGTCCACAGCTGTTTAAGAATGTTACCATTGATAGCCAGGTGTCAATATCGGAGACTCAATGTCTTGACTC
This sequence comes from Chrysanthemum seticuspe, assembly GCA_019973895.1. Classification (NCBI taxonomy): domain Eukaryota; kingdom Viridiplantae; phylum Streptophyta; class Magnoliopsida; order Asterales; family Asteraceae; genus Chrysanthemum; species Chrysanthemum seticuspe. The sequence goes on from BPTQ01000002.1 coordinate 18,718,513, forward strand.
ATCTGTAACTTCCCAAGGCTCTCGATTTTCTTCTTTCCTTCGGTATGCGCGTTTGCAAAATAACAGAAATAGCATTGAGAATATGCATATAATATATCACGGGAATAGTATTCCAAATTGGTTTACAAATAAAAGTATGGGAAATCATGTAAAGGTCGAATTACCATTAGATTGGAGCTTCACTAAGTTTAGGGGATATGGAATTTGTGTTGTTTTTAAGAGAAAAAAACCTTCCCCAGATTTTGGATACTATGTAAAGAACTTTGATGGAGCTTATTTGGGAGCATGCGATCCATACTACTTTAGGGATTATTTTAGGGGTAAGCCAATAAGAAACGATGAGTCAGATATGATATGGTTGCATTATACAAGTGAAATATGGAAACCGGAGGAAGCAAAGAATTTTGTAACATTTTGTTTTAGAGAGAATGCAGGAATTGAAGTGAAGGAGTGTGGTGTAAGAGCTGTTTGTGATGAAGATTTAGATCAAGAAGCAGCAGACTTGAGTATGTTCCAAGACCTCCTCCCAACTTTATCAGAGCATGGTGGGGGCATGTGCCTTTATGGGGAGTATGGAAAAATCAACTGGACATGGTAGTCCAATAAAAAAAGAGAACCTTTATTATAATCATTTAGATGTCTGTTGTAGATTTTGTAATTTTTATTTGGTCTTTTTATTAGCCCCAGTAATCTTTAATAAATCCATGTCTTTTATTTAGATAAATAGCTTTCATGTAGGAGACACCCACCATTTGTTTGATGAAATGCATGACTAGAAATCATTTACTATATACTCTACAGCCTGTTTGTAGATTTTTTTGGATTTTACGATGTATTAAGAGTTGATGTTGTGTTTTGAAGTTGCGATTAGTACTGTAAGATAATAAACCTTTGCTGCAGTTCATGTCTTTGGAAATTAATATCGTAGCAATTACGTGACTGGTATGGTATCATGTTAAAACATGCACATCATTGGAAAGTTAGCAAAAAAAGGAAAATTAATTTCAATAAGGTGTAGGCCGCTTTCCAGAAATCTTACTAAACAGGACCTGTTGTTTCAGATGTATGAGATTAAGAGTACCAAAAAAAAAGGAAGAGAAATCTATCTTACAAGTTACAATAGGAGATGCTTGGTATAGTTTCAATGAGTTTCACAGTTTCTGGTCCAGTTCTTTTTACTGTTGAGAGTACACTCGGCAGTGAAAACAACAGCTGCGGCTAGTAATCAGTTCCTTGAGGTAGTTGCCGACATGTATTTATAGACTATTCTACCTTCTAGAAAAATCTAACTAACTAACTATTAACCGTAGAAAAGATCTAAGCTACATTCTACCACATTGAACTTGAGCTTCATGTAGCAGCTTGTGACTAGAAGGAGTGTTTGGCATAGTCTTCACTTTGACTGTGTTGACTTTGTGAGATGAGGCAGTTTGACCTTCTTGCTTTGTTGGTGTAGCCTCTTCAACACCCCCCCCCCCCCCCCCCCCCACCCCCATAAGTTGGCACTGTGAAGGGATCACATATGCCAAACTTTCCTAAACAATTATAGTGAAGAACTTTGGGAAGGGCCTTTGTTAGTACATTAGCCGCTTGAGCTCTAGTAGGGATGTAGGAGGGTAAAATATGGTTGCTCTTGATTTTGTCTCTCACAAAGTGGCAGTCCAACTCTATATGTTTGGTCCTGGCATGTTGTATTGGGTTAGATGCCAAGGCTATAGCATATGCATTGTCACAGTAAATATTGATTGGAGTTGGAATGTTGACATTGAGGTCTTCGAAGAGGCAAAGTAACCATGTTAGCTCACAAGTACAGTCTGCTAGAGCTCTGTATTCTGCCTCAGTTGAGGACCTGGATACCACTGATTGAGTTTTAGAGATCCATGAGATAAGGGTTGAACCTAAGAACACTGCATAGCCTGTGACTGACCTTCTTGTTATGGGACATGTGGCCCAATCACTGTCACAGTAAGCTTTGAGCTGTAAAGAGTTGTGAGTTGGGAAATACAGACCTTGTCCATGATAAAACTTAATGTATCTCATAACCCTCATGAGGGCTTTTAGGTGAGGGGTTCTAGGGTGTTGAGTGAACTGACTTAGGAGTTGTGCAGCAAGGGAAATATCTGGCCTAGTAATGGTAAGATAGATAAGCTTCCCAACTAGTGTACTGTAGGTAGATGGATCAGGAAGGGGATCACCATCAGTTTCATTAAGTGTGACTGTGGGGTCAACTGGTATGATTATTTGCTTTTGGTCTAGAACCTCTGCATGTTGAATAAGCTCTAGAGCATACTTCCTTTGAGAGATAGTAAGACCATACTTGTTCCTGAGAAACTCAATGCCCAAGTAGTAATGGATAGCTCCCAAATCCTTGATACTAAACTTATGATGAAGTTGTTGTTTGATGGAGTTGAGAAGGAAAGAGGAATCACCAGCTAGGATTATGTCATCCACATATACTAGAAGTACGACAGTGTGTCCATCTTGTGTGAGAGTGAATAATGAGGTATCAGCATAACTTTGTTTGAACTTGAGAGAAGATAAGAATTCTGAGAGCTTGATATACCACTGTCTATTTTCCTATTTCGTTCCATAAAGGGATTTGTTAAGTCTGCAAACTGAGTTTGGTGGATGTAACACCCCAACCCGTCTAGGGTTGAAATATCACGCATTGGTGTCATACAAAGCAATTTAGCAAGCGAAAGTCTTAAATTGAAAATAAACCAAAATAGCAAGTCATGTAACCGCATGACTGCAAAGGAAATAAATGATAATACAAGTCCAAGGAAATAATTCAAAGAACACCAATATTCAATACAATCCGAAGTACTAAAATGTATCAAATGAAAGATGACTAATTAGGAAGGTCATCTAAGGCAAAGCTCTATCAATCACTCTCAAACCCAGCTTAAATCCCATCATCCCTGTTATTACCTGCCGCATAAGAAAAGAAAATGCGGCTGAGCTACAAGGCTCAGTGAACAGATATACAATAACAAAGCAATACGAATCAAAAAGGAGCTGTCAAAGGAAATGAGTCAATCAATGGAATCAAAAATATGAGTCATGAGGATATGGGAATAAGACATAGTCATAATCAAGTGTAAGTAGAGTGAAGCATGACAAACAATAATCAAAGCAATACAATCAATAGAATATACGCAGAGTTACCCAAGTATCAAAAGAATACCTAAAGGTATTCTGAACAATATAAATATATAGCAAATGCTATAGTGTACTAGAATAGTACCAAAAAGGGTAAATTGGGTGTAATGCACACACCACAATCCCCATACCACATCAATCATCCGTGCGCCTGTAGTGTATCAAAGTGTGGTACTACAAATATGCTAGCAATCAAATATGCTCTCAATAGAAATCAAATCAAATCAAATCAATCAAACAATCAAATACTAGGATGCATCCATACGCTTCCCTGCAATAAGAAGGATAAATATGCCAACTCTATGATTGGACATACCTATCAAATAATAATGGCCAAAGAGCTCTCAATGCAAATCAAAGGGGAAACGACATGGATCAATCACACCTCCATACAAGTGTCATACCATCAGTGCATTAGTGACATAGTCATGGTACCTCCATGACTAATTGACTTGGGTAAAGTCAATAATCTCATAAGAGATTGGTAAATCAAAGTCAAAGGTTCAATAGCAAAGGACCATGAGGGTCATCAATCAAAGTCTCAAAGAGATCAATCAAAGTACAATGGGAATAAAAAGGGAATATCATAGGCTCAATCAAAGGAAACCCTAATGTATCAAAGCAAAGCAAAGTATCAAAAGGTATTGTAAAGAGTACAGAATATTTGTACCTTGAATCAAAGCAAAGTGAACTCCAATGAATCAAGAAATGGAAGGGAAAAGAGTGAGGGGATCACTCAAGCTTCAATGATCTACAAATGAGTTTATAATTACTTATATATTCCAAAGTAAAGATTTAAAGTCATAATATAAGTGAATAAGTAATTATAAATATACTTTCCATTTTTAGTAACTTTCTGTTTTTAGCAGGTTTCCATTAGTAGATGACTTTCAAAAAGTAGAAGGTTTCTATATTTAGAAATTAGTTTATAATATCATAGGCTTCTATAAATAGTAGGTTTCTAAATATAGTAATTTTCCAAAAATAGTAACTTTCTATAAATAGAATGTGTATTCAAAATATGATTAAAAGTCATACTACTTCATTATATCTTATTTTAAAGTGCTTATTCATACTTATATTAATAGAATACTTATTTCATGTCATATTGAGCCGAAACACATAATCAAATAGCATTTATCAGATAAAACATGAAAGATTAAGCATAAACATCATTTTAGGGTTTCTAAATATGTTAGCACATTTATTAGGTTTCAAAGGGAAATTAACCAATTCAAAAAACATAAGGGTTCATGAAATGGGTTCAAATAAGCAAAGGGGTCATTTCGTAAGGATTAGGGTTCAAATAACACATATGTTACATTTAGGGTTTCTATTTTAGGAACTAGGTTTTAATATACAATTAATCCAATTAAGTCAAATGGTCAACATATGAACAATACAAAAGGTCAAAGGTCAAACTAATCTAAACCTAACTCTAATTGGTCAATTCGAAACAAAAGTGTATCGAGAAAGGGCAAACTCGATATCAAACTCGGTACCACATATTAAGGTCTCGGTAACAATTTTAATAAGTCTCGGTAAGGTTATAACAAGATTAAAACGATTTGAAACTAGGGCCAAAGCTTATGGGTTCATGCAAACATGTATCAAATCAATCAACAACATGCTTAGGAAGATTTCCATCACGCATACAAGATCATATAATCATTTTAGGTCGTGATTTTATGTGACAATATCATACGCGTATCATTCTTAGGTCAAGCCAAAAAATAGGTCGCAAACGCGTTTACTAAACCACCAAATCAGTTAATAAACATCACATATATTGCATAGATCATTACCAAAACAATTGGGTCAAAATATAATGGGTCAAAAGGTTTTTACGAGACAAAACATGGGTTGAAAACCCTAATTAGTCCCAATACAATACATGCGCATATAAACTGAATTATCCCGATTAATAAGGACTTATAGATCTGATCATCTAACGCTTTTAGAAGGCCAATACAATGATAATAACGTGGTAAAAACATTGATTCAATTAGAGGTCAAATCGATCATAAACAAAGTCACATAATATCCTATATACGCGGTAATAATAACGAGCATACCAAGTCCAAAATCAATTCGATTAACAATATAATCAATACACAATCAAGGCTCAATATTACATGTTTGTTATACATATATGTACGCTTATTATGGACGAGAATTAGTAGCCAAAGAGACCAAGGATTACCGTATACCAACGTGAGAAAAGATAGCCAAAGAACACGCGTAAACCCCAAACCAAATGAGCACCGAATACAACCAACCCAAACGCCTTTATCACCAATCTTCCAACACCAATAGGTCACCTTCTTCCTGTTCCAAGCTCTCTTCAATTTGTTGATATGTGTGTGTTTGTTTAGGTGAAAATTGACTATTTGATCTCACTCTAGATAGATCTTTACTGCCTGTTAAGGATGGTGAATAGCCTATGTAATCACAAGCTAAACACAAGAGAGACTCTTGCTTTGATAAGCTAATGTCTATGCAGAATATAGACACAACTAATAAGAAGAATAGGACTAATGAAAACAAATGATCCTTCTATGGATTTCTATTAATTAACTAGGAGAATTGTGTATTGTGTTCTTATCTTACAATTCCCTAAGCCGTGGGTTTTTATAATGATGAAACCCTAATCGGCATTAACTAAAACGAGTGAGAATGATATGAATATCTCTTCCTAATTTAGCTCATGCATATCCTCATCTCTAACAAACTAATATCTTATCCTCGAATAACTTATTCGACACTACCAGGACTAACTACCTTACCAGTAGGAACTAGAATTAGTCTACCAGTACTAATTATGAAAATATCCTTACCAGCAGGAACTATATACCTGCCAGTAGGAACTACTAATCTACCAGTAGGAACTACATACCCACTAGTATAACTAACTATTACAAGTATTCCTAACAATCCTCCCCTAAACTGGAATTTGACGATGTTAATTTCCAGTTTCTAGATAGATCTTCAGTCTTGGACAATGAGGATTGAAAATGAACTTGAATACTTTAACAATAAGCATCTTTGTGTCCGCATCCTTGGAAGTAAGTAAGCTTGATTGAACTAGCAGAAACACTTGAATCAACAACATTGATTGGAACCAGCAAAAACTCTTGGAAACAACAACAATGAGTGGAACCACCACAACAACATGAGTAGATTTGATAAGCCTTTACCAAGTAGCTACTCACTCTTGGGCTAGCTAATCCTTTGGTGCAATCATGACATCACCCTGGTGAATTAAAAACCAGTCCAATTCTTAGAACAAGAATCAATGGTGAATTGAAGTACCCTAATGATTTTTGGCAAAGCATCACAGCCATTAACGGATTTGATATGTCTTTACCCCAAGCCGTTTGCTTGTGGATTAGCTAACTCTTGATCCCAACAGATATGGTGAGTTGATAACCATACAATTTATAGGCAAATTGTCAATCAAGAACGGTTTTGAAATGTCTTTACCTGTAGCCTTTTGCTCAGGACTAGCCAATTCTTTGGTACCCAATTGGTTTGAACCATGGTGAACTGAGGACCATTTCCACTCTCAGCAAGTGAAGCATAGGTGAGTGGAAAACCCTATAGTTTTGAGCAAACTATTACAGCTATCAACAGATTTAATAATCACATCAGAGCCGTACCCTCATGGTGAATCAACTCTTTCTTGTCTGTGAGACATGGTGAGGTGAATACCATTGATCAAAACAATTTTGCTGTGTGCCATAAACAAAACAATTTTGCACACCAAAATTTAAAACTGAGTTAAGCATAAGCAAAAACTTTCAGTTGCCAAATCCATTTATCAATACATGTGAAACTAACAAATAAATGAGAAACCAGTAAAGACAAAGATTACAATATATATACATAATACAATAGAGTGTGACAGATTACCATGATCAAAGAGGAGAAACACGGGCAGCAGCAAGTTGATTCTTGATAAACCTAATCAATTGCTCCGCAGTAGTCATATCATTGACCACAACATCCTTGTCAAGCTCTAACTTGTGCTTAAGCATCTTTTCCATAAGCTTCGCAGAGAGAGGATAAGTCACATCTATAAACATGTGCAACACCTTGCCAGTGGTTGTGTAACACCCCCAAAAATGACTCAGCGGAAGCATACAAGTATTTTGGGTGCTACTAAATTGATACCACAACATAAGCATAGAACAACGGATTTTTATAAATATCTTTTATTCATTTCTTAAAAACAATGTTTACATTTTGATTTGGTGCGGAAAATGGCCCATTATAAAAAGGTGGTCCCAATACATAAATCAGAGACGTCTATGACCATGCCATGCCTTTGCCTTGCGCCTCCAAAGATAAGCTATCACCTCAAAACCTGAAGATACATGCTAAAATGGGTCAGCTTACGCTGGTGAGTTCATAGGTTTATTTAAAAGGAATTTCAGTACATTGTTTCAAATTTGGTTTTTGATGATCATTACGTCTTGCATAATGTCATAAAGTTTATGGTTTCAATTCATAACAGGATTTCATAAAAGAGATTTCATCAGTGGACCACAATAGGGTATATGTACATTACAACGAATATAATGTCATATATTGAATCTATTACGCTAGCACTAAGTTCATGCAACTGAAACTACGACAGTTCTTGTATGCACAAAGAAGTCATACAAATAAGGAGCCCATGGCGAGTGTTTATCCCAATACACTCGGTCCCGACATGCTATATGTTTCGCCTTGACCCAAGCGGGGTCAACCGAACAGAGGAGTCACCCTCAATAGATCTATTTATAACATTCGCGCTTCCCAGCAGGAATTGACGGTTCATGAAGAGGGCAATTTGGGATCTAAGGACTTAGGCTAAGCTGCGTAATATTCTAGGTCAAACATTTTGGTATGCTCTATAAAACATCTATGTATGATGAAAACTTTAAACATGTAAAAGCATAGTATGCATGGAATGCACAAGTAAAATGATTTAAGTAAAACGAGCATGTATCTTCCCCCAAAACAAGTATAAAGCAGTTAAAAGTAGGGGCTATGAAACTCACCTTGGCATTGTGCAATATGAAGTCTAAAGAGAATTAAATCAAGGAGTGATAGTGCACGGCATCCGACACGCAACCTAATTAATACGACAATTTAGTCTTTATGTTTAAGACTCGATAAAGTTTAACTAACTTTATAAATTTTCAAATGGTTTTGTTGAAGTTGTTGTTTATATGGCTTTATTTATGTTTGGCAATAGATTCTCAAAAGTTTGAGTGTATTGGCTCATGGAAGTGTACACGCAGAAAGTATATAATAAAAGAATATCAAGAGTGAACGAGACCTTGGCTTGATGATAACCGAATGATGATTTACGGAAGGTAGTACGCATGATGAGACGTTGTCGAAAAAGGTTTAGTGTCCGTATACATGAGTATATTTTCTTGTCATATTTACTTGTTAACATAAGTGTAAAAAGAAATGTTAGGAATTAGAAAATTCCATGTTAAAGAGTCGGTCACCCCAATAATGGTCTAGCATATGTTAGCTCGTAGATTTGTCGTTATTTACGTTATTTAGCAGTTTATTAGTTAGTTTGTAGCGTAGAATAGTTTAGTGCAACACCGTGGAGGAAGGACGGGTCTTTACCCACTGTATCCCTGATCCACAGGCCGATAGGAGGTCGTATTTCATGTAACTATAAATACCCCTTCCATCCATGGAAGGGGTGGTGCTTTTCAATCTAATATTCAACATTTGTGAAGTAACTCTCTACCAAGAAAACACCCAACTCTCTAACTTTCTCTCTCTAATGGCTAACATGTATTTTGATCTCCCAAGACCACCCGAATCATCAACACAATAAAAATAACGATCCTACAATTGGTACCAGAGCCAAGGTTATTGTGTTTTGTTGATTTGTGTGGTATTTTTTGATTCCTGTTTTCAACTGTTTTGGTACTTTTGTGTCTGGAATATTTGTTTTGATAACTGTTCTACATGTTTCGTGTATCTGGTTTTGGTCAAAAGTCATGTGCTTGAATAGGAAAAATCTGTTTTTGGTCAAAAAGTCATGTTCGCTAACAACTAAATCTGTTTTTGAATATGAATAAGTCATGTGCTTTGAATATGATAATTTGTGTCATGGTTAAACAGTTATATGAAGCAGTTCTTTTGATCAGTTTCTGGGTTTTCTTTGAATATGGTCAGAAAATGGTCGGAAAACTCGCCGGAACATCATGTTAGCGACTTGTCCTCAATATAGTCCAGATACAATGAATCTACCTAGCGACTTGGTCGTGTATTACCTAGCGACTTGTTATTTAACAAGTCGTAGCGAGTTAGCTTAGCGACTTGGCTAGCGAGTTGGCTAGCGAGTTGGCTAGCGAGTTGGCTCAAGACCATGGTCACTAGCGACTTGACACCATTGACCTAGCGAATTAGACAGAAACAGAAAGGAAGAAGAAGATCTAAATTGACCACTAAACCACTAAGCCACATCAACAAACAGAACATCAAGAATTATATACTACTTCTACTTGACTTCAATTATTTGGATCCATCATAATCAGCCAAGGGTCTCAAATATCACGACCTCAAGCCAACAACAATAAGACTCAAAACTCAAATATGAAATCCGCTCATGATCTCAGTGTCTCCTTTTTCCGTGGGGTAAAGCCTTCACTATGACTTTTTCAAATCCATACCTCCACAAAGGATTGTCATCATAGATCTTAATGTTTTGATTATGTCCGAATCACTGAAGTATGACGTAAACCATCAATGGCTTCATCATTTCTTCTTATTCGAATAAAAGAAAAACGATTACAAGTATAAGCTCTTTCAAAACAAATATTTAATAATATATAAGATCTCGGAATTGTTTTTTTTTCTCTCATGGTTTTCAATGTGTCATCAAGCCACAAAGGCCTCACATATGAGAAGAATTAACTATCCTCATCGATCCATACTTTCCTGTTAAGCTCAAGCTTCATTTATTATTCGAATGGTTTTCAAAAAGATTTATAACATGTGTGTTACAATCTTTTTGATATTTCGCTCTAATTAATTCACCAGATACGATAAACACAAACAAAGACCTACCTTGGACTATATCTCGTTGCCAACTCTAAGTGCATCAAGACCATCCCTGTGGTGTTAATGATATGCCTCAAGCCATCCCTGTGGCTTCCTCTACCTAAGGATAAACGGATAGCAACAAAATCAAAGAATACGTTTTATCTAAGAATGAATGGGGATGGATCATTTGAGGTATGCGATATTAGGGTTTGTTCTAATCGGTCGATGGATCTGAGATGGAGATTTGTGTGCTTCACTGAAAGGATGCGTGTTTGTGAAACAGAAGGTGGAGGCGGATTAACTTGGATAATTTTTAGGGTTTGAAGTGAGAAAGTTTAGGGTAAATGGAGGATTTTGTGAGCATTATATATCTATGTTATTAGGGCAGCTGTAGTATGTATTGGGTTTCTCTTGCTCATGGGCCGGACATTACTACTTTGACATTAACTGTATAGTATGAAAATATGTATGGTTTATATGGGCCGGGTATTTGAACCATATTAGATCGTGGATATTTGATGATGGGAATAAACGAATGTTGTTTTTGGATGATGGGAGTTGCATACATTATTTGGGTCTCATTCGTTTTGATATCTCGTCTTGATCTTGCATGTGATAAATGGACCGAGTCGAGTTGTGCTAAATTGTATCGAGTTGTGCAACACTTGATATATTTGTAGACCGAGCGCTCGTTGAATATTGGTACATACTTGTGAATTTGAATTCATGGCTGATAATAATTTATGGAGTGCGAGTTATTCATGATGTTATTTGTTAAAAAGACTTGATGATGATGATGAGATTTGTTGAGATTTGGCATGATAATGAGTGTTGATGTGGTATACAGTTTGGCACTCTGGTGTATGCATTTTCACGTATAATATTTTGTCACGGCTCGAATTGATTGGAAAATGTTGACTACGGGGTTGTTTGGACGGTATTTCTTATTTGGATTTAAAGTGAGTTTTCCGGTTGAGGATACGTCAAGAGGTTTTGTACATTGGGTACACCGTTTCTTCTTCACAAGGATTAGTACAAGTTTAAGTAACAAATCTGGGGAATTTCACTTCATGATCAAATTTGGCATATCGGGTTTACTTCTCCATGTGGTCACTACAATAGCTGACAGAATGCGTGAATAATGTGTTTATCAAAGTGTTGTTTGGTTGATTGATGATTTTGCTGATGTTGGATTATGAACAGTTGATGAACCGCTGCATGTTCTCCTAAAACATATATTCACTGAAACCAAAGTTGTCATAACACACTCAAGCTGACATTGTTTACGGTTGTGTCTTGATTTTGTAAAATCCCGCGAAAGAACCTATTTCTCGGTTTAAATCATAGACTTGTAAAATCCCGCGACAATGGAAACATCCTGGTAATAGTAAAGTGCATTTCCGGATCTATCTTACGGTTTATTCTTGGTTTTGTAAAATCCCGCGAAAGAATCTATTTCTCGGTTTAAACCATGGAATTGTAAAATCCCGTAATGATAGAACCATCCTGGAGAAAGGAAAGTGTAATTCTGGATCTCATCTGATGCTGGTGCTACGGTTTCTGCTTCAAAGAAGGGATAAAAGGGTGTACTTCATGAATTGGATGTGTGTTTGGATATTCGTCATGGCGGTTTGGTTGCTTCAAAGTTTTACGGGGTTATGCTCACTAAACCATGGTCGGGATGAAACTATTATCAGATTTCAATTAAAACGTCAAAAGAGGCTAGATTTGAGCTTTTAATCAGAAGATGTGACAACGGGGTTAATTCACTATTATTTATTTGAGGTTGAAGTGAAATAACACGAGCTAGTGTACTTAGTATCTGAAGGTATCGGGGATGGATGGATGAAGATTCTTCATGATCCTTGTTCGAGCTTATTATCAAAAACGAAGACTTGGAAATCTAGTTATTGTTGGGTGACTTTTACCTCTTCTTTTACCACTTGGGGGAATTGGGCTCTTATCACCTCAAAATAACTATCACTTAAAGGAGTTACGTTGTAGTGCTCAGTGTCACATTCAATTGTGGATTTTCAAGAGGTAATGTACGTCTATTACTTGATGGTTGGTTGGGTGAAGAGTATAGAGTACTTAGAGATTCAAATGGGCATGAATTCTCGACACCGCTCTTCGTTACATATGTGCAAGTTTAAGTCACGAGTTCGGGGTAGTTTACTTCAGGGTCAAATTCATCATATTGGGTTTTCTCCATCAGCTGTCACGACAAAGAGCCTACAGAATGATAATGGGGATGATTACATGTTTTGCTAAGAGAGTTGAAAAGAGAGAGATGATGACGTTTGAACACATCAGTTCAGGCCTCGTTCCTCAAAGAAAAGAAAAGTGTACGTGTCAGTGCGCTTTATCTTCTGAAGAAGAGAAATCTTCTCATTTATGACCATTCTCATCAACATGCTTCATACTTTTTCCATGCGCTTCGGTCATCAAGTGAACCGGGCTATCACTGATTGTTTTCTCATTCCACTTGCTCGATTATAATGAAGATGGCGACATCATGTGCTTATTTTGCGGGAGAGAAGTGTGAATAGAACATTCGGATGATTTTCACTTATTTAATCAAGAATGGCAACTCCGTATGCAATTCTTGAGGGGGAGAAGAAGTGTGAAATTACGGCATGGTTGATTATTATTTGAGAATTTAAATGGTCATACGGCTCTAAACTCATGTAAGAACCGAGCTTCTTCTTATCGGGTAATCTTCACATGGAGTTTCTTCTTAAAGAGCCGTTAGTTGACATCTTCACTTGGATTGATGAGTTTATCGACAAAGTGCTTCCGGTTAATGCTTCACGTATACATCAACATGATGATTCCGAACAATCTCTCTGTTCTTGTTTGATGTGATTGGTAGTTTGGCGTTACCATCTTGTGTGTTCGTTGCGGCCTTATTGCTGATTTCCTTGATGAACATCTTTCTGTTCTTGTTTGATTGGGAGGGATTTTAGTTAAGGGGATTTGCAAGATGTAAGTTGATTGGGATGCTTTTTGAAAATGTTCTTGTTTTTGGTGAGTTGAAGATGTTAACTTTCTATTCCCCAACTGGACAATCTTGAAGAAGGTCGAGTCTACAGTCTGTTCTACATTTTCTGCTACATGTTAGAAGACTAAAGACAAGTTGCATTTAACGATCTAAAGACTTCTTCTTAATCTGGGCATTTTTCAAACAGATTGTCGGTTTTGGGAAGAGCACTAATTGGGAGTGTGGTATAAGTCAGATTCAATCCCCAATTAGACTTGCTCATATTCGTTAGCAGTGACTCCTCGAGACGTTGTTATTGACTATTTCGTTTTGGACATTTGACTCAAGTTGATTACTTCGGAGTTAATCATTTATCACTTATTTGAGATTGAAGTTGACTTTCACAAAGGCGTGTTCTTATTCGATAACTTGCTCGGGCTTAAGAATTTGAGTTGAAGACTTGGTTTATCTAGTTACCAGCAGTCGAGGTGGATGGTTGAAGACCTGGTTAACTATCACAATTAGGAGTTACTTTGTTTTACTCAGTGTCACACGCATATGACGGTGTGGATAATCGCAAGAGGTGTTAATGTCTCATACTTGGTTTGGGTAGTGAGTACTTAGAGATTTGCTTGAAGCATAAATTCTCTACACCGTTCTTCCATCATTAGGTGCAAGCTTAAGATACAAATGTGGGGAAGTTAACTTCAGTTTCAAGTATGGTATATATGGCTTTCTTCTTCAGTGGTCACTTCAAATTGTCTACATAAGGGTTGATAAAAATTGTCAGAGTGAGTCTTCAGCATGTTGATTCTCACAAAGACTTCAAGCGATCTTCTCAACAAATTTCAAGTATTTGGACATTCAAAGAGTTGCTGATTCTGAAAGTATCAAAACTAGAAAGGAGGAAGGAGACAAGCATCTAAACGCGAGTAAACTTGATGTACTTAATACTTCTAAGAAATTGAAGATATCCCGGGAAGACGAATGTTATTACCGCAGAGAAACTCAAGGTTTGACTCATGACGAGTAAACTTGATGAACTTAACTCTTCTAAGTGATTGAAGATATCCCGGGAAAACAAATGTCATGACCGCAGAGAAAGTCAAGGTTTTACTCATCAAGGCGTTTAGTGTTAGTATTTCATCTACGTGGGGGAAGTGATGTTAGAGAAAGTTTCTGAAGATAAAAGAGGTACACTAGTGTGTGGTGATTTCGATGGTATCGCAATGATCAGGGGAGAGAGATTGTGTACATTGGGGATGCTCAGCTGTTTCACTTGAGTGCTTAATCAGTGATTCAGAGATATAATCACTTATTCCGGAGTTGACATCCGCAGAGATTGTCATCCGCAGAGATAATCAGTGACTTGGCCAGCTTCTTCAATGTTTTCAGTTATTCATTCCTTGTGTATTGGTATACTTCGGATCCTTGAGCTTCATACACGTTCATCAGGGAAGAAAAATGTGAACATGGGAAGGTGTTCTTCATTCCCCTCATGATGTGTATTCGGGAGAGTTCTTGGATATTGGTGTACTTCGGGTTCTTGAGCTTCATACACGTTCATCAGGGAAGAAAAATGTGAACATGGGAATGTGTTCTTCATTCCCCTTATGAAGTGTATCCGGGAGAGTTCTTGAGCAATATACTAAGAGACTGACTGCATCTTTTCAACTACACGGGGGAAGTGTTCTCTTGACACCTTTTGGAATGGATCGTTTCAGACTTCAGTTGAAAGGAAATTTGAGAAGAGGTATTAAAATGTGGGATGATACGTTGCTGTTCTTCTTGATGATATAACCTCGAACGAAGAATCACGGTGATTATTCTTGAAAGGAGCAGCGGGATTTATGATAACGGTGTGCTTATCTGTGCACCTGGCTAATGCAAGCTTGAAATAGAGCTTCGAATCTGCTCAGCTAAAGGATTTTCGGTTTGGGGGGAAGCTGCCAAAGTCTCACTTTCAGATGGCTCAATTTCTTTCTTCAATGCAAGAGCCTTGGAAGCTTTGGTGGTGGAAGTTTAAGAGATGACGAATTCTATCTTCTACGACGTGCTGCTCGATATCCTTATCTCGGTACTCGTATCATCATCTTCTTAACTATATCATCTATTCTATCCTTGTATATATTTATTAGAAAACCAAATACAAAAATAGAAAACCTACAAAAAGAAAATAGAAAAATATAAAACCTACAAAAACCCATAAAAATCAGAAAATTTGAAAAAGACCAAAAATATGTTTTCCTAGACATGTCTTCTGGTATCGATAACATCTACGGTCTTAGAAATGTCATTCAATAATGGCACGGGACTTTAGATGAAGTTCGAGCAGGAGGTGTAAATATTCTTTTTCAAAACATGTCACAAATCAAATGGCTTACAGTTATTTCAGACTGTAACCCGGGATTCAAAAAATGGCTTGCAGTTATTTCAGACTGTGACCCGAGCTTAAAACAATGGCTTGCTATTATTTCTGATAGCAACCCGCTCTTTTAAAGAAAGGAAAGTGCTACGCTAAACAATTTTCAAATATTTCGTGCACTTATCCTAAAACAATTTGAGGAAAGTATGTCGAAGGACTGCTGTTCCTACACAAATGTTTTTCCGTCTAAAATTCTTCAGAAAAATATTTGGTGTTTTCAAAAATGGTGGTAAATGAGTTGCTTTAAAAACAATCAGTTTCAGAGTTTTTGTTAAATTTGCAAACTCAATCAATGACATCAGCGCTTTTAAACTCTTCAGAAAAATGAGTCATTGATTGAGGGGGATAATGTTTTCAAATCTATATCATCTAACGAGCTTTCTTAATTATCCTACGTGCTTAATTAAAAAATGATATTTGCCTGTGTCGAAGGACTAGGAATTTAGGATATGATTGTTAGGTTTAGATGATTAGAGTTTGATTAACACATAAACCCCATGCCATATATGAATTGATTGATATGTTGGATTGACTTTTATTAGTCGATTACTGTTTGGGTGATGTCGACCACCATATATCTGTATGTATATTCACTAACGTATGCAGGTATATTGGTATAAGAATGTTCCCGATCCGGATCCCACTATTGAAGATGATTGGATGCCGAAAGGAAAGGGTAACTATATCTTGGGTTGACAAATGAAGAAACGGAGCTTAATTGGACTTCTATGGAGAGTTGGCATGAAATGCAACGTAAGAGGTCTTACTGCATCAGCAGATGGTTGTCTTCAGCAAGTGAAGAAACGGAGCTTAATTGGACCTCAGTTGGCATTTAAAATGCAACGTAAGAAGAAGTCTCACTGCATCTGCAGACGGTTTTCTTCCAAGCCCTACAGCAACAACGGAAGCTTCTCAACCACTAACGTATCTTTGTGCAGGATACCATTTTTAAACAATTTTGAATAATTTGATTAAATTGTTTTGAAAATGGAAAATATTGTTTTGAAAATATATTGGTCTAATTTTTTAAAAAATCACCGGACTTCTTGTTATCAAAACCTAAGTCACTCAATTATTGACTTCTGTCATGGATTGAGGGGGAGAGTGATTTTAATTAAAATATTTTCAAATGATATTTCTTCACAAAAAGTCCGATTGTACAAAATAAGTGGTGATCTAAAGATTTAATGTTATGTCATGGTATGATTTTTTCTTTAGAATCAAGGTCTTTCAAAATGAAATTTTTTCTGTTCTTGTTTGATTGTGAAATTGTTTTGTTTTTACTTAAAAGATCTCTTAAAAACTATCATACCTGACACTAACAATCTTTAATGTCTTATAATGGTCCCTATCTGTCATATTTCAAAATTGAATCTTGCCACGTCTTTCCCCAAATTTTTCTAAATGATTTAAATCAGTTGGGATCACAAATCTCAAATGGTTTGATATTTCTGATCGGGGTAAAGATCGTGTTTTAAATCTCAAATCTGTTTTAAATGGAATTGGTTTTAGTCCTTCAAAGGCACTCCTGCCTCCATGTGCCAAACGATTTCAAATACACAATGCACATGTTGAGGAGGAGGATTTATCCAAAAACCAGATGAGTATTTAAACAAGGCCACATTTTCTCCCATGTTTTCTAAACCTAATTAAATCACTTGGGATCCAAAATCTCAAAGGATTTGATATTTTTGATCGGGGGAGAATTTGTGATTTAATAATGAAATTTGATAAAAAGTTGATCGTTTTGATTCAGTTGTGCAGGCTGCTCTCTCATATGTGCTAAACGCTTTCGAATCTCGAAGCACATATTGAGGGGGAGCAAAACCATCGAGGTACAAAAGTTTTTTAAAAGAGATTATAAAGTACCTTGATTGTGTTTTCAAATGGTTTTCTTAATGGATTTTGTGATTGTGGATGTGCTTCAAAAGAACTCTTGCCTCTATGTGATAAAATGTTTTAAAATATCCTATACACATATTGAGGGGGAGAATTTTACCAAGAAAATCAAATGGCTTTAAATTGTGATCAAAGAAAATATTTCAAAGTCCTCTTGCCTCCTTGTACTAAACAATTTCTAAATCATACGCACATGTTGAGGGGGAGGTTTTCTAAATGATCAAAACTATTAAGGTACAAAATGCTTTGATCTCGTATCACAAGTACCTTGATTGTTTTTCCAAATGATTTTTCAATTGGTTTTAAGGAAGAATGAACTGTACCAAAAGACCGACCAATTTACTTTATGCATGGTGTTATAAGGATGGTTAGGTTAAGTATTCGTTCCCACGATCCCGCCAGAGCCGGAGGGATCTACCCAGGGACAATTCACTAGATAGTGTAGAGTCCTTAGGTACGATGAAAAAAAGGAGAAAAATGAGAATATGGGAAGAGTGCGGACTGAGATAGAGCTAGTACTGGAATAAACCCAACAAGGTTCTAGTTATGAAGTCTCGGTAAGCACTGAAGGGGTTGAAGAATGAAAAAGAACTGAATGTGAAAAAGGGTGAAAAGAAATAGCCCTACATCAATTCAACCTTAGGGCAGAAACCGGGTTCAATACATATGCTACTGGTGGTTACTAAGGTAACGCCGGTATTGAAGACAAGACATCATGGACCCAGTGATGCACTACACTAAACTTCCCAAACCACTCAAGTTCCTCTTAAAAGGGCTTGTTTCATTCTCACGGGGAACCGACATAATCTATCGACTTTCTCTTAGAGATGGTTGATATTGAAGTAGGAGACCCTCTCCCTAGTCTCCGGCACAGGAACCAAAAATGCACTATTGAGTCTAGAGCCAAGAGATCATCCACAATATCTCGTTAGGACACTAAATTCTTGAAGACTTGCTTTTTCACACAATGTGGAAAGTAAGTATATATATTAAGAGTCCTACGCATTATCCTTGTGGTATTGCCAGAACATCCGAGTGATATGAAAATATTCACGATGAAGATGGAAAGCCTTCTAGAGCCAACATCAAACAAGCTCTTGGTAGGTGGCATGTGAGATCTTTTCTAAAGATCAAACTTGTGACAACTGGATAGAAACAATGGGGCGATTCACTCTTGAATCAACCTTGGTCCAGGAATGGAAATGACGAATACTTTTGGAAAAACCGTTCGATGTGCAAACCTTCTTTTCTCTAGCACGTCGAATGTGTACTCATTTCAAATTCAAAAAGTATCTCTGATTGAAAAATACTTTTAGAAAAACCGTTCGATGTGCGAATCTCTTCTTTTCGCTAGCACGTCGAATGTGTACTCATTCTCTAATACAAAAAGTATTTTGTTTGAAAATTGATGTTTCTCATAAAACCTTCATCGTATTGCAAAACTCTTTCTTCAAGCAATACGCGATTGTTTTTCAAATCATTTTTCATCAATCAGTGAATCTCAATTCGCTGGTTCACTCACTCCGTGTTGTCTTCTTTGAGACGTTCCGGTTTGAGAACAGCTAGAACAGCTGCGAAACCCTGTCAAGGAGATTCTTAGGAATCCTACCTGATCACAGGCAGTATTTATACTGATCAACGGGGAACCGTGGGCCGTGTACCTCAATTCAATGAAAGTGATCAAAGACACTTTCGTGCGCTTTATTGCTAACTGTCGTATGCAGGTATACCCCGACGATTGCAGCTGATCAGAATTGAGGAGTCAATCCAAAGCCGCATGTTCACAGCAACCACACTTAATTGAAGAAATCATGACTGGTGCATATCTACATAACCTGGTTCTGATATTTTTATACTATGCTTCTGCTACGCTGCTGCAAATATCATGAACCAGTAAGGCTTCCGCTACTCTGATGGAAAGATGTCATGATTCAAAAGTGTGAGCATGTCGGTCCAAATGTCACAACTTCACATGAAGGCAACACTACTATGGATGATCCAGAGAGATTTACTGTGGCTGATGATCTCAAAGAAAGCTCGAAGATCATCAAAGATGTGGATCAGTTAAAGGCCTCCACTGAAAGTACAAATCAATGCGGACTTTGAAGAATCGCTACAAAAGCACAAAGATTGCAGAATTTGAAGAATTCAAGTCTACGAGCTCCAGAACGTAGTCAAAGATAGAATGCTAGGAAGCAAAAATGTATTTCATGGGGTAACCTCCCTTAGGGGGAGATTGTTAGGAATTAGAAAATTCCATGTTAAAGAGTCGGTCACCCCAATAATGGTCTAGCATATGTTAGCTCGTAGATTTGTCGTTATTTACGTTATTTAGCAGTTTATTAGTTAGTTTGTAGCGTAGAATAGTTTAGTGCAACACCGTGGAGGAAGGACGGGTCTTTACCCACTGTATCCCTGATCCACAGGCCGATAGGAGGTCGTATTTCATGTAACTATAAATACCCCTTCCATCCATGGAAGGGGTGGTGCTTTTCAATCTAATATTCAACATTTGTGAAGTAACTCTCTACCAAGAAAACACCCAACTCTCTAACTTTCTCTCTCTAATGGCTAACATGTATTTTGATCTCCCAAGACCACCCGAATCATCAACACAATAAAAATAACGATCCTACAAGAAAAGAAAAAAAGAGAGTTTAAGTGTAGTATAACTTGTATATTTATGATTAGCAAAACGATGAAAGTTTTCAACAATTTCATCTTAGTTGAAAAGTGTAAGACATGTTATGTAAGTTAAATATACTTTTCTTGTATACATTTGTAATGGGAAAATAAACGAAAGTTTCAAAATAGGTTTCGTTCATCAATTGTTAAATGATAGATGTGTTTACCGAAAATTTGGGCATAACCTAGGTGTATAACTCAATTTTTCCGTGATGTCTAATGTCAAAAGTTCCATAATGAATTTTATCAAGTTTTAATATCCGGTTTATTAATTGTAAGTATATATTTATTTACAAGATGTGTAAAAAGTTTCCACTTGAGTAACAATAATAACTCATTTTAAGTAACATGTTTTCCCTATGTATCGCTTACATTGTCATTAATTGGTTTGTGACTCATGTTTTCAAAATATTAACGATATAATTCTAGATGTGTCGTCATTGGTGGTATGCGGACAAATATCAATCAATGAGTCGTGAGCTTACGGTATGTCGTGTGGGAAGAGTCAAGGAAGGACGGAGACGAGTTGAGGCGATACGCATCCCACGCGCCCTGGTGGGCTGTTCTCATCCAGCGGACCCTTACAGATCTAGGCCTCAACCTTGGGATACTTCTAATGCTCTACTTTAAATTACAATAGTTTGCGCATGTCTTTGATGATGTATTTTTGGTTACAACAGCACTGTATTCAATTCACTCACTTTATATATTTCTTCGAGATATGTCTACATCTAATTAATAAAGATATTGCACCTTATGTGCATAATCTCATGTTGATATATCAGTAATAAATGGACACCATGCATCCATTATTTAAGGCCTTCATAGATTTTATTTGTGGATAACAAGTACTCATAATTTAACTTAATGCATGAAAGCTTCTAACAATTTTTAATTGATCATTCTAACCATGCATTACAAAAGATCAAATTGTACTAGCTGATGGTAAGGAAATTTGACATAGTTTCTGTTCGTACCGTTGTGACTGAAACACCTATACCTCGAGATCGTTATTAGTAATTCAAACAATTAACTCAACAACGAATCTGAGACTAGGAATTTGTAGCTACCGGGTACTACCCGTTTTGGATACCCAACTCGTCACAAGTTTGTACGAGGCTATCAACTACGAGGCAGAAAGATATAGAACACTCTCGAATGGGTCTCAACACAACCAACAGAACACGGACACAAAGTGACACTCGTGTATGGGGTTCTAGTTCAGCCGAGTTAGAGTCACTAATACATCAAGATAGTGAGTCCAGGATTTAAGATAAGCTAACACAAACCGAAAGCTAATATGCAAGCCATGAAAGATAAGTAGGAAAGCCAAACTGAAGACCACAATAAGGACTATGCCATGAGCCGAGAACCAAAAGTAAAGAAAACTGGAATCAAATGAGCATTACCACAACCAAAATTATAGACTAGCCGAAATACTTTCAAATTCTTAGGTTGTGATGTTTCTTAGATTTTACCACACTTGACAACAACAACTTTTTTTAAAGACTTAATCCCATTATTCCTTCTTTTTGTACCATACGTTTGATAAAAGAATTGAAAAGAAAATATGATACTAACAAATTTAATAAAACATTAACATATCAAGGATTAACTAAAAGTTCTTACAATAAATTTGGTGGGTCGAGTGGAAAAACAACCGAACACACAAGAGCTCCAATTGGCACGAGTCGGAAAGAAATTGGACAAACTGGAACTTGATTCATGCCTTCTAGACCATGAATAACAAAACCCCTCTAACAATTTTCAAAAGCCCATTGATTCGTGAAACCCTAGTTTTGAATTGTGATTGCTTGAGCGAGAGATGAGTAAGTTTTCTGCTTCTATTTAGAGATGAGGAAGAGGAATGGAGTCTTGTAGCTTCCTTGGCCTAGCATGTAGGCGAGTATCAATTCTTGCTCGAGTCTCTTTCACAGCCGCGCTAGTGTCTCCTTGTGATAGTCTAGGGTAGATTAGGTGGCTAAAAATTTGTGGTGATGGATCATGGTGACTGAAGAGGAAGGGGAGCAAGTTTCTTTTTAGATTCCTGGTTTTTGGAAGAAGCTAAAAAGGGTAAATGGAGAAGAAAGAAATAAAAGGAGTGGGACAGGTGTAATTGTGTTTTGTTTTATTATAATTACTGTATTGACTGTACCCCGTGTTTTGTCGAATTTTCGAGTAAACGTACCTTCCCGGTACTCGAGAGATATAGAAATTATATTTTTAGAAGCGTTTTTGTAAGTGTAATAATATATTTTTATTATTACGTAGAAATTTGATTATAAATGTTTGCCGTTATTAATTTGGTGTCGGTATGCGTGGGATGCCTTGACTTCCTAAATTCACGAGATAACTTCTCGTTTTCTTCTGTAAATTATTAGTGATTGATAAAAAAAATGTATTTTTCTCTTATCTCAGTATTTATTTTTAGTTTTGTTAGTTACTTGCGCTGTAGTATGCGGAATAACTAATGGATTAACCTTATGTATGCTTAAGTTTTAACTAATAAATTTCACATATACTTTGTGGGCAAGTATTGTATGTGCGGTGTCTTATTTCTGAAATGACCTCTTGTTTTAAATTTTAGATATTGGCATTTTGTAAAAGAATAGTCGATTTGAATTTTCTGACGTGATAAATATTATTATAAAAACTCGGAAATTTACGGGTTGTTATAGGTTGTCTCCAAAACATGAACATCGGAAAGCGGATACAACCTCTAGCTGCAAAGTTGCCAAAGATGCTGATCAACACAAACAGAGAAACCCTGACCACCCACTTGAGAATCCATTAGCACCTGATGTGTGATGCCTTTAAAAAGTCAAGAACTTGATGATAATCGTCACTTCCTTTGGGTTTTTCCAAATAACCCACTTTTTTGTGCTCATCCCTATATCTTAGTGCGGCCATTGATAATGTTGAAAGAGGGTTGAGGTTTGTGGGTGTGTTTAGGGCAAAATGAAAGTTGATGCTGGTAGGGAGGGAGAAGTGAATTGTTAAATAGTCGTGATCTCATTTTGTATTGGACCAATTTGGATTTTAGGGTTTGATGTTAAAATGTAATTATCCCTAAAATAAGAAACCCTTTGACCAATTAAATGCCGAATATAACGGAGAATAACTTGTACTGAAGATAAATGCCAAATTAATCGACCAGCACGAAGAAAAGTCAACCAGAAGGAAAATAACACCACCAGCAGGAAGGAAAATAACACCACCAGCAGGAAGTGAACAATTGGTTTTAAAAATTTACAACAACTGTCCTCCCCTTAGACCCAAAACCTCCCCTCAATCATAGCACCTATGAATTGAGTAACCTAATGTTAACCACAATAGGATTGCTAAAAACAATCTAAGTACCTCTATCCTTGCAACTGGAGCAAATAATTCATCTGAATCAATGCTGTCCTCTAATTAAAATCCTTGAGCTGCAAGCCTTGCCTTGTTCTTGACAACACCCTCCCAGGCATCCCTCTTGTTAGTGAGTATCCATTTTGTCCCTGTAGCATATTTTCTTCCTTGAATTTCATGAAAGTCATCCAGTATTGCCATGTTATCAGTCATGCTTCTAGAACATCCACTATCAAAGATTCCTTCATCAACAGCTTCTGAAAAAGGATATGCCTACAAATATACAACATGAGAAAAGTTAGTAACTAAGGGGGACCCAAGCCACTTATGACTTGGGTCTGCCTTGTGGATCTGAAAAATGTAGCCATGAAGATGTATAAGATCCACTATTGTTCTTGGGAACCCAGTGTGAAACTCTCCTTTGTGTTTTCTAAGAACAACCTGCTGAGGGCTTAACAGCAGTTGTCAATCTCACCCCACCATTTTTCATATGCATATAAGGCACATATGGTGTATAAGACTGAAAATAAGGACTAGTGGGTCTATGGGAAACAGGTCTATCATTACTTTTCCACCAACCAGTAGTAACTGGTGGAGAGTATCCTCCATCAGAGGGAAATGGAAAGGGCCGATTAAGCCTACCAGTAGGAACGAATGCAGACACCTTTGACTTACCAGTA
This sequence comes from Chrysanthemum seticuspe, assembly GCA_019973895.1. Classification (NCBI taxonomy): domain Eukaryota; kingdom Viridiplantae; phylum Streptophyta; class Magnoliopsida; order Asterales; family Asteraceae; genus Chrysanthemum; species Chrysanthemum seticuspe. The sequence continues at coordinate 18,742,757 of BPTQ01000002.1, forward strand.
GGAACTAGGTGTGGTCTAGTAGGAGGAATGTTTACTTTGCCAGTTTTTAAAAGAATAGCTTGTGGGACAAATTGATTTTGATGATTAACATTATTCCTACTATTAACATATCCATTCCCATTACCAACAAACGTATTGGCCATTTGTATAACAACCCGTACTTTTCCAGGTCATTACTCAACTTCAAACTCAAAATCTATTCTATTTTGAAAGATTTCACATTCACCATTTCGTATAATTATTTAGTTGAATCGCGTAAACAAGTAGCACCCTCTTGCGCACTATGACTTTGGACTAAGATTTAGTGTACATATTTTTAGTACATTGCCACTACTACAATTCATATTTAATTACTATCACATTTTCATATTATTTAAAGAAGCACTAGTATTATTTACTTTATTATATTGTGTCTTCTAGCCATTCACATTTCTTTCATGAGCAAAGCATTAAACAATTTGGTCTCCTTTGACCATAATCCACGACAAAACACTTACACATCCATTCCCAACATTTTTTTTATCATTGATAGCATACTAGAGTCTTATTAAATCATAAATCCCATGCATGTTTCTTTTTCCTTGTTTCCAGCCGAGCATGGCCTCCCACACACTTCCCATGTTGTTTTTTTTTATTAGTCCTAGCAAAGTAGAGTATTATTTTATTTTAAAGGCCATACTAGTTCAAGAATAAAAGGAATGTTAGTTTAGTTCCTTTACACTTTCATTTCATTCTCAAAACAAATTAGTCACACTTTCTCTTGGTCTTTTCCTCTTTTGGGTCACGACATCAGTAGGGTAAGCAAGGAAGCACACAAAACATTTTGGGTTATTAGTTACTGAAAACATATTTGGTTTAAGAGTTGGAAGGATTGGGTTTGATCTAAGAACTATAATTAGGTTGGTTCCACCAAGATTGTCAATTACTTTAGCGAGGCTTTGCTTTAAGGTGAGTTCTCGTAGACCCACTTTTAACATGTTTTCCTTGGGGGAAATGGTACTCAAATGATATTTTAAACTATTTTCATGCTGTGATTTACGGTTTTACTTGATTTTGGACATATATGTGATATGATGCGATTATATGCTGTAACAATATCTTGCTTGTGTGTACATAACTGCGTAACTGTTAACTCTCTGCGGAGGGCCTACGTGATGATAGATCTATCGGGGTAGCTCCCCACATGGTTTTGGATATATGGACATATTGGGCTCAGTTGACGCGATACTGGTTGTTTTGTGACTAAGTGCATGTATATTGTCATCATTTTCACTATTGTCCTACATTATATTATTCACAGCTTCGTGGTTTAACTCTCAAACCTACGAGCTCACCAACTTTATGTTGACGTTTTCGAGTAACCATTTCAGGTGTTAACAATGAAGTTCCACTAGGAGGTTGAGTATTGGCCTGACTTAGCAAGACTTAAATAAAGATCCTCCCGGGTTGTATCCGTGGAGTTGGACTAGGTTATTTTTCTTATGATGTAGATTGGCTTTGAAGACTATGTTTGGATTATCCCGGTTGTGGGAGTTTCATGACTATTATCTTTAATGTATTACATTTAGTACTTCTCTATTTAGACACCTTGTGTTCTTTACTTTGAAGTCATACCCCGTAAATGCTATTCCGCTGCGCCATTTTTGGGGTGTGACAGATTGGTATTCAGAGCCCAGGTTATAGAGAATTAGGTGGTTTAACCTAGACTATAACCTAGGAACCCATATAGTTGGCATGATAGGACTTACGTGTGCGGTTATGTGTTTATTTGCCTTGTAGATAGTAGTGCCTAGTATTAGACATTAGGAACCCCTGAATTGAGTCAATTTATTTTCAAGCCCTTAAGTTTCTTAATTAACTTGCAGTTTAATTTCAAGACTGTTCTTGTTTGATTGGGTTGCGAAATTTATCTGGCTGCAAGTTGATTAAATAACTTAAAGGATTGAAGGAATTGACTCAAGGATGGATTAGGTTAGAATGGCGTAAAGTGATGATGATAAGAAAATGTGGCATGATGCTATCCTAAAAACGCCTGGCCAACGTTTTTACGATAACATGATGGCGCATGGACTTATCAAATTCATGGATGGCCATATAGGAAGTTGAGAATAGTAGCACGTCACGTATATCGACCTACCCTACCACCTCCTACCTAACGTTTGTCAATGTCCTTCCTTATAGAAACATGCCTCCAAGAAGATCGGCACGAGTTAACCGAGGTGTTCCAGCCCATAGGGGTAGAAGGACTGGTGGACGGGGAGGTAGAGAAGGAGGTCGCGGAACTGGAAACAACAACAACAACGACGCAAATCCCGACCTTTCCACCATCATCGCTCAACAACTACAGAACTTGCTTCCCACTATCCTTACTCAAGTAGGTGATCATATCAGCAACCCCGGGAATAACGCTAGTAGGAACGACAATGTGGAGAATGATAACGCCAACGCCAACGACAACGGCGGAAATGGAAATAACAGTAATGGTGAGAAGGGGTGTTCATACAAAGAGTTTACGGCATGCAAACCAGTGGACTTTGATGGTAATGGAGGAGCGTTAGTGTACACCAGGTGGGTTGAGAAAATGGAAGCGGTAATGGACATAAGCGAGTGTGCAACACACCAGAAGGTGAAGTATGCTGCAAGCTCGTTGACAGGAAAGGCGCTAACTTGGTGGAATACGCAAATCCAGGCCAGAGGCAGAGAAGCTGCCATGGGAATGAGTTGGAATGACTTCAAGGAACTGCTAAAGGAAGAGTATTGCCCAAGCAACGAAATGCAGAAGCTAGAGCATGAGTTCTACAATCATGCTATGGTAGGTGCTGGACATGCGGCTTACACGGATCGTTTCCATGAGCTTGCTAGACTAGTACCTCATATGGTTACTCCTGAATCCAAGAGAATCGAAAGGTACATCTATGGTTTGGTTCCGGAGATTCGCGGGATGGTGAAAGCGACTGAGCCCCCTACCCTTCAGAGTGCGATACTGAAATCTGCAACTTTGACTGATGAAATGGTCAGGAATGGAAAACTGTCTAAAAGTGGTGACAAGAGAAAGGCCGTAAGCGAGCCAAGTAACCAAGGAGGAGAAAAGAGTGATAACAAGAAATCAAAATGGGGAAAAGGATTTGTGGCAACTACTACTGCCAAGAAGGAGTATCAAGCTTTTCACCCTATGTGTGCCAAATGCAACTACCATCACCCAGAGACTAAGCCATGCCAAGTGGTATGCTTTAACTGTAAGCGACCTGGTCATATGGCAAAGGATTGTAGGACAGTAGCTAAACAAGTGACACCAGTGAATGCTGTAAACCCGAGGGCTTGTTATGATTGTGGAAACCCGAATCATCTTCGGAATGCGTGTCCTAGGTTGATTGGGATACGAGGGCAAGTGCAGAACAACCAGAATCAGATTTTAGCAATTGGTGGAAACAACACAAACCGTGGTAACAATGGCAACCCAGCACGGGGTCGCGCATTTGTGATGAACGCTGAAGAAGGACGTCAAGACCCGAACATCGTGACGGGTATGTTCTCTTTAAACGACCACTATGCTACTGTGTTATTTGATTCTGGAGCCGATTATAGTTTCGTTTCTACTAAATTCATGCCCCTATTAAATATGGAACCCAATAGATTAGGCTTTAGTTACGAAATTGAAATCGCAAGTGGTCAAAGGGTAGAAACCAATAAGATCGTTCGTGGGTGCAAACTAGAATTAGAAGGCTATACCTTTAGCATCGACTTAATACCATTCGGACACGGAAGCTTTGACGTGATTGTGGGAATGGACTGGTTATCCAAGCATAAGGCTGAAATAGTGTGCCATGAGAAGATGGTTCGGATACCACTACCAAACGGTGAGTTACTTAAGGTTTATGGAGAGCGACCTGAAGAAGAGGTGAAGCACCTCATGAACATGAAAGCGGAGAAGAAGAAACCGGAAGACATCCCAGTAGTTCGGGAATTTCTCGATGTGTTTCCCGAGGACTTATCCGGATTACCTCCTTCTCGAGAAGTTGAATTTCGTATAGACCTAATTCTTGGAGCAATAGCGGTCGCAAAATCTCCCTACCGCTTGGCACCCACTGAAATGGAGGAGTTGTCTAATCAACTCAAGGAACTCCAAGACAAAGGTTTCATTCGACCTAGTTCTTCGCCATGGGGAGCACCAATATTGTTTGTCAAGAAGAAGGATGGTTCGTTTAGAATGTGCATTGACTACCGGGAATTAAACAAACTAACTATTAAGAACCGTTACCCTCTCCCGAGAATCGATGACTTGTTTGATCAACTACAAGGCTCACGATACTTCTCCAAGATAGATCTTCGTTCTGGCTACCATCAGTTACGAGTACACGAAGACGACATCCCAAAAACCGCGTTTAGAACTCGATATGGTCATTTCGAGTTTACGGTTATGCCTTTTGGACTGACAAATGCGCCTGCGGTTTTCATGGACTTGATGAACCGAGTATGCAGGCCATACCTGGACAAATTTGTTATCGTATTCATTGATGACATTTTGATCTATTCCAAGACGAAAGAGGAACATGAAATGCATCTGAAGTTAATCCTAGAGCTACTCAAGAAGGAGAAATTGTATGCCAAATTCTCGAAATGTGAATTCTGGCTACAAGAAGTCCAATTCCTTGGACATGTGGTTAACAAAGATGGAATTCATGTGGATCCCAGAAAGATCGAAGCAGTGAAGAATTGGGAAGCCCCTAAATCCCCAACAGAAGTTTGATCATTCTTAGGATTGGCAGGTTACTACCGACGATTCATCGCAAACTTCTCCAAGATTGCCAAACCTCTTACCTTGCTGACTCAAAAGAATAAGAAGTACGAATGGGGCAAAGAACAAGAAGAATCCTTTCAAACCTTGAAGAACAATTTGTGTAATGCTCCAATTCTGGCTCTCCCCGATGGACCAGAAGATTTCGTAGTGTACTGTGACGCATCATGTCAAGGTCTTGGGTGCGTATTAATGCAAAGGGGAAAAGTGATTGCCTATGCATCCCGACAGCTGAAGATTCACGAGAAAAACTATACCACCCATGATCTGGAGCTAGGTGCTGTAGTATTCGCTCTCAAGATATGGAGACATTACTTGTATGGGACGAAAAGTGTTATCTATACTGACCACAAGAGTCTCCAACATATCTTCGACCAGAAAGAGTTGAATATGCGCCAGAGGAGGTGGATTGAACTATTCAGCGACTATGACTGTGAGATTCGTTACCACCCAGGTAAGGCGAACGTAGTAGCTGACGCTTTGAGTAGGAAGGAAAGGCTCAAGCCAAGGAAAGTAAAAGCCATGAGTATAACCATAAAGTCGGGTATCAAGGATAAGATACTAGCGGCTCAGAGGGAAGCGTCTAAGGATATGGACACACCCACAGAGAAGTTACGAGGCCTAAATAGTCAATTGGAGAAAAAGGAAGACGGTGGACTATACTTTGTAGACCGAATTTGGGTACCATTAAGTGGCGACGTGAGAACCCTAATCATGAACGAAGCACATACGACGAGGTACTCCGTTCACCCAGGAGCAGACAAGATGTACTATGACCTTAGAGAATTGTATTGGTGGCCTGGAATGAAGAAAGACATAGCTATCTACGTCAGCAAGTGTTTGACTTGCTCGAAGGTGAAGGCTGAACACCAGAAACCATCTGGTTTGTTGCAGCAACCAGAGATTCCTGAATGGAAGTGGGAAAGAATAACTATGGACTTCATTACAAAGTTGCCTAGGACTAGTAGTGGGCACGATTCGATATGGGTTATCGTAGACCGATTGACGAAGTCTGCACATTTTCTACCAATCCGAGAGGATTACAAGATGGACAAATTGGCTAGAATCTACATAAATGAAATAGTAGCAAGACATGGTGTCCCTATATCGATCATATCTGATCGAGATAGCCTTTTCACATCCAACTTTTGGCAAGCGTTGCAGAGGTCACTAGGAACACACTTAGATATGAGTACGGCTTATCACCCTCAGACCGACGGTCAGAGTGAGCGTACTATACAAACACTAGAAGATATGCTTAGGGCGTGTGCCATCGATTTTGGAGGGAATTGGGATACTCACCTTCCATTAGCCGAGTTCTCCTATAATAATAGTTACCATGCTAGCATAAACATGGCACCTTTCAAATCCCTTTACGGGCGAAAGTGTCGCTCACCTATTTCTTGGGCAGAAGCCGGAGAAAGTCAAATGATAGGACCTGAGATAGTGTTAGAGACCACCGAGAAAATCATCCAAATCAAGGATAGGCTCAAGGTTGCACGTGACCGTCAGAAGAGCTATGCCGACAACAGAAGGAGACCCCTAGAATTTAGTGTTAGTGATCATGTGTTGCTCAAAGTTTCACCTTGGAAAGGTGTTGTGCGATTTGGAAAGAAGGGCAAGTTAGCACCCAGGTATGTAGGACCTTTTGAAATCACTGAGAGAATCGGACCGGTAGCTTACCGACTACGACTACCTCAAGAGTTGAGTGCCGTTCATGATACGTTTCACGTGTCGAACCTCAAGAAGTGTCTTGCTGATAAGGCCTTACACGTACCATTGGAAGAAATCCAAATAGACCCTAAGTTACATTTTGTAGAGAAGCCAGTTGAAATTTTAGAGCGCGAGATCAAGAAGTTGAAGCGTAGCAAGATACCATTAGTTAAGGTGCGTTGGGACTCAAAGCGTGGACCTGAGTTTACATGGGAACGAGAGGATCAGATGAGACTTAAGTATCCGCACCTGTTTGACAATAGTACAAGCTAAATTTTGAGGACAAAATTCTATTAACAAGGGTAGATTATAACAACCCGTACTTTTCCAGGTCATTACTCAACTTCAAACTCAAAATCTATTCTATTTTGAAAGATTTCACATTCACCATTTCGTATAATTATTTAGTTGAATCGCGTAAACAAGTAGCACCCTCTTGCGCACTATGACTTTGGACTAAGATTTAGTGTACATATTTTTAGTACATTGCCACTACTACAATTCATATTTAATTACTATCACATTTTCATATTATTTAAAGAAGCACTAGTATTATTTACTTTATTATATTGTGTCTTCTAGCCATTCACATTTCTTTCATGAGCAAAGCATTAAACAATTTGGTCTCCTTTGACCATAATCCACGACAAAACACTTACACATCCATTCCCAACATTTTTTTTTATCATTGATAGCATACTAGAGTCTTATTAAATCATAAATCCCATGCATGTTTCTTTTTCCTTGTTTCCAGCCGAGCATGGCCTCCCACACACTTCCCATGTTGTTTTTTTTTTATTAGTCCTAGCAAAGTAGAGTATTATTTTATTTTAAAGGCCATACTAGTTCAAGAATAAAAGGAATGTTAGTTTAGTTCCTATACACTTTCATTTCATTCTCAAAACAAATTAGTCACACTTTCTGTTGGTCTTTTCCTCTTTTGGGTCACGACATCAGTAGGGTAAGCAAGGAAGCACACAAAACATTTTGGGTTATTAGTTACTGAAAACATATTTGGTTTAAGAGTTGGAAGGATTGGGTTTGATCTAAGAACTATAATTAGGTTGGTTCCACCAAGATTGTCAATTACTTTAGCGAGGCTTTGCTTTAAGGTGAGTTCTCGTAGCCCCACTTTTAACATGTTTTCCTTGGGGGAAATGGTACTCAAATGATATTTTAAACTATTTTCATGCTGTGATTTACGGTTTTACTTGATTTTGGACATATATGTGATATGATGCGATTATATGCTGTAACAATATCTTGCTTGTGTGTACATAACTGCGTAACTGTTAACTCTCTGCGGAGGGCCTACGTGATGATAGATCTATCGGGGTAGCTCCCCACATGGTTTTGGATATATGGACATATTGGGCTCAGTTGATGCGATACTGGTTGTTTTGTGACTAAGTGCATGTATATTGTCATCATTTTCACTATTGTCCTACATTATATTATTCACAGCTTCGTGGTTTAACTCTCAAACCTACGAGCTCACCAACTTTATGTTGACGTTTTCGAGTAACCATTTCAGGTGTTAACAATGAAGTTCCACTAGGAGGTTGAGTATTGGCCTGGCTTAGCAAGACTTAAATAAAGATCCTCCCGGGTTGTATCCGTGGAGTTGGACTAGGTTATTTTTCTTATGATGTAGATTGGCTTTGAAGACTATGTTTGGATTATCCCGGTTGTGGGAGTTTCATGACTATTATCTTTAATGTATTACATTTAGTACTTCTCTATTTAGACACCTTGTGTTCTTTACTTTGAAGTCATACCCCGTAAATGCTATTCCGCTGCGCCATTTTTGGGGTGTGACAATTTGCTTCTCATAAAAATTGCAATCCTTAATAAGATGAGTACTACTAGCACATACAAAACACAACTTAGGAACAGATGAAGATTTCTTTCTAGAATGACCTGCCTTTTTATTAAAATAACCATTCTTATTACAAGAAGTCCTAGAAATGTATTCATTCTTATCAGATCTATTACATGAAAGACTAGGTAAATCTTGAACAATAATGGGTTCTTGGATAGGTGCCCTAACTTTGAATTCATTCTCAGCTTCACTCCTAGATGTAGAAACACTGGAATTGGATTCATCTCTAACAAACTAATATCTTATCCTGGAATAACTTATTCGACACTACCAGGACTAACTACCTTACCAGTAGGAACTAGAATTAGTCTACCAGTACTAATTATGAAAATATCCTTACCAACAGGAACTATATACCTGCCAGTAGGAACTACTAATCTACCAGTAGGAACTACATACCCACTAGTATAACTAACTATTACAAGTATTCCTAACAGTGACGGCAAATATGAGGGGATATAATAGGGAGAAGCGGTTAGGGTTGAATGGAGATATTGTGCTGAGATCCTTGGGATCTCTTTGAATGAGTTGGTTTGAATGGGTCACTAATTGACTAGCTAACTGTGGAAGGTTATTAAGGTTATCCAATCATGCATCTAGTCGAATTTTTGTATGAATTCATGAGCTATAAATCGGCAAGTAAGTGAAAGGGTCCAAAAAGTTTATAAGGTGTGTACAAATGTTTATAAGGGATGTCTAAGGTTTAAGGAAGCATGTATAAGGTTTATCGAATGTGTAACAAGGCTCATAATAGGTTCAAATATGGTGCCAAAGGTCCAAAGATGTATCACCAAAGTTCACGTTGCATGTGCATGTCCAAAAGTTGTATGGGAGACGTTTACGTATTCAATATTGCATGTATACTTCCATAAATTCATGTACTTAGTTAAAGTATTTCAAATTTTGTAATTTATACTCATTTCATATATATATATATATACTTTACATATTCATATCATAGTTATATGTTTCCCAAAAGTTACACAAAACACCCTCAAATTATCATAGTTGTCAATTATGGCAAAAAAGTTTTAATTTGATGCAAAATTTCTTATATTAAGTGTTAGGGTTTTACAACTCTTCCCCTCTAAAAAGAAATTTCGTCCTCGAAATTGGAATACACAAAGAAATGAAAAGGACGGAATCAAAAATCAAGTGTGGATAACTAGCACGTATAGACTCCTCGGTTTCCCAAGTAGCTTCGCGCTCAGAATGGTTCTTCCACAGAATCTTCACGAACTTGATAGTCTTATTCCTCATGACTCTATCCTGACGGTCAATAATGGCCTCAGGCTCTTCTACAAAAGTCAGATGCTCACGAATCTGATCGAGCGGATACGAGATAACGTTCAATGGGTGGTAGTTGTATCCCCTCAAAAGTGAGATATGGAATACATTATAAACATGTGACAGCTGAGGAGGTAGAGCTAAACGATAGGAGACTTCACCAATACGCTCTAGAATTTCAAAAGGTCCAATGTATCGGGCTAAGCTTACCCTTGATACCAAAACGACGAACACCACGGAACGGCGAAACTTTAAGAAACACACAGTCACCAACAGCGAATTCCAAATCCCGACAATGCCTATCTGCATAACTCTTTTCACTGGCTCTAGCTTCCTTAAGCTTCTCCTTTGCCAAGGAAACTTTCTCGTTCGTGATCTCAATCAATTCCGGACCCTCAATCAACCTCTCACCAACCTCATTCCAACAAACGGGGAGCTCGACACTTACGACCATACAACATCTCATACGGAGCTGCATTAATACTAGCATGCCAGCTGTTGTTGTACGAGAATTCCACCAAACATAAATAATCATCCCAATTGCCTGTCCACTCCAAGGCACAAGCTCTAAGCATGTCTTCCAACGTCTATATAGTACGCTCAGACTGACGATCGGTCTGAGGATTAAAAGTTGTACTGAACTTGAGACGAGTGCCCCAAGCATTCTGCAAACCTTTCTAAAAACGCGAAGTGAAATGGGGATCTCTGTCAGAAACAATGGAGATAGGAGTACCATGAAGACGAACGATCTCCTGACGGAACAATTCAGCCAAACGACTGATAGAGAAATCCTTGCGGATAGGAATAAAATGAGCAGACTTCGTCAAACGATCAACAATAACCCAAATGGCATCGTGTCTCCTCTGAGTACGTGGCAAACCGGTCACAAAATCCATGGAGATCTCTTCCCACTTCCACACGGGAATATCAAGTGGTTGCAGAAGTCCACTGGCTCTCTGGTGTTCAATCTTAACCTACTGACAGGTCATACACTTAGATACGTAAGTGCCTACATCCTTCTTCATGCCACTCCACCAAAAATAATGTTTCAAGTCCCTGTACATCTTGGTAGAACCAGGATGAATCGAAAATGGAGAACTGTGAGCTTCAGATAAGACAGTCTCATGAAGATTAGGGTTGTTAGGAACACACAGGCGATCACCAAACCAAATAATACCCTCTTCATCTACACGAAACTCATTATACTTCCCCTCCTCTACATTCTGAATCATAGACCAAAGCTCACCATCATCCTTCTGAGCTTCTTTAATATGAATCATCAGGTTGGACTCAACCTTCAGACTCGCCCAATAACCATCATAACCACGAACACAAACTTCTACCTCCAAACGCTCTAAGTCATTGAGAATTCTAGGCTCAATATTGTGACTAGCAATGACTCCAGACCTTCTGCTCAAAGCATCTGTAACAACATTAGCCTTCCCAGAGTGATACTGGATGTTAGCATCATAATCCTTAAGAAGTTCCAGCCAACGGCGTTGACACATGTTCAACTCCTTCTGGGTGAATATATACTTCAAACTCTTGTGGTCGGTGAAAATGTCACAGGTTTCACCATAAAGATAGTGTCTCCAGATTTTCAAAGCAAAAACCACACCAGCTAACTCAAGATCATGAGTAGGATAGTTCTCTTCATATGGCTTCAACTGGCGAGAAGCATAGGCAATCACCTTGCCATGCTGCATTAACACACAACCCAAACCTTTCCCGGAAGCATCGCTATAAATGTGAAAACCTCCTGAACCAGATGGTAGAGCAAGAATAGGTGCATACACCAACCTCTGCTTCAACAATTCGAAACTCTTTTCACGCTCTTCATTCCATACAAACTTCTCACCTTTTCGCATCAACTTTGTCAAAGGAGATGAAAGTAATGAAAAGCCTTCAACAAACCTCCTATAATAACCAGCCAAACCAAGGAAACTCCGAACCTCCATCGCAGAAGTAGGTCTTGGCCATTTTGTGATAGCCTCAACCTTAGCGGGATACATAGTAATACCTTCACCCGATACAACGTGACCAAGAAAAGCAACCTTTTGCAACCAAAATTCACACTTGGAGAACTTAGCGAACAACTGCTTCACGCGCAAAGTTTCCAACACGATACGAAGATGATCCTCATGCTCATCCTTCATCCTAGAGTACACAAGAATGTCATCAATGAACACGACAACAAACTTATCCAAATACTCATGAAAGATGCGATTCATGAGGTCCATGAAAACAGCAGGTGCATTTGTCAAACCGAACGACATAACCAAAAACTCATAGTGGCCATAACGGGTTGGAAACGCTGTCTTAGGAACATCTTGCTCCTTTACACGTAACTGATGATAACCCAACCTGAGATCGATCTTGTAGAACTACTTAGCACCTTGCAATTGATGAAAAAAATCGTCAATTCGAGGTAAAGGATAGCGATTGCGGATAGTAATATGCTTAAGCTCAGGATAATCAATGCAAAGTCGCATGCTGCCATCCTTCTTCTTCACAAATAGAATAGGAGCACCCCAAGGTGAAACACTTGGACGAATCGAACCATTGTCCAACAACTCCTGAAGTTGATCCTTTAAATCCTTCAATTCAATAGGCGCCATACGATAAGGAGTCTTAGAGATGGGTTCAGCACCCGGAACAAGATCAATGCCAAATTCTACCTCACGAATTGGAGGCATACCCGAAAGCTCATTTGGAAATATGTCAGCAAAGTCACAAACAATGGGAACATGATCAATAGAAGGAACATCAATGGAAGTATCCTTAACAACCATGAGTAAGCAAAGCACGAGCTTTCAAAACTGAAATGATTTTAAGGAATTTACCAGGTTGGGAACCGTGGTAAACAAAATCAGGATTTTCCAAATTTCCAAAAATAACTCGTCTACCATGACAATCAATGGTAGCTCGGTGTTCAGCCAACCAATCCATACCCAATATGATATCAAAGTCACACATGTCCAAGGGAAACAAATTGGCACAGCGAATAGTATCATCGAACTGAATAGGGCAATCAATATACTCATGATCAATAATCACAAGGTCCTTCATCGGTGTCGATATAGATAGAGAATAATCAAGACGCTTAGGGTGCAATTTCAAATTATTAGCAAATTTAGTGGAGACAATGGAGTGCATAGCACCCGTATCAAACAAGGCCAATAAGGAAATGCCATTCAAAAGTAAATAACCCGTAATAGTACCTGCAGCCTTCGCCACCTGATCGTGCGTAAGAGAGAAAACTCTGCCTCTAGTAGCCGTAGAAGTAGGTCTGCTGCCCTTCTCAACATTCTTAGGACATTCAGAAGCTCGATGTCCCATACTGCCGCAGCCAAAACACGCACCCGACACCTTGTACCAAACTTTACCGGGATGAGATCTACCACAGGCATTACAAACCACAGAACCAGAATGATCACCACTAGCCCTCTGTCCAGACCCAGAAGACTGACCCTGAGAACCACGTGACTGGTTCCCCCTGTTTTGCCACGACCGCTGTCCACCCGAATGTCTGTCACTAGAATTCCTCCTGTAGTCATGTCCCCTGTTATCATTCCTCCTGTTGTCAGGAGCCCTCTGATGAGCACCCTGACTATGACCACCCTCACGATGGTTACCGTCTCTATCACGTTTCACACCTTGACCCTCATGCTCACGTAGAAGTTCTACGTTGTGTGCAACGTCCACTACCTGAGCCACATCATTGAAGCGCATATTAATGATGTTATTGAGAATCCAGCCATTCAAGGCCCATTTGAAGTACTTAGCTTGATTAGCGGGCGAACCAACATCAGCCCCCAAGAAACTAGTTAATCTAGTGAACCTCTTCATGAAATCAACCACCGAATCCTTCTCGAACTGATGGATGTGATGGTACTCTCTCTCATAACGATACTGCTCGGACTCGAGGAAATATTGCTGATAGAAAGTAGTACGAAAGTCAGCCCAATTCAAACCCTCAGCAAAAGTGTCACCACCCTTCACCACACTATAAGCCTTCCACCAGGTCAGTGCATCACCCTCCAGCTAATAGCTGGCCAATCTTGCCTTGAACTCATCACCACAAGATAACATCACAAAAATATTCTCGATGTGTGCAATCCATTTTTTGACTTCAACTGGACTGCTAGCAGTACTGAACGAACGCGGCTTTTGCTTCATAAAGCGCTCTAACCAAACCAACATAGCAGGAGCAGGACCACCAGCATTACCACCACCACCAACAGAACTAGATGCCCGATTATTTTGCCTGTTGATCACATCTTTCGTGATTTGCGCAGTCAAAGTAGGTACAATCTGAGCTAGGGCTTGTGCCATAGCATGAGCAACTACATCAGCGAAAATGGGATCGGAACGATCGTCATCAGCATTACGTCTCGTGGTCACCATCTGAATGATTACAAAAGGAGTTAGAAAAATAATCGAAAGGAATCAAAAGGAATTAGAACAAGATAGCAAAGTTGAAGATAAGACGAAAACGGAAACCTAAAACTACCCAAACTCTCACAAGTCAATACCTAGGGTTCTACAGGTCAAAACCTAGGCTCTGATACCAAATTGTAACACCCCAACCCATCTAGGGTTGAAATATCACGCATTGGTGTCATACAAAGCAATTTAGCAAGCGGAAGTCTTAAATTGAAAATAAACCAAAATAGCAAGTCATGTAACTGCATGACTACAAAAGATATAAATGACAATACAAGTCTAAGGAAATAGTTCAAAGAACACCAATATTCAATACAATCCGAAGTACTAAAATGTATCAAAGGAAAGATGACTAATTAGGTAGGTCATCTAAGGCAAAGCTCTATCAATCACTCTCAAACCCAGCTTAAATCCTAACATCCCTGTTATTACCTGCCGCATAAGAAAAGAAAATGCGGCTGATAAGGTTTTAAAAGGTACCATTTTGAGGGGTCGTTTTAGTCCTTATTTGATCACTTTTGTATCCGTTATTGCTTAATATCGTTCCTTTTCACTTTTTAGGTCTCTTGAAGGCAAAATGCTGGAATGGCACTTATTTGGACGAAAAGGCGCGAATATATGAAGAAAATGGCCAAAGTCAAAATCGAGACACTCACAGTTGCTGAAATTAGAAGGCGACGGCGTCAGGTGCTAATGGTGACGCCGTCCCAGAATTGTTGTGACGGTCCAGAACCCAAAACTCGTATTTTCAAGCGACGACATCCAGTTGTAAAAGAGTAGGCCGTCGCTACTCAGACGGCCTAGATGCAATCCAGACGACGTCAGAAGCTGAAGAGGACGGCGTCACGGACATAAGGTGATGCCGTCGCAAGGTTAACGTGGCCAAGACAAAACCCTAATGACGGCGACACGACGGCATCACGAAACATAAGGTGATGTCGTCGCATATGTAATCTTATATATAGAATCCGAATTTTTCAGTTTTAGGAGAGTCTTTTTGGAGTGAAAACCTAAAACCGAACCTAAGGTGTCTTGTACAGTATTTTAGGGTTTTAAACCCTATCTTACTTCAAGATAAGTATTTACTTCATTAATTCAATTATGTCTTTGATTATTTGTGTGTATGCTTGCATGTTCTCCATGTCCGGCTAATTTATTTGTGTGTTTGCTTAGGAAGTATGAAACTTAATTATTGAATATTGATTGGTTGTTTCTTATCTTAGTTGATTAATGATCTAGTAATGCGATAGGTCATTCGTTGTGTACTTAATGCTTGATTCATCTTTGTGAACCTTAGAATATAATTACCTGAGTAGTTGTAGGCTAAACCATCCAAAGAGTGCCTTAGAGTAGGAGTTTATCATCCCTAGTGGGTTTGTAGACGAGACCCTTTGGTAAGTTCAAAGAGTTAGGGAGAAACGCATACCCTACAACTTTAGACACACAACGCAACTAAGAATAAGACGTGACAACTCAACCATCAATAGGAGATAATTAAGGAATAGTACAACCTAAGTAAACACATCTTTAAACTATCATACGAGCACACATTAATTAGACATAGACTCCCACAACCTTAGTTTAGATAATTAGATAATAGTAGAGTAATCGGTAGAAATACCAACCCCTCAAATCCAATACCCGAGATTCGTACCTTTCCATTTCATAAAATATAAAAAGATAAAAAAATAATCTTCCTCAACCTTAACCTTAGCGTAGTAACTCCTTACTAGCATTCCTATTCCCCTAGAGAACGATATCAATACCCGTGGCTTACCCTAATTACTACACTACAACGATTAGGTTCACTGCCTAGGGTGTTATAAAACTTGCTCGAAGAAAAGGAAGTTTCCTTGACCCCGAACGACGCGTGTAACGTTATCAAGTTTTTGGCGCCGTTGCCGGGGAATAGAATAGCTAGTTAGTAGTCCACCTCGTTTAGGTTCTTTGCTTGATTCCTATCAAGTAAACTTTTTTCTCATTTTTTAGCTTTCTCTTAGTCTATCCCCCTTCTTCGTGACCTTTGTTCGTAACCCCATCACTTTTCATCATGGAAGGTGATAACCCACTACCATTCATCAACCCACCACCAAATGACCCGCCAAGAGCCCGTACTCTTGGTGAATACTCGAGACCAAGCCACCTAGGCTATAGGAACACCATTGAGCTTCCCGACCAAGCCCAAACTACGGCCCTGCGATCCGACACCATCCGGTTGGTGCAAAACGGATGTGCATTCCATGGACTTCGTTCCGAAGATCCAAATCAGCATCTGAGGGATTTCCTCAAAATTGTCGATTCCATCGACCTTGATGCTACTACTCGGGAGACCACGCGCCTGCGTCTCTTCCAATTCTCTCTACGGGACCAAGCTAGTAATTGGCTTGAGCGACTTCCCGCCGGCTCCATCTCAAGTTGGGATGATCTTACCTCTCGCTTCCTTGCTCAATTTTTCCCACCGAGGAGAACCACTAAGCTTAGGAATGACATCTTGATGTTCCAACAACGTCAAGGTGAATCTCTCTATGAAGCATGGACCCGATTCAAGGACTTACTTCATAAAGTCCCTCATCACGGCATTGATCTTTGGCTCCAAGTCCAAATCTTTTATGATCATGTCAACTTCCCCACTAAGCGATCCATTGACCAAGCAGCCGGTGGAAAACTTAGTGATCTCACCGCAGAAGAATCATGGGAAATAATAGAGGACCTCGCCCTCTATGATAACGAAAGTTGGGATGACCCCCGTGAGCTGCCCAAAACCGTTAAGGCAATCTCCTTGCCTCCTTCCGACCATAGGATGATCAAACTTGAAGATCAAGTTAGATTCCTCATGAGCTCCTACAAAAATCCTAAATCTTCACACCATGTGAGCAAAGTTTCTTCCTCGTGTGAGCCGTTTTGTGATCCTCATAACACGCGCAATAGCACTCGCTCCCCAGAACATGCTTCCGTTGACTACGCATCCTCACGTATTAATGGAACGGGAGGAAGATTCCCTACAATACCCGGACCTAGGAATTTCAATGAAACCCGAGAGGCATGGAAAGGCAAGCCCGATTTCTACTTGGGACAAACCAAAGAATTCACCTCCAATGATTTCTCATGGCCCCCACCTAACGGTCCTAACCAACAAAACATCGAAGGGATGTTGCAAAACCTAGTTGCATCCCAAGAAACCCAAATGGCTAAGCTCTCGGACCACTTTAACCATCAACAAGCCG
This sequence comes from Chrysanthemum seticuspe, assembly GCA_019973895.1. Taxonomy (NCBI): domain Eukaryota; kingdom Viridiplantae; phylum Streptophyta; class Magnoliopsida; order Asterales; family Asteraceae; genus Chrysanthemum; species Chrysanthemum seticuspe. Next base: position 18,760,104 of record BPTQ01000002.1, read on the forward strand.
AGATGGATAGGAAAATAGACAACCTTTTGAAAGCCATAGCTAATAGTGATAAGAAGGTTAGTGCTATCTCAACTCTTGAGCCTTCAGGTATAGAGATTAAGGATCCAAGTAAGCTAACTAAGCATGTCCAATTCGTCAATACCATCGCCTTAGTTGAACCAAATGAAACAAATGACGAAGAGGACTATACACTTGTGGATGATGAAACACCCGAGGAGATAGATGAAGTAGACATTGACTATTTCAACAAATTTCCTACGGAAGAAGAACTATCTCGCCACCCTCACTTAGTGCGTGACCTTCGTCACATGTATGTTAGGAAAAGTCCTCGAATCAAGTTTGGGAACCCTTGGAATCTTAACATACCATGTTTCATAGGACACCTTTTTGTGGCAAAAGCCTACATTGATCGCAAGTCCCCAATCAACATAATGACTAGCACCTATTACAATTGGATATTGAAGAAGCCTATTCCAACTAGGCAAGACCCCAATGCTCCTAATGTTAGTTGCAATTTTCTTGGTAGAGTTAAGGGATTGCCCGTTTATGTAGGTAGTTTCGCGTTTCCTACGGACTTCATAATTGTGGATGATATTAGCATGGCCATAGACCCTAGCTTGTCCCATGTTATTCTAGGAAAACCTTTCATAGAAAGCACCGGGATGACCTATGACCCCTCGTTAGGAGTAGTGCGATTCAAGAATGAGACCGATGACATAGCTTACCAAATGTCGTTTAAGATTGAGAAGTTTTCATCACTCTCTAATGATGAAAAGGAACTTAAACTGTCGGTCTATTATAGGAATGATGAGGATAGGGAAAAAGGTGTTGATTATGTTATGGCTAAGATTTTCGGATTCTATTAGGATTGCTTGAGCCTAGGACCGGAATATAGGACCGATTGGGGAGAGGATGAACTCTTAGAGAAGTGCATGTTAGGGCACTTCTACAACATGGAATCCCCCATTAGAGACCGTCAAGAAGGCGGTAATGAGAAAACGTAGGAGCACGACTATGAGTCTAGCTACAAGACTCTTAAATAAAGAAAAGCGCCTCGTGGGAGGCAACCCATGCTTAATTGTTTGCTTGTTAGTGTCATATATCTTTTATTAATTGTTTATCCTCATGTTTAAATTTGTAAAAATGCTTTATTTTGTTTTTAACCTCGTCTTAATTGCATATAAAGGTATTTTACATAAAGGATAAGTGTAGGGAGGATTACACACTTTTTCAAAAGAAATGTAAACATGAGAATAACAATTAACTAAAAGATATTTATGTTTGTTTGTTCGAGTCAAATGCTTGTATCGAGTCATAATGGATGTTTTGCAGAAATTTTTCTAGATTCTAAATATGCAAATTTTCTAGAATTTTTTCCAGAAAATCGCAGACCAGTTTTTGTCAGGATAACCTGACGGCGTCAGGAAGGAGTAAAAACATCAGATTACTTTTTTCTCATTTTCTGAGCCACTTATAAATTTTTGGAATTTTCCAGGTCTTAATTTTCTTAGAAATTCTGTAAACATCCATTCCACAAGCATTATATCCTAGTTTAAATCGAGTCTTATATATAATATTACCGCCGATTTTACGCGAAGGTTTCGTTTGTTTTCTTCAAGTGTGCAGGTTTAGTTTGTCAGGAAGAAGTTACATAAGATTGGAAGGATCTTTTCACGCAATAATTCTTCTTGGAAAAGAGTTTAACCACCACTTTACACGGATCCTACCGAGCTAATCAGGGGAGTACTAGTTTCTTTCGTTTTTAATTACCTTCTTTTATCATAACTTTGATACTTTCGGGGAACATTGGGGACAATGTTCAGTTTAAGTGTAGGGAGGGAAAATAAAACGGGAACTTTGAAACTATGCTTATCCTTGATTATTTGCTTTGTCCAATTGTGATTGTGTAATAAACCATGAGAAAATATCGGTTAGGGTAATTTTGGCACCAAATTTAAAATTTTTTATGACATATAGGAGTGGGCCATTAGTCTTAACAAAAGCGTCTCACGGATAGGAAGTTATATGACTAGCACAAAAACCCTTTACCACCCAAATTCCACCAAAATGTGAGGATCGCCCTTAGATTAGTAGGAATTAAAGCATTCATCTTCAATGCTTAGAGTGTGAACCGGTAGTATATTAGATTCTAGAACTTGTTTTGTGATGCATTCCGAGATCGCAAGTGAGGCTACACTTGTGTAGTTAGGAATAACTAAATGATAAGAGGCATTAGGATAACCCTTGTTTGATACCCGTAATATAATTACTTCTTCCATATCGGTTGAGTAATTCCCCCACACCTTTTGCGTTGTACTCATCTTTAGTACACGATACCCCTAGTTAACCCCTCAGAGCCTATCCTTTTGGCGGTTCTCGTGATGTTTCGGTTTTTCCGGAATATCAATGAAGAGCATTGTTTACACCCCACCCCCAAATATACACCCAAATCGCCTTAGCCTACCCCTTATGCACTCACTTTTAGTGCAAATGTTTGTTATCACCCTAAACCCTTAGTTCAATTATCTAGTTGCTTGCATAAGTTGCTAAGTCGAGTCATATCCTTTGTATACAGTTTTGGGACGATTGGGATTCATGGGAAAAGTTAAAGTTTATGAAATGACGGGAAGGAAACGTTAAAAATTCAAATTCCCTTTGTTTGCATAATAATGTACCCCAAGTGTTTTGATCTTTTCAAATCGGGTCAAATTAGTGTTAGAGTAATAAAAACTCAAGTGTAGGGATATGCCTGTAAATCCCTAGTATTTTGATGTTATCGTAGAGGATGGTAGAGTAAAAGTGTATGAAAAAAAAAAAAAAAAAAAAAAAAAAAAAAAAAAAATCGAAAAAAAATTATTAGAAAAAGAGAAAAAGAAAAAAAAATAGAGTGATTATAAAAAAAAAAAAAAGGGGCTACCATCCTACATCTATCCTTTAAATTTTTGTTTATTTATTTCAGTTATCTAGAGTTTAGAGTGTCGAGTCTTGGCTTAGCAACGCCATTCTTCATATGCAGTTAACATAAAGATTTTTGACTTGCCACCACTAAATAGCCTATTCCACCAAACCCTTATTTCCCTACCGTAAGCCTAACATTACAACCCTTTAAAAGACCTCTTTGATAGTCTTTCCTAGGTGCTTACGCCAAAGTGATGAAGGTTTGATCTATTCTCAAGCCTATGGTAATCTATGTACTAGGACCGGTTAATGAGTGTTTATTTTCCATTTCCTATTTGTTATATTTCATATATACACCCGAGAGAGATGTGAGTATCCAAACACCCCATGTGAGGTGCTAGTATGTAATTTCCGTGCTTGTTATGACTTTTACGGGGCTTATATGTGTTGTGGACCGTTTTGAATTAATGCTTCATGACCCCTAACTTATAAATTAATTGGCTAAAAGCACATTTGCTTGAGGACAAGCAAATAACAAGTGTAGGGATATTTGATAAGGTTTTAAAAGGTACCATTTTGAGGGGTCGTTTTAGTCCTTATTTGATCACTTTTGTATCCGTTATTGCTTAATATCGTTCCTTTTCACTTTTTAGGTCTCTTGAAGGCAAAATGCTGGAATGGCACTTATTTGGACGAAAAGGCGCGAATATATGAAGAAAATGGCCAAAGTCAAAATCGAGACACTCACAGTTGCTGAAATTAGAAGGCGACGGCGTCAGGTGCTAATGGCGACGCCGTCCCAGAATTGTTGTGACTGTCCAGAACCCAAAACTCGTATTTTCAAGCGACGACGTCAAGTTGTAAAAGAGTAGGCTGTCGCTACTCAGACGGCCTAGATGCAATCCAGACGACGTCAGAAGTTGAAGAGGACGGCGTCACGGACATAAGGTGACGTCGTCGCAAGGTTAACGTGGCCAAGACGAAACCCTAATGACGGCGACACGACGGCGTCACGAAACATAAGGTGACGCCGTCGCATATGTAATCTTATATATAGAATCCGAATTTTTCAGTTTTAGGAGAGTCTTTTTGGAGTGAAAACCTAAAACCGAACCTAAGGTGTCTTGTACAGTATTTTAGGGTTTTAAACCCTATCTTACTTCAAGATAAGTATTTACTTTATTAATTCAATTATGTCTTTGATTATTTGTGTGTATGCTTGCATGTTCTCCATGTCCGGCTAATTTATTTGTGTGTTTGCTTAGGAAGTATGAAACTTAATTATTGAATATTGATTGGTTGTTTCTTATCTTAGTTGATTAATGATCTAGTAATGCGATAGGTCATTCGTTGTGTACTTAATGCTTGATTCATCTTTGTGAACCTTAGAATATAATTACCTGAGTAGTTGTAGGCTAAACCATCCAAAGAGTGCCTTAGAGTAGGAGTTTATCATCCCTAGTGGGTTTGTAGACGAGACCCTTTGGTAAGTTCAAAGAGTTAGGGAGAAACGCATACCCTACAACTTTAGACACACAATGCAACTAAGAATAAGACGTGACAACTCAACCATCAATAGGAGATAATTAAGGAGTAGTACAACCTAAGTAAACACATCTTTAAACTATCATACGAGCACACATTAATTAGACATAGACTCCCACAACCTTAGTTTAGATAATTAGATAATAGTAGAGTAATCGGTAGAAATACCAACCCCCCAAATCCAATACCCGAGATTCGTACCTTTCCATTTCATAAAATATAAAAAGATAAAAAAATAATCTTCCTCAACCTTAACCTTAGCGTAGTAACTCCTTACTAGCATTCCTATTCCCCTAGAGAACGATATCAATACCCGTGGCTTACCCTAATTACTACACTACAACGATTAGGTTCACTGCCTAGGGTGTTATAAAACTTGCTCGAAGAAAAGGAAGTTTCCTTGACCCCGAACGACGCGTGTAGCGTTATCAGCGGCTGAGCTACAAGGCTCAGTGAACAGATATACAATAACAATGCAATATGAATAAAAAAGGGAGTTGTCAAAGGAAATGAGTCAATTAATGGAATCAAAAATATGAGTCATGAGGATATGGGAATAAGACATAGTCATAATCAAGTGTAAGTATAGTGAAGCATGGCAAACAATAATCAAAGCAATACAATTAATCGAATATACGCAGAGTTACCCAAGTATCAAAAGAATACCTAAAGGTATTCTGAACAATACAAATATATAGCAAATGCTATAGTGTACTAGAATAGTACCAAAAAGGGTAAATTGGGTGTAATGCACACACCACAATCCCCATACCACATAAATCATCCGCGCGCCTGTAGTGTATCAAAGTGTGGTACTACAAATATGCTAGCAATCAAATATGCTCTCAATACAAATCAAATCAAATCAAATCAATCAAACAATCAAATACTAGGATGCATCCATACGCTTCCCTGCAATAAGAAGGATAAATATGCCAACTCTATGATTGGACATACCTATCAAATAATAATGGCCAAAGAGCTCTCAATGCAAATCAAAGGGGAAACGGCATGGATCAATCACACCTCCATACAAGTGTCATGCCACCAGTGCATTAGTGACATGGTCATGGTACCTCCATGACTAGTTGACTTGGGTAAAGTCAATAATCTCATAAGAGATTGGTAAATCAAAGTCAAAGGTTCAATTGCAAATGTTCAATAGCAAAGGACCATGAGGGTCATCAATCAAAGTCTCAAAGAGATCAATCAAAGTACAATAGGAATAAAAAGGGAATATCATAGGCTCAATTAAAGGAAATCCTAATGTATCAAAGCAAAGCAAAGTATCAAAAGGTACTGTAAAGAGTACAAAATATATGTAGCTTGAATCAAAGCAAAGTGAAATCCAATGAATCAAGAAATGGAAGGGAAAAGAGTGAGGGGATCACTCAAGCTTCAATGATCTACAAATGAGTTTATAATTACTTATATATTTCAAAGTAAAGATCTAAAGTCATAATATAATTGAATAAGTAATTATAAATATACTTTCCATTTGTAGTAACTTTCTATTTTTAGCAGGTTTCCATAAATAGATGACTTTCCAAAAATAGCAGGTTTCTATATTTAGAAATTAGTTTATAATATCATAGGCTTTTATAAATAGTAGGTTTCTAAATATAGTAACTTTTCAAAAATAGTAATTTTCCATAAATAGAAAGTGTATTCAAAATATGATTAAAAGTCATACTAATTCATTATATCTTATTTTAAAGTGCTTATTCATACTTATATTAATAGAATACTTATTTCATGTCATATTGAGCCCAAACATATAATCAAATAGCATTTATCAGATAAAACAGGAAAGATTAAGCATAAACATCATTTTAGGGTTTCTAAATATGTTAGCACATTTATTAGGTTTTAAAGGGCAATTAACCAATTCATAAGACATAAGGGTTCATGAAATGGATTCAAATAAGCAAAGGGGTCATTTCGTAAGGATTAGGGTTCAAATGCAATTAGGGTTCAAATAACACATATGTTACATTTAGGGTTTCTATTTTAGGAATTAGGTTTTAATATACAATTAATCCAATTAAGTCAAATGGTCAACATATGAACAATACAAAAGGTAAAAGGTCAAACTAATCTAAACCTAACCCTAATTGGTCAATTCGAAACAAAAGTGTATCGAGAAAGGGCAAACTCGATATCAAACTCGTTACCACATATTAAGGTCTCGGTAACAATTTTAATAAGTCTCGGTAAGGTTATAACAAGATTAAAACGATTTTAAACTAGGGCCAAAGCTTATGGGTTCGAGTTCGGGCTTTTAGGGTTTAGTGGTTAGGGTTTTTTAGGGTTTAGGGGTTAGGGTTTTTAGGGTTTAGGGTTTGTAGTTTAGGGGTTGTGTTAACACAAAAGAGTATTTTTAAAATTTTCATTTATAGTGTAATATATCGAAACCCGCAAAAAACTATAAAAAATAAGTTCGTCGAAAGTATACAATAATGGATCTCTATAGAACGATAATTATATTCTTGTCGCAACGGTATAATTAGTTTTATCTAACTATTAACGGTTTGTTGATATTTAATTTTTAAATATAAGCGTGAAAGTTAATTTAATTAATATGATCAAAAATAAATAGTTGAGATTGATCCATTTAATTCATTAATTTTTATGTGATCTTTATTGATCTCACCCCTCTATATATAATTTGTATAACGAAAAATGTGAATGTTAATTTCTAAGAACTGAAGTTGCAAACTTGCAACTTATCTAGGGACTGCTGCAAGTAAGGGTGAGCATCGGTCCCAGACCGGACCGGACCGGCTAGACCGACGACCGAATTAGCCTAAAAGCCTAGACCGAGGACCGGACCGAATGTGGTCGGTTTGGTCCGGTCCTGTCCAACAAAGCCAAAATAGTCGTTTTGTGGTCCGGACCGGACCGGACCGAGGACCGAATTAGCCAAAAAGCCTAGACCGAGGACCGGACCGAATGTGATCGGTCCGGTCTCGGTCGGTCCGTCGGTCGGTCCGGTCCGTTCGGGTCGTTTGCTCACCCCTAATTGCAAGTGTATGTTTTGGAGACCTAAAGTCAACCCTCGTTTTACTAATATTTAACTTAGAGTTAACTACATTTTTTGTCCTTGTGGTTTGATGCGGATTTCATTTTAGTCCAATTTCTTTAAATAGTCCATTTTGATAACGACGTTAGTTCAGTTAGTTAAGTCTAATCGTAAAGTGGCAACATCAGTCTTTCATACTAACGGTCGTTTGCAACTTTGTCACGTTAGTCCGTTATACCATAGACCGTTTGCAACATTAGTCTTTTTTTTTCAAAAAGTTTTTTTGAAAATTTTTTTTCCGATTTTTTTTTCTGTTTTTTTTTTCTGAATTTTTTTCATGAATAATTTTTTTCAAATTTTTTTTAGAATTTTTTTTTCAAATTTTTTTTTACACATGCTTTTTTTTGGAAAAACTGTTTTTATACGTTTTTTTAGAATTTGTTTTTCAAAAAATGTTTTCTAAAAGAAAATTTTCGAAAACAAAATTATACATTTTCAAAACAAAATCTAAATAAAAACGTGTTTTTAGAAAATTTTCACACGCGTTTTTATTTATACGTATAAACGCAAAAAAAAACTCTAAATAGAAACGTATAAATACAAAAATTTCTAAAAACGAAAAAAACACGTTCGAAAAAATGTGTAGTTAACTCTAAATAAAAACGCGTGCAAAAAATGTGTAAAAACACGTTCGATTTTTTTTTGTTAGGAATAGAAATATTCATTAGAAAGACTCGGTCACCTTGATATTAATTAGCATTAAGTAGCTCGTAGTTCTAGTTTAGCTTAGTGTTTCACCACCGAGTCGGGTCGGGTCTTACCCACTGTAACCCGACTCCATAGCTCTTTTCAGAGAGTGTTATGTACTGTACTATATAAACCCTTCTCCACTTTGGAGAAGGGTGGAACTTTCAATTATAACTTTCCTTTTCTCTCACTAAAGTTTCCATCTCTTCCTCCTTCCTCTCTCTAGAAACTGAATCAATCCACAGGAATCATAACAAAATCGTGTGCTTAAATTACAAGTTCCTACAATTGGTATCAAGAGCTTTGGTTAGATTCTTGGAATTTGCAGTTTGTGGTTTGATTTCTTCATTGCGGTTTGTGTTTCATGTGTGGATCGAACAAGAAAGAAAGAAAAAGTGTCGTTCTTTAGTTTTTGTTCACAACAAGGTCTAAACACATCACTTGGCCGGATTTGTATTCGAGTTGTGTTTTGGTTCGAAGAAAGAAAGCAAGAAAAATCGGGTGTTAATCTTTGTTCGTGGTTGGATCTGTGAAAACGAGTTAAGTTCGTACTTAGATTAAGTCCTAAAATCGTTTCTTGGAATCATACGGTTCGTTTGGTGTGTTTTTGTGAAAGATTGAAGAAGATTTCTTGGTTGCGAGTTGTGTTTCGAAGCACATTCTTGGTTGCGGTTTGCGATAGTTGTTGAAAAAGATCAGAGTGGTTGAAAAGTTGTTGAGATTTGTTGTCAGAAATTGTCGGGCTGTGATTTGCATTATTGCGAGTTGCGAAGTTGCGGTTTGTGCTGTTGTGATTCAAAGTTGCGGTTTGTGGTGTTGCGACTTGTGAAAGTTGAATTTTGAATTATTGAAGTTGAGTCTTGCGGTTTGTACTGATTGCGGTTTGAGTCTTTGATGTTGCGGTTTGAATAATTGAGGTTTGACTCTCTGCGGTTTGTGTTGGTTGCGGTTTGCACACTGCGGTTTGCATTTGCGATTTGTCTAAGTTGCGGTTTGCTATTGCGACTAAGTGTTGCGATTTGAAGAACTGCGGTTCGGTGTTGCGGTTTGTAAATTGCGGTTTGTGCTTGCGATTTGCCAAGTTGCGAGTTGAATCATTGCAATTTAGTCAGTTGTGATTTCACTTGTTGCGATTTGACCGACTGCGATTTGTTCAACTGCGATTTGTCATTGCGAGTTAACTACTGCGATTTGACTCATTGCGGTTTGACTAATTGCGGTTTGCCCTGTTGCGATTTGTCTATATTGCGAGTTGACTTGTTGTGAGTTGTTCAAATTCCTCTTCTTAGCTCAAATCAAGTACTGTAAAATCCCGTGTAATTCTTCAATCATGTCAAGCATGTCAGACGATATTCAAGCTGCTGGATCTGATTCCTGCCCTCCTATGCTTGATAGGACTGATTATGAATCATGGGCACAATGTATTCGACTTTATTGCTTGGTCAAGGATAACGGTGTCAACATTCTTCAATCCATTGATAAAGGATCATTTCAGATGAAACCTTTCAGAGAAACAATCGCTACCGCTGCTGATGGAAGTGTCACTCTTGGACCAGAGAGACCACGTACTTACAATGATCTGGATGAAGATGATAAGAAGCGGTACGATGCCGACATCAGAGCTTCAAACATTATACTTCAAGGGCTGCCCAAAGACATCTACAAACTCATCAATCACAATACTGAAGCTAAAGCAGTCAGGGAAAATGTTAAAATGCTTTTGGCGGGATCTGAGTTGACTAAAGAAGATCGAGAGTCTCAGCTGTATGACGAGTTTGAGCGTTTCAAGATGAAACCAGGTGAAAACATTACTGAATACTATGTCAGATTTCACAAGCTCTTCAATGACATGAGAAACATCAAAATGACGATGCCAAACATACAGCTCAACTCTAAGTTTGTGAATAACATGAATTCTGAATGGGAAAGATTTGTAACTGCTGTCAAACTTAACAAAGGATTAAAAGTCACAAACCATGAACAGCTACATGCATACTTACAACAGTATGAAAAACATGCTGCTCATGATCGTCTGATGATGGAAAGATTGAATCCAACAACGACGAATGATCCTCTGGCACTTGTTTCGAATGTTCAACCAGTCACCCAACCATCTCAAGATCAAGGCTATTTGCACCCCTCTTCTTCACAGATTCAAATACCTCAAGTTCTATCATACCGATATACATCTTCTGATGAGCATCTTCAACCTAATTCGGGATGCTCTCAAACCGATAATATGATTTACGATCTATCCAACCAAGTTGCATTACTTGCTCAACAATTCAGAGCAACCCTTCCTCAAACCAACAATCAACTTCGAACTTCCTCAAACTCACGCAATCAAGCGACTGTGGAAGATGGAAGGATTGTAGTTCAAAACGTTCAGGGCTGACAAAATATGAATCAAAGAAACGTTGCTCGAGGATACGGTGCAGCTGGTAATGGTGGAGTGCAGAACAGAGTTGGATATGCTGTTCAGGGGCTAGCAAAACAGATCAAATGCTACAACTGTGGAGAAGCTGGACACATTGCAAGGAACCGCACAAAGCCAAAGCGTCCACAGAACTCCGAATACTTCAAAGAGAATATGTTGTTGTTGCAGGCTCAAGAAAGTGGCGTCGTGTTGGACGATGAAGAGCTTTTGTTTCTAGCTGGTGAAGCGGGAAACACGTTTGATGCTGATGTTGATGACCAACCAGTTCATGATATGGCACATAATGATTACAACATATTTCAGGCAGACGACTGTGATGCCTTTGATTCAGATGTTGATGATGAGCCTATTGCCCAAACCATATTCATGGCCAATCTGTCCTCAAGGGTCTCTTCTCATCAACAAGCTGGCCCCTCCAATGCATCAATCATTTTAGAGGTATCCAAACTGTACGATGTGAATGATGAAAAAAAGATTCTCAACGAAGAACAACTGACAAACGTTGTTGAGTCAGATACTGCTAACATGGGAAATAACAATTTTGTCCCATATGAACAGTATTTGAAACACAATGAAGCTTCAGTTGTTCCCAGTTGTGCATATTCTGTTGTATATAATGATTGTGTATTGCTTGAGAACACTGCATTTGTTCCTGATGACTCATTGACCACTAGGCTTAACATGTATAAAGATCAGGTGGCCATATACGAACAACGTTCAAAGTTTGAACTGACTGAGCGTGAACAGAAAATGGATGGTCAACTGCGTAAAACTATTTTAGAACGTAATTTAAGGGAAGAAAAATTAAAAAAGGAGATGCATTCTTTACAAATGAAGTTTAATCAAACTGTGAAGCATAAACAGGAAATGCAAGAAACTGTAAATACGCTTAAACAGAATTTCAAAGAAAAAGAAGCAAAATTCTTAAATGATTTCTCAAACCTTAAAACGTTAAAGAATAAACTCGAAAACAAGTTGTATACGCAAGATCAATCCAAACAAACTGTTCACATGATGTTAAAGCATAAGAAGCTGGGTGATGAACATAGTAAGAATGCCATAGATGACCCTAAACCTTCCTACCTTAGAAAAGCAAAAGAGGCTCATTTGGTATTCTATGATGGTGATGAACTAGTTAGACTTGATCGCCTCCCCATGAATGTGCCGTCAGCAGAAGAGAGTTGTGAAATAGGAGAAGAAACTAGAGTGAAGTTGGCTGAAAAAATGAATAACCCTGAGGGTGTGGAAAACAAAGCCATATTTAGACCACCCAATTATGAAAAAGAGAACTTCTTAGCCACCCTAAATTGTGGAAAGATCAAGTTCAAGCCTCAAACTCAGCTGACACCAGAACAAGTGTTTTGGTCGAGAGACTATGAAAAAATGAAGGCTGACGAGCTACAGGCAAAAGCTCCACCTTTGAGAAAAATAGCTGCAACAATGGTGTATCCTCCCAATACACCCATGCATTTAGTCCTTTTAACTCTTCCCACTGCCTGCAAAACTCTAATTAGCATTTATGTAATTCATCAACTATTTGCTGATTTTGACAAAACATGTGAGGAAAGAACTACACCAATTGGGATTACTGAAGGGGAGAGGGGATTTGAGCAAACCAAACAGTGCTATCTTACTGAGGTCATGCCATTCTTTGAACTTCTCAAGGAACATTTTGAGGGCATTAAAAAGGTACTAACCACTGACATTAATGCAATGAAAGTAGTGTTTACAGACATGGAAAAAGTGGTAGAACATAATGTGATAGATCTGAAAAGATGTGAGATTGAGCGAAAGAATATTCTCATAACCAATGAGAATTTAATTGGTAGATGTATTGCACATAATGTCTACTATACTGCTATTGATTCTGCTTTAAATGCATCTCAATTTCATGATTTATCAAATGCATTATGTATTGCTCAGAATCGTGTCACTGAGCTTGAAGCCGAGAACTCAAATTTGTAGGAAAAGATCCAAAATGATGATCATGATAACATGGTCAGGCATTTGAACAAATTAGAGGTTGATAATCTTAATTTGCAATTAAAATGTCAACACCTACAAGAAACAATTAAAACGTCAAATGCCAAGACATCGTTAGATGCTCCTGAATTTGATGCATTTTTTGAAATAAGCAAACGAGATGAACGGATTCAAGGTCACGTGAACACGATTCGGAAATTGAAAGCTCAGATTTCCCAACTGAAATCAAATGTGAATGATGTGATTGGCACCCAAAAACCACAGTCTCTAGATTCTCAGATTTTTCCTTTACAAAACATCATTAACCAATTGAAACAGGAAAGTGAATATTTTCAAACTGAAAATTCAAAAGTTAAAATGCATTATAAAGAGTTATATGACTCAATTAAAGTCACACGTGGTAAACACAATGAAACAATAACTTCTTTGCATAATGAGATTGAAAATCTAAAGATTCTGGGGAAAGGGAAATGGCCAATCATATCTTGTGATAATATTGTTCCAAAAGTTCTTGCTTGTAAGAGGCATGCAATTGATGTAGGACCTATATCACTTCCCCTTAGGAATAATAGGTTAGCTCATCAAAAATATCTCACTCGTGTTAAGGATAACCTGGACACTTTTCGTGAGATCGTTGAAAATGATAGAATAGAGAAACCTAGTAATAGCGCAGTTGCTGATGCATGCACATACACTAAACGATCTCAGCAGCTCTTAGAATATGTCGTTGGCACATGTCCTAAACCAGGTAATATGTGAGATAGATTTGTCAAGCAAGTGACTTTTGAAGTACCCATGAAAACATCAGAACTGAGTTCATCAAAACCAGAAAAACAATTGGCAGTTAAACAAACTAATGTTCCCATCATTATTTCTACAGGAGTGAACCGTAACACTAAAGCTAGCAGGTCAAAGCCTAGTCGCAATACAAAGAAAGATAGGACTATGCCAGCTAAAAGTGCTCACCAGATGAAAGTAGAGATCACTATAGGAACAATAAGTCTGTTTTGAAGAAAAAGAATCGTGTTGATTCTAGTACTTGCCTTAAGCATACTGTAATGAATTCAAATTCTAATGCCTTGTGCAGAACATGTAATGAATGTTTGTTTTCTGGTAATCATGATAAGTGTGTTGCATCTTACTTGCTATCTTGTGATCACTCCCTAATTAAGCAAGTTTGGAAAGTCAAAACCTGTGATCACTCCCCAATTGAGCAAGTTAGGAAAGTCAAAGAGACTAAGCAATCCTGGAAACCTACTGGGAAAAAGTTTATCAATGTAGGTTATCAATGGAGGCCCACAGTTAGAACATTCACCCCAAGCAAACATTGTCCTGTAACTAGGATTCCTAAACCTAGAGTAGTGCCTTTTAAGCAGTGGAAACCAACTGGTAGAACCATTCCTTTAGAAACGCAATGTCCTTCAACTAGGCCCAGTGCATCTTTTAGTGATGTTCCTATTGTTGTATCTAAGACATCCAGGGTTTCTATTGCTTCCGGATATGAATGCACTAACCACAAGGACCCCATCTGCCCGTGGGGATCCAATGTTTCCAGTTATCCATTCTCGTCTATTTTCCAATGCAGGTCGTACAAATTGTCCTTTGGTACTTGGATTCAGGCTACTCAAAACATATGACTGGAGATCGCTCAAGGCTCTCGAATTTTATGAATAAGTTTATCGGGACAGTTAGATTCGGGAATGACCATTTTGGGGCTATAATGGGTTATGGAGATTATGTCATTGGTGACAACGTAATTTCCAGGGTATACTATGTAGAAGGTCTTGGCCACAACTTATTTTCTGTAGGTCAATTTTGTGATTCCGATCTCGAAGTTGCCTTCAGAAAACACACATGTTTCGTCAGAGAATTAGATGGTACCGATCTTCTCAAAGGTTCTCAAAGGTTTCGTCAGAGAATTAGATGATCCAGTCATCTCCTATTTGTCTGTTATCCAAGGCTGCAAAGAATAAATCATGGCTATGGCACCGTCGTTTGAATCATCTGAACTTTGGTACCATCAATGATCTCGCTCGAAAGGATCTTGTTTGAGGTCTACCCAGACTAAACTATGAGAAAAATCACCTTTGTGCAGCCTGTCAACTTGGTAAAAGCACAAAGCATACCCACAAACCCAAAACTGTTAACTCCATTATGGAAGTTCTTCATACCCTTCATATGGATCTGTGTGGTCCAATGAGAGTTCAAAGTATCAATGGAAAGAAGTATGTGCTAGTTGTGGTTGATGACTATTCTCGGTTTACGTGGGTGAAATTTTTAAGAACCAAGGATGAAACTCTAGAAGTTATCATCAAAATGATCAAGCAGCTGCAAGTCAGGTTGAACAAAACTGTCAGAATCATCCGCACCGATAACGGAACAGGGTTTGTTAACAAACAGCTCATGCAGTTTTATGAAGATATTGGCATCTGTTACCAGAAAAGTTTTCCACGCACTCCTCAACAGAACGGTGTTGTTGACAGATGAAACCGCACTCTTGTAGAAGCTGCTCGAACAATGTTGATATTCTCTAATGCTCCCATGTTCCTTTGGGCGGAAGCTATCGTAACTGCTTGCTATACCCAAAACCGATCCTTGATACATACTCTTTACAACAAGACACCGTATGAACTGCTGCATGGTAGACAGCCAGATCTTTCTTTCTTTCGAGTGTTCGGTGCACTATGCTACCAACTAACGACAGTCAAGACCTGGGAAAACTAAAGGCCAAAGCACACATTGGTTTCTTTGTTGGTTATGCACCTGATCGCAAGGGTTATTGAATCTACAACAAAAGAACCCGACATATTATGGAAACCATTCACGTTACTTTCGATGAGCTGACTGAGCAAACGGCTCCTAGACAAATCAGTTCTGGACCCGCACCAAATTCTTTGTTACCTGGACCAATAAGTTCAGGTCTTGTACATAATACAACTCCTGCAGTTCCTTATGTACCTCCCACCAGTGAAGATTTGAAGAAATTGTTTGATCCGATGTTTGAAGAGTTCTTTCAGCCACCAACTGGTGATGTTACCACTGAAGCTCCACAGTTGCCCCCAGTTGCTGATGATCAAAATCCTCCCAACTCAGATAGTAGAACCTTATCAGCCTCGATCAGTCAAAATTCTCCATCTGCTAGTCACTCACCATCATCATCAAATATTCAATCTCCCTTGATACAGCAAGGCCCAGCAGACAATACTTTCAGAGTGCATCCTCTGGCTCCTGTTAATAATGCTCCATTTATGAATATCTTTGCTCCAGAACCAACTTCTGAGGCATCGTCTTCAGAAGATTCTAACTCAGCAACCTCAGTTCCATACCCACAACCACATGATCATCTTCGAAAATGGACCAACGATCATCCAATTGACAACATCATTGGAAACCCTTCTCGACCAGTGACCACACGTAAGCAACTTACCACCGATGCATTGTGGTGTTTCTTTAATTTTGTCCTCTCCAAAGTTGAACCCAAAGACTTCAAAGATGCATTGTCTAAAGACTGCTGGTTCTCTGCAATGAAAGAAGAAATTCATGAGTTTGACCGGCTTGAAGTATGGGAATTAGTGTCTCCTCCAGAGTGTGCTATGATTATTGCTCTTAAGTGGATCTTCAAAGTGAAACTTGACGAGCATGGGGATGTTCTGAAGAATAAAGCACGGCTAGTTGCAAAAGGATATCGTCAAGAGGAGGGCATAGACTTTGAAGAATCATTCGCACCAGTTGCTCGAATTGAAGCAATACGAATTTTTCTCGCTAATGCTGCCAGTAAGAACATGATAGTTTATCAACTGGATGTTAAGACGACATTCTTGAATGGTGACCTGAATGAGGTAGTGTATGTCAGCCAACCTGAAGGATTTGTGGACTCTGAACGCCCTAATCATGTTTATCGCTTGAAAAAGGCTCTCTATGGCCTAAAGCAAGCACCAAGGGCATGGTATGACACATTGTCCAAATTTCTTCTGGCTAACTTCTCCAAAGGTGTTGTTTATCCAACTCTATTTACAAGGAACTCGGGGAATCATCTACTTCACGTCCAGATATATGCAGATGACATTATCTTTGCTTCCTCTGATCCTATGGAGTGTGATCGTTTCTCCAACGAGATGAGTTCAAAGTTCTAAATGTCTATGATGGGACAAATGTCATTCTTCTTAGGTTTACAGATCTCACAAAGTCCTGGAGGCATATTCATAATTCAATCCAAATATGCAAATGAAATATTGAAGAAATTTGGATTTGATTCAAGTGAACCGGTTGACACCCCTATGATTGAGAGATCCAAATTGAATGAAGATCTTGATGGGATCTTAATTGATCAAACCAAGTATCGCAGTATGATTGGGTCTCTAATGTATATCATTGCAAGTAGGCCAGAACTTCTATTCTCGGTATGCATGTGTGCACGATACCAATCTAGGCCTACCAAAAAGCATATGGAAGCGGTAAAACGGGTCTTTTGGTACCTACAAGGAACCATTCACATGGGCCTCTGGTATCCTAAGGACACGACAATGGCGTTAACAGCATATGCAGGTGCAGACCATGCGGGGTGTCAAGATACAAGGAGAAGTACATCGGGTGGTGCTCAATTTCTTGGGGATAAATTAGTGAGCTGGTCGTCAAAGAAGCAAATGAGCACTTCGATATCTTCAACAGAGGCTGAATACATTGCCATGTCTTCATGTTGTGCTCAAATCTTATGGATGAGATCTCAACTCTCTGACTATGGTTCTGATTTCAACAAAATTAATTCCTCTATACTGTGATAACAAAAGTGCTATTGCTCTCTGCTGTTACAACGCCCAACATTCTAGATCAAAGCACATCGACATCCGGCATCACTTCATCAGGGAACATGTCGAAAAAGGTGTGGTTGAACTGTACTTCGTGAGACCATAGTATCAGCTGGCAGATATCTTCACTAAAGCTCTTCCAAGAGAACGATTTTAATTTATTCTCCCGAGACTGGGAATGAAGAGCTTGACGCCAAATATTCTCAAAAGTCTTCAAGAAGATGCTGAGGAGTAAAGGATTTTCTTCACATATATCCTTTGTACATATTTATACCAAATGAACATAAAAGTATATAAATCCATAAAAAAAATCCATAAAAATCGGAAAAATTGAAAAATCCAAAAATAGTTTTTCAAGGCATGTCTTCTGGTATCGATAACATTTACGGTCCTAGAAATGTCATTCAATAATGACACGGGTCTTTAAATGAACTTCGAACAGAAGTTCATAAAGTTTTCAAAACATGCCTCAATTGCTTGCTATTATTTCAGATAGCAAACCGCTCTTCAAAATGGGGAAAGCATGTCGCCAAAAAGACGGTTGTTCCTCCAACTGGGTGAAGTTCACCCGGGCATGGATTACTTTATATCCATGTTTCATCGATCTAATGCACGTTTCAGTGCGTTATTTCTTGTAAAAGAAGAGAAGTCTTCTTTGCATCACACATACTTTTCCATCTATGATTCTTGAGGAAAGTATTTGTGTTTCACATGGTAGTACCATAATTTTTGAAAATCAATCAGACTTGGAATTTGCATAAAAAATCTGTCACTCATTCGATGCCTTCAAATCTTTCAACAAAATACGGGTCATCGATTGAGGGGGAGAGTGATTTCAAAAGTTTCAAAAATGGTATACCATCAAAACAAGTCTTGTACAAAGTGTTACATTATCAGAATGTATTAAATTGGACCACATTTTTCTCCCAAATTTTCTAACTTATTTAAATCAATTGGGATCCCAAATCTCAAAAGGTTTGAAATTTTGATCGGGGGAGAGAATGTGATTTAAATATGAAATCTGATAAAATGTGATCTTGGACTCAAAAGTAGGATCACCCATATGTGCTAAACTCTTTCGAATATCGATGCACATATTTAGGGGGAGCGAATGGTGCATTAAGGCGAAGTGAACAGTACCAAAATACCGACCCTGCAATTACTTTATCTGAGATATAAGGATGGTAAGGTTAGGTACTTGTTCCCACGATCCCGCCAGAACCGGAGGGATTTTCCCGGGGATAATCCTCTAGATAGAGTAGAAGTCCTTAGGAATGATTAAAAAGGAGAAAAGGAAATAAGGGAAGAGTGCCGACTAAAATGGAGCTAGAACTGGAATACACCCAACAAGGTTCTAGTTATGAAGTTTCGGTAAGCGCTGAAGGGGTTGAAGAATGAAAAAGAAATGTAAAGATAAGGGGTGAAAAGAAAGAATCCCTCCTTTCATTTTAGGTAGAAACCGGGTCAATTCATATGTTGTCAGGATCACTTAGTTGATTGCTGGCATTGAAGAAAAGTATCATGGACCCAGTGATACGCTGCAAAACCCTCCCTAGCCACTCAAGGTCTCAAAAGACTCTTGTTTCAAATTGTCATGGAGTCCAGTACGTTTCTATTGTCTTTCTCACTCCGAGTTAGACGATATTGAAAAGGTGGCAGTTCTCTCCAACCTCCGATTACTAAATAAAAAATGCACTATTGAGTCTAGAGCCAAGAGATCATCTATAAATCTCGCTAGGACACTAACAAATTATTCACTTGTTTTTCACACACTGTGGAAACAAGTAAGATCTTAAGAGTCCTACGCATTATCCTTGTGATATTTCCTTTGAATCAAACTGGTTCCAGGAAGTGGATTGACATATGCTTTTGTAAAACCTTTTGATGCGCTCATCAAACTGATTTTCGAGCATGTTGATTGTGTAAATCTTTAAACAAAAGTGTTTATGATGGAAATGTGATTTTAGTTACAAAACTCTCGTCGTGTTGCAAAAATATTTATCCATCGATACACGAGTGATTTTTCTAATCAATTTCTCATCAATCAGTGGGTAATCAATTCACTGATTCACTCTACCGTGTTGTTTGCTTTGAGATGTTTCGGTATGAGAACATGCTTAGTACGGTGATTCTGACATTAATTTGTCGGAAGATTTATTACTACAAGGTGGGAAACCCTGTCAAGGAGAATCCTCTTTAAAGGGAATTCTACCTGATCATAGGTCGATCCTCACGGATTCGAAGGTTAAACCAACCACACCAGATCGAATGACAAAGCCATATTCGTTCTCCAACTTTATTGCTAACTGTTTTATTTCAGATATATGCAAAGATGGTGTTGGTGGTTCCTGATTCCAGCTGAGACGGGTCAATCCAAACCGCATGCTGACATCTCATATTCACAACTGAAGAAGATCATGATAATCAAAGACATACAACATTACTTCCGCAACTCTAATGCAAAGATGTCATGATCTATAAAATTGTGAGCATGTCGATCCAAAAGTCACAACTTCATATGAAGGCAATACATCAAAGGATGAACTGGACATTTACTGTGGCTGATGATCTCAAAGAAAGCTTAAAGATCACAACCAAAAGTACAAAGACAAATGAACATGAAGAATCAATAACTACGAGCTAGGAACTTAAATAGAATGCTAGAATTAAAAGTTTATTTCCAGGGTGACCTCCCTTAGGGGGAGATTGTTAGGAATAGAAATATTCATTAGAAAGACTCGGTCACCCTGATATTAATTAGCATTAAGTAGCTCGTAGTTCTAGTTTAGCTTAGTGTTTCACCATGGAGTCGGGTCGGGTCTTACCCACTGTAACCCGACTCCGTAGCTCTTTTCAGAGAGCGTTATGTACTGTACTATATAAACCCTTCTCCACTTTGGAGAAGGGTGGAACTTTCAATTATAACTTTCCTTTTCTCTCACTAAAGTTTCCATCTCTTCCTCCTTCCTCTCTCGAGAAACTGAATCGATCCACACGAATCATAACAAAATCGTGTGCTTAAATTACAAGTTCCTACATTTTTCTTCTTAAAATGTGTTTTTATTTTGAGTTAACTATACAATTTTGAAAAAATAATAATAATAAAAAAAAAATTCAAAAAAAAATTTGAAAAAAAAAATCGAAAAAAACGTTTTTCAAAAAAAAAATTATTTAGAAAAATAATTCGAAAAAAAAATTTTGAAAAAAGAATTTCGGAAAAAATGTTTTTTCGAAAAAAATTATTCAGAAAAAGAAATTAAAAAAAAATTTGAAAACAAAGGACTAATGTTGCAAACGATCTATGGTATAAAGGACTAACGTGGCAAAGTTGCAAACGACCGTTAGTATGAAGGACTAATGTTGCCACTTTACGATTAGACTTAACTAACTGAACTAACGTCGTTATCAAAATAGACTGAAAGTGGAATCAAACTATCGGTTTTGGACTAAAATCACAACTTTTTGAAGAAATGGACCAAAAATGAAATCCGCATCAAACCACAAGGACCAAAAATGTAGTTAACTCTTTAACTTAATTGAGCTATACAGATGTGACGGTGAGAAGAATTATCATATTTCCCTTTGCTTTTTAACCAATCAATCAAAAAATTGTAACTCCCATCTTCTCTTTACACTTTTCATTTGTTAGCTCATTTCTTTACACTACGAGTGTATGTTTTACAGACTTGAAGTCAACTTTCGTTTTAATACTTAACTTGAGCTATATATGTGACAGTGAGAAGAATTATCATTACATTGTTTATTGCATCATTCATATCCACTCTTTGCTTCTTGACCGATCAAAGAAGTAAGTCATCTTCTCTCTTTACACTTTTCATTTGTTTATTATCTGATCTGGCCATTTCTATACCACGAAATCATATTTTGCTGTATATTTTGCTTAATCCCATTAACTTAAAAAAAGTTTACAGTCTAGAATAATTATAGTTATGGAGGGCCTTTTGTTGAATTAATTTGTGTTATTCAGCACTGTGATGTATACCTGCTAACTTGCTTTATGTCTAGACGATACATTATTTTTTAGGACACTACTTTTTTTGGGCTAATCTTCACAAGTATGATGTTCACAAATTTTTCTTTTTTAGTTTTTTTTTTGTTAACAAAAATCGAAACATTGTTGGTTCATTGTTTATAAGTAAGCTCGTGATCACGAATATATTACTCTCTGGGGCTCAAAAAGAGTGTTCACAAACAAAAAAATAAAAAAATTATGATGTGTGTAATTAATGCTAGTTTTGATCGATAAAATGTCATTTTTACCTCATAGTTAATATAGAAATAAAAAGTGAGTAATTAATGCAATTTTTAATTAGAAGGGTAAAGTAGGAAAACCAGAGATAATTACTGTTCATATATAAAAACCGGACACTTATTTTGGGACAAATATAAATAGTAAGGTGGACACTTTTTTTGAGACGGAAGGAGTATAACTTTTGAATACTCTTCTATATTAAATATCATTATTCTTAATGCAATCTCGACCTCATTATAAACGTCGAGCTTAACTCATAAATTGATGAGTAAATTACATGGATAGTCCTTGTAGCTATACCAAAATTTCTTTTTAGTCCTTAAGTCTTAGAAATTACATTGACAGTCCTTGTTGTTCTCAAATCTGCATTGCCAAACAACATTAACGTTATGTTAACAACAATACTACCTACGTCCCAAAATAAGTGTCAGGTTTGACTTTTTAGAGTTTCTATTATTCAACTTTGACCGTAAATACTTTTATTTGTGTTACTAGCCGAGTACCCGCGCCTAGCGGCAGCGGTGTATGGTTTCGATTAAATTTTGACAGCGAATAATTATTTTTCGATAAATTGTATTCGTATCATAAAGAAATCCTTTTTGAAGAACTGTTTTCGAAGATATACGTGTGCGGTTTCTTTCTCATTATGTAAGGTATAAATGTAACTGTCACGATAATCGAGCATAATTTTAATGGTTACGTTTAGAGGTGGCAAAATCTGCCCATATATAAAAAGTTGGGCTCCTATGGACAATTTTTCAAAAGTTCTTTGGGCAGCATTGCCATTTTCAATGAATCTAACTTGACAAAAATAATAGTAGGTTTTATCAGTAACGGGCGTAATAAGCGGTAGACTCCAGCCTATTTACTTTTGCTGTAAGATCACTATAATAGTTTCTTCCTCTCTTTTTTTCTCTCTTATAGTTCATGTTTTTAATTTGTTTTAGTTTTTTGTTTTTTTATTTAATCAATGTTTTTAAACTTTGTAAAATTTGTATATATAGAAAAATATTATTATTATTATTATTATTATTATTATTATTATTATTATTATTATTATTATTATTATTATTATTATTATTATTATTATTATTATTATTATTATTATTATTTTGCTCGTTTTAAATTTTTTACTTATTTTTTGTGACGTAAATTTAGCATTAAATTTTAGTTTATTAATTATGGTTAATAAAGTAATATAAAATCATTCTTTTCTAAATGACATCCAATTTAAAAGCCGCTCATTTTGTCTCGTGCCTGTTTGACTCATATTTTAACTTTTGCTCGTTTGACATGTGCTCGTTTAGACCCGAGCCGCCCAACCCTTCCATTTTGTCACCTCTAGTTACGTTGATGTATGGTTATGTTATATGTTAACTCAAATACGACACATGCTAATTCATTAATAGTTTATACAAGGAATATTGGCCCGCACGCTGCAGTGGGTCAAAATATACATAACTCTGGTATGAGATTCTCGTAAGACGCGGACTCAATCGAAAGATATTCCAATCAAATACCATAGATCGACAATAAAAAACACTTACAATCAATTTCGGATATCACTCTCTTATGATATATGCCCAAAATAGGATTCCACAGGAATTACCAAATCATTTCCATATTTCAAGTTTAACACCCACCTCAATAGCAGTTCTTGTATTCAAATTCAATATAATTCGTATGTTTATTTTATTAATCAATAGCTGGTTTTGGAATATTTAAGGTATTGATTGATTGTAATAAATTTGGCAAGGTGTAATTGATTTGGGAGATTTGAAATGCTCAAATCGTATTGTTGAAGTTTTGAGGTGGGTTTTAAGTTACGAATGAAGAAATGAGTTGTGTAGATGGTGTGTTGTACCTTTCTATATGACCGACCAATCACAAACAATACACGTCATAGTATTAATTACAAATGCCTATAATCTAAACAACAAATTTACATACAAACAATATGTTATAAAAAAACCAACAAATTTTAACAAAATTTAACTCCTTAAAACAAAATTATAACAAATTTAAATAACAAAAATACAAATAAACTTAAAAAAAATATGAAAATAGATTTACACAACAAAGTATATAAATAAAACTACTAACAAAATTACACAAGAAAATAAACAAATAAAATTACAACAAAATTTACCAAGAAGCTTAATAACAAATTTTAAAACCAACCCTAACATCTCCAACAACAGCAGATTCCACTAACGACATCAAAGATTCCGGCGAGGAAGCGAAGATTCCGACAAGACAACGGAGATTTCGGCAAGGCAGCAGTGGCAGCGACGATAGTTGGAGATTCCAACAATGCTAAAAAATGTTACGAAACAAATAAGAAACTCAGATATACAAATATAATACACAAGTATAAAAAATACATTTGGAACCTGAAAAATATGTAGATATAGAATAGAAACTCAAAAAAACACAAAACATGGAAAACCCTTCGGTGATGTGGGGCGTCGGTGATGGTGGTTTCCTGCAAAGGCAGCGCAGCACAACAAATCAGATCTGAAAAAAATATGCATATATATATAGAGTGAGGATCACGTGCGAATTTTTATTTTTCATGCGGACGTTCGGATGAATCTGTACCGCCTATTTTCAGATCTGATCTTCACTTTTGTAAATAAAAATCAAGATCTAGCGCTATCTTTACGGTACCAATTGCACATGAAAATGATTTTTAAATTTTTTTTCCTTTTGAGCGATCCTTAATATTGTTATCTTCTTTCATTTTTTTTTTTTTTTTTTTCTGATTTTTCTGAGCATTTTTTTTGTGATTATGAGTTCTACCGTGATATTAACGATATTATGAAAAAACCATGAGATCTACGGTGATATTAACAATTTTACTTAATATCATTGCCTTTTTATATTCTTATATTATAAAAAGTTACGCTGATATTAAAAAAATAGTTACTTTGATATTAAAAAGACATGAGATCTATGGTGATATTAACAATTTTACTAAAAAAGTTACTTTGATATTAGTAAAAACCTTAATATCACTGCATTTTTTATTCCGATATTAAAAAACGTTAAGGTGATATTGAAAAAAAGTTAACTTTGATATTAAAAACCTATGAGATCTACGGTGATATTAACAAAATCCATAATATCATTATATCTTTTAACCATGAAAACGATTTTTTTTGAAATTTTTTTAGCGATTCTAAATAATTTATTGTACTCTTTCTTTTTTTAATTTTTTCAGATTTTTTTGAATTTTTTTCATTTTGAATGTTACTATGATATTAATCCGCACGTCCATACTTAGATTTAAATCAGCACCTGATCTCGACCATATATATATATATATATATATATATATATATATAGACAAGCGTTCAAATGAGAAGGGCTTTTTTTGTGAGAACGCGAGAAGTGATCCTGACCCTCCATTTACTCCCTCCTTTTTTAAGATCTAATGGTCAAAATTAATCATTTTCCACTAAGTATACTTTAAACAATCCTCACACCTAATATATATTTAAAAAAACACACACACGTCCAAATTTTGAGGTGAAAAGTATTTCATCTTCTCTGTGATCATAACTATCGCAGATCCCACCGCAAATCACCGCCGTTCGAACCACCACTACATCGTCATAATTACAACCGTCGACCACCGTCTGCCGTCATCACCATCGATCACCACCACTGTTCACCATTCACCACCATAATCGTGATCCTCACCATCACTCATAACAATCATCAAAGAACAATAACACTCTCTCAAGGTTCATAAACACCACCAACCACCACTATGTTCGCCACTATCCACCACCAGAATCATCGATTATCATCTTCAACATAATCAGTAAGTGTGAATTAAGCTTCTGATTTATTATTTCTATATATTTCATAAATTGTTATATATTTTAGAAACTGATGATGAAATTGAAGAGATAGACCTAGATGAATGTGTCTTTCGAGATTTAATATCTAATTTTCACATGTGAGCAAGTTGTTCGAAATGAATTTTCAAGGCGAATTAAGTTTATTCGAATGTTTGATCTAGATAAAAAAAAATTGTGCTTTTATGTTAGCTATGAGTTATGTTGATGAGTAATTTAGATGATTATGTAAACTTGATGAAGAAAATGAAAGTTGAACTTGTCTTTTTCTCGTTGTTTGTCAACGCACACCAGGTGTTCGCTGAAATGTTAGTTGTCTTCACATGTGAAGATAGGCTGATCTTCACATGTGAAGATAGTTTGATCTTCACATGTGAAAATGAGGTGTGATGAGCAATGATAAGCAGCTTGATTGGCCTTTATATTTTAAGTAAGAACCGCGAGGCTAACCTAGTATACGGGTTGGAAATCGTTTCTCATGGTTTGTTTTCACAGGTGAACAAATAGTATTGTCACACGTGAAAATATTTTCAAAACTAAGCTTGATTCTTGTTATGGTAGTCTAGTGGTTTGTGAAGATCTTACATATAATTTCAAGGTAATCACTCAATAGATGTCGAATGGTACAAACAGGCCATCAATGCCAAATTTTACACGTGCGAGAATGCTGACTAATGGTTACCTTAATAGACCTTGCGGGCATAGATTCAAATAACACAAATGCAGCTACAGAATCCCCAAACGGTTCAAGTAATGGCACCACTACCCCTAGGTTCCAACAACCTGCTTGGTTTAAAAACCTTGTGGCTACTGGTGCGAAACCATCAACTAGCAATACACTTGAAAACGTGGGGGAGGACTTCACTCACAATTTGTCAACGGAAATACTCCAATGAGGATGTGATCAGTCTGGGAAGCCAAGGAAAGATGTAAAACATTTGTTGTTTCGTAGCTTTACAGACTGGTCTATTAGATGGTAAAGAAATCAACTTAAGGCCTTTTATGTAATTCTGCAAATCTATACATGTTTGGAGTATATGGAGTTGTTCAAGCTCAATCAGAAGTAAAAATAGCTCAGTGTTGGTTTTATGTATCCTTAACGGATCATATAGGTAACACACAAAAAGTTACGTGATTATCACTGTTTTTTCCCCATTTTTGTGTCTGGTCGTAGCTACTCATGTTTCTTTCCAGTCTCAAGCAAACACCGCAACCAGATGTTGGTGTGGATTCTGCTCAAGTAGATCATTTTTTTCCCATTTTCACAGAGTCATGCGTCTTTCAAGTGTGTTCATGTGAATAAGAAGGTTATGCTTTTAGCTTCGAGTGTATGATTGTATAGATTTCAACAATTGTTGGCCTTCAATGAAGTCAATTTTATTTTATTATTTTTGCCAAAAAATATAACCTACATGGTAATATGATCAAGTGAGTCTTCTTCAGTCCAGTGACGCACAGGATTGAATCAAAGTGTTTGAGTTTCATCATGCAGGTTTTATCTTTGCACTTCGATTAACTCAAGTTTATCATCAATTTCTTGACACCTTGGAATTTTCTGGTTCTGCCTGGATGGCTACCCATTATTTTTAGCAAAGATTGGATGACAATATTTTCGTAGTTTAAATTCCCTCATCGCCTCCTCAATCTCATTCACTTTTTTCTCTTTCAGGTTTGTATATATGAGGTTATAGGAAAGAGGAACACGGATGAAAGGTACACCATTGGTTCAACCTCTCGACGATCTTTTCGGGTTTAAACTCCATCATCTCCTGAATATCATTCTCTTTTTTCTCTTAGAGGTTCGTACATATCTTAAAATGGGTAGGCAGGGTAATGGGTCAGTTATGAAATTGTGATACTTCACAGACACTTAATTACGCATTGTTTTGTGCTAGTGCAGAAACTTTCTAACAATTTTACTAATTTTGTTAGTAACTTATCAATGTAACATGAAGTTCTTACATGTGTAACATCAGAACATGGAGAGAATAAATTGCCTAATGATGAGATCCATAATTCGTTAAGAAATGAAGTACTACGTATAATTAACTTGACATTTACAAGAAATATCGAGTCTACTATTTTTGGGGTTCGTGATTCACATGTTGAGTTAATCTCAAATAAAAATTCTTATTCACAGGAATCGCAACTATACTAACATGCATGCTGACTAAAATGGTCAAGGATTTGATCAATTGCTAGATGTTATTGACAAGATAATCCTTATGTAACCCTTCAGATCTCAAGCAGATGGCACATCTGCCTTGTCACATGTTTGCACAGGTTTACGTAGCAATGATTTGGTCTTTCTAATGTTCTAACGCTCTTATTGATGTCTAACTAACATATGTGTTGTTCTCCGCTGCAGTTTTCTGTAAATGCAAGAACAACACTTGAAGCAAGAAAGAGTGTCAAAAAAGCTTTTATCGTTGCATTCAGACCTGGTGTTGTCATGGGTTTTCTCCGGCCATTCCCTATCGACGTTGTTAAAAGGCAAATACATGTTTGTCATTTTCTTCTTATCTAATGATATGTGTAACATGTTCCATTCGATTCTATTAATTTTAAGGTCCTTTTAAGGTTGAAAATATGCAAGCTTCTGGTGGTGCTAGACACAAGATTAGGGTGGAACGGGATTACAACAGTTGTTTCTGAACAAGGTTGGAGACAAATATTTACATGCCTCAGCATTGATTACATTAAGGTTAGGCTTTGAAACTAATATTGACATAAAGCATTTAAGTTATAAAAATATTTGTAGTTTTGCTTTTTATGTTCTTTTAGGATATCTTTTCCCTATGTTTAGTTTGTTGTTCTGGACATGTTGGATTTATCCAAATTCTGATTCGCTCAGCAGATTAGGTCAGGGATTCATGGGCTTGGTTTACTTGCTGTAATGTTGAAGCTCTTTATTGCTCTGAAATCTTTATAAATTAAATGTTTTTATACTAAATTTTAACATCTCTACTCGGATTTCATAGTTTGAGTACAAAAGTATGTTGGTCAGTTAGGGTGATATTCTTACAACTTGGCATTTTTCTATTTGGGTCTTATCTAAGTACAACCTCATAAAAAGACATAGCAACAAATAAATGTTACAAAAGTGCATGTATGACTGAAACTTCAGTGTGCCCAAACACTTTAATACTATGTAGAAGCCACCAAATTTTAAATGAAATTAAGTAGTTAGAGTTGTCATCTTTGTATTTTTGGAACGTGTTCATGGTTTTTGGAGTGCATTAGGACATAAGTAACCCACCATATGTCCGATTTCCAGTATGAATAATTTGTGTTGTAGTGACATGTAACTTTCTTCATGCGTGAATATTAGCTACAATGCAAATTTTTTATCAATGATATTGCTTATTAATGGATTCTTTGTAACCTATCATTTTTTATGCTTCTATAAATGTTTCACTCGATTATTATTTATAAAAGTCGCTGTCAAATTGCTGCAACTTGCGATCCCTATGTATAAGGTTAATTAACTTTCTGATGATAATGCGGGGTGTGATCTGCTGACACGTCTATTTTACCATGTGAATAAACTTTGGAAAGTTGAGCCAACTACTGTGGTTCCTATGGATTGCTCATCTTTTCAACCTTTTATTACTTTTTTGAGTTAATTATTTTTTATGATTAAACTATAAATTATATACTACTACTATGTTGATTGTGTGTTGGATCAAAGAAATGAGTGTTCTCTTAGAATCATGAGTGAATGTAACTTATAATGACATATTATTACATGTAGTGTTTTTTCATAAACTGAAAACCTATAAATTAATTAAAAAAAATCACAAAATATGTGTTGATCGGTGTTCTATTTTACCAGAAATATTAAGAGCCATACACAATCATTTTCCACAAACACCAGATAATGTGCTGGATGGAAATGCGTTAGAAAAGTTCTTAGATGACCCTGTTTTATGTGAAGATAAACTCCCAAAAGAGGCTGTATAAGATGGTTTATGTGAATTTGATACTATGACTTTCATTATTGATGTGGAGGCATGTTTTTATAGAATCTAAAATCATGTTTCTGTAGATAACATATATTAGACTCTGTGTTGCCAAAGCATCAGATGCTGCAGCAACATATATTAGACTCTGTTTTATGTGGAGTCAGATCAAATAAAAAAGTTCTTCGTGTATGTACAAGATCCAAGTTTTGACAAAGCATCAGATGCTGCAGCAACATTTAGAGTAAGTATAATGCGTCTCTTTCTGTATTTAACTTTTTGAAATGTTGCATGCATAGTCAACATGTTGATTTATTTCTTTAACCGTCTTTGCTAGTGCATGAATATAACTAGATACGTAGTGTTTAGTTCCCCCATATCATGTGCTCTAGTTCGATCATATCCATTGAATTAGACTCTGGTTTTTAAAGTCGATATACTAGTAGGTGTGAAGAGTTCGACAGTAAATACAATTGCAGTGTGAATAAGCAGATACAAATAAGGCATCTCGGATTCTCAATTAAATAGTGCATGATTCGGCAAGTTTAAATGTTAAGATATCTGTTCTTTAATATAAAAGGCTATACTCTTGACAGTAGTGACATTATCATGTTTTTCTATATCATTTGAAACTTCAGTTGCTCGTATAGTGTTTTTCAGTGACTCTATTCCAATTGTACCGATATAATAAGTGTTGTATTAATTAGCAATTTATAGGATATCTTGTATGCATATGAAATTTTCATACTATGTTTCTCATATCGCTGGTATAGGACAAAATGTGGTGTTTTTTTTTTCATCTTTCTTCAGGAGCTATTGACCATGCATAAGTCAACTGTTGCTGAATTTATTTCTAAAAACTATGATTGGGAAAGTGTTGCGTTTCTTACACCCCACTTTATGTTTTGGCATTGACCACTCTTTCATGTATTATTAACTTGTGGCATCATTTCTTTACTTTACTTCCTGGGTTCTTCCAGGAGTACAACACATTGCTGGAATCTCCCAACTACATCACAAGAAGGAGTTCTATAAAGGTCTAGTATCACTTATCTGTTATTTGACTTCTTATTAGATTTATCATTACAAGCATCCGTGATGCATGCTTTGTTGTCTCAAGCAGTCAAGTTTAATAGTATTGTACTATTGTTTTGGCTAAAACTCTACAAAATGTTTCAGCTGTTAGGAGCAATATTACTGGATCGTGCGAATAGCTGTGTGATGGTTCAATATGTGTGCTCATTGGACAATATGAAAGTTCTCATGAATCTTCTTAGGGTAATTATTACTTCTATTCCGTTTCATCAACTTGAAATGTTGTACATCTGTACAATGCTAATTGATCATTTTTTTCATTATTTGATTTTCCAGGATTCAAACAAGAGCATACCGATAGAAGCTTTCCATGTGTTCAAGGTAATTATGGAATTTCAATAATTCTTCTAGCTTCTTTACTCGATTTGTTGTCTAAAGTTAAGCTTTCTATAATTTCTATTCCTTTTCCTTTTCTTTTCTTTAGCTTTTTGTAGCTAATCAGAAAAAGCCCTCATAGATTGTGAGTGTGCTAATCACGAATAGAAGCAAACTCATTCGCTTTTTGATGGACTTCAGTTTGGAAAAAGGTATAAAAAATTTGCTTTTCTTTCTTGATTCTTACTGCTATACTAATATTCTTAAAATTGTACTGTGCTGCAGCTAATGAACAATTTGAAGTAGACAAAGCTGAAGTGGTCAAGGTAATTGCCACTCTTGAGCTGAAAGGTCAACCATGCTCGACGTTGAAGCAATCTGAAGAAAACTCATACCAGTAACGATGAATATGATAATGTCCAGCTATCTCAAAACTCCATTACTTAATGATGTTTAATAGATGATTATATAAGTTTAGAAAGTATATATTCACATGTGAAAATTATGAGCAAGAATTGAATCCTCGTACTAGCATATTTTTTATACTAGAAGTGCAAAAATAGGATATATTCATGTTTAATATACGATTATTTAAGTTTTGTAAGAATATCTTAACATGTGAAAATTATGAGCAAGGATTCAAGCTTTGATCTTACTAGCATATATTTTTTACTAGAAGTGCAAAAATAGGAGATATTGATGTTTAATAGACGATTATTTAAGTTTTTAAAAAATATCTTCACGTGTGAAAATTATGAGCAAGGATTGAAGCTTTGATCTTACTAACATATTTTTATACTAGAAGTGCAAAAATAAGAGATATTGATGTTTAATAGACGATTATTCAAGTTTTGTAAGTATATCATCACATGTGAAAATTATGAGTAAGGAATGAATCATTGGTCTTACTAGCATATTTTTTATACTAGTATTGCAAAAATAAGATATATTAATGTTTTTTAGACAATTATTTAATTTTTGTACGAATATCTTCACATGTGAAAATTATGAGCAAAGATTGAAACTTTGATCTAACTAGCATATTTTTTATACCAGAGGTGAAAAATAAGAGATATTGATGTTTAATAGACGATTATTTAAGTTTTTTTAAGAATATCTTCACATGTGAAAATTATGAGTAATGATTAAAGCTTTGATCTTACTAGCATATTTTCTATACTAGAAGTGCAAAAATAGAAGATATTGATGTTTAATAGATGATTATTTAAGTTTTGTAAGTATATCTTCACATGTGAAAATTATGAGCAAGGATTGAATCATTGGTCTTACTAGCATATTTTTTATACTAGTATTGCAAAAATAGGATATATTGATGTTTTTAGACGATTATTTAATTTTTGTAAAAATATTTTCACAGGTGAAAATTATGAGCAATGATTAAAGCTTTGATCTAACTAGCATATTTTTTATACTAGAGGTGCAAAAATAAGAGATATTGATGTTTAATAGACGATTATTTAAGTTTTTTAAGAATATTTTCACGTGAAAATTATGAGTAATGATTAAAGCTCTGATCTTACTAGCATATTTTCTATACTAGAAGTGCAAAAATAGGAGATATTGATGTTTAATAGATGATTATTTAAGTTTTGTAAGTATATCTTCACATGTGAAAATTATGATCTAGGATTGAATTATTGGTGTTACTAGCATATTTTTTATACTAGAAGTGCAAAAATAGGATATATTGATGTTTTTAGACGGTTATTCAATTTTTGTAAGAATATCTTCACATGTGAAAAATTATGAACAAGGATTGAAGATTTTATCTTACTAGCATATTTTTTATACTCGAAGTGCAAAAATAGAAGATATTGATTATTTAAGTTTTGTAAGAATATCTTCACATGTGAAAATTATGAGCAAGGATTGAAGCTTTGATCTTACTAGCATATTTTCTATACTAGAAGTGCAAAAATAAGAGATATTAATGTTTAATAGATGATTATTTAAGTTTTGTAAGTATATCTTCACATGTGAAAATTATGAACAAGGATTGAATCATTTGTCTTACTAGCATATTTTTTATACTAGAAGTGCAAAAATATGATATATTGATGTTTAATAGACGATTATTAAAGTTTTGTAAGAATATCTTCACATGTCAAAAATTATAAGCAAGGATTCAAGCTTTGATCTTACTAGCATATTTTTTATACTAGAAGTGCAAAAATAGGAGATATTCATGTTTAATAGACGATTATTTAAGTTTTGTAAGTATATCTTAAAATGTGAAATTATGAGCAAGGATTGAATCATTTGTCTTACTAGCATATTTTTTATACTATAAGTGCAAAAATAAGATATATTGATGTTTAATAGACGATTATTAAAGTTTTGCAAAAATTATAAGCAAGGATTCAAGCTTTGATCTTACTA
Organism: Chrysanthemum seticuspe; assembly: GCA_019973895.1. Taxonomy (NCBI): domain Eukaryota; kingdom Viridiplantae; phylum Streptophyta; class Magnoliopsida; order Asterales; family Asteraceae; genus Chrysanthemum; species Chrysanthemum seticuspe. The sequence continues at coordinate 18,793,452 of BPTQ01000002.1, forward strand.
GCATATTTTTTATACTAGAAGTGCAAAAATAGGTGATATTGATGTTTAATATACGATTATTTAAGTTTTGTAAGAATATCTTCACATGTGAAAATTATGAGCAAAGATTGAAGGTTTGATCTTACTATCGCATTTTTTTATACTAGAAATGCAAAAATAGGAGACATTGAGGTTTAATAGACGATTATTTAAGTTTTGTAAGTATATCTTAACATGTGAAAATTATGAGCAATGATTGAAGCTTTGATCTTACTAGCATATTTTTTATACTAGAAGTGCAAAAATAAGAGATATTGATGTTTAATAGACGATTATTTAAGTTTTGTATGAATATCTTTATATGTGAAAATTATGAGCAAAGATTGAAGCTTTGATCTTACTAGCATATTTTTTTTTATAATAGAAGTGCAAAAATAGGAGATATTGATGTTTAATAGATGATTATTTAAGTTTTGTAAGTATATCTTAACATGTGAAATTATGAGCAAGGATTGAATCATTTGTCTTTCTAACATATTTTTTTACTAGAAGTGCAAAAATAGGATATATTGATGTTTTTTAAACGTTTATTTAATTTTTGTAAGAATATAGTCACATGTGAAAATTTATGAGCAAGGATTGAAGCTTTGATCTTACTCGCATATTTTTTATATGAGAAGTGCAAAAATAGGAGACATTGATGTTTAATAGACGATTATTTAAGTTTTGTAATTATATCTTCATATGTGAAAATTATAAGCAAGGATTGAATCATTGGTCTTACTAGCATATTTTTTATACAAGAAGTGCAAAAATAGGATATGTTGATGTTTCTTAGACGATTATTTAATTTTTGTAAGAATATCTTGACATGTGAAAATTATGAGCAAAGATTGAAGTTTGATCTTACTAACATATTTTTTATACTAGAAGTGCAAAAATTGGAGATATTGATGTTTAATAGACGATTATTTATATTTTGTAAGTATATCTTCACATGTGAAAATTATGAGCAAGGATTGAATCATTGGTTTTACTAGCATATTTTTTATACTAGAAGTGCAAAAATAGGATATATTGATGTTTTTTAGACGATTATTTAATTTTTGTAAGAATATTTTCACATGTGAAAAGTATGAGCATAGATTGAAGCTTTGATCTTACTAGCATATTTTTTATATTAGAAGTGCAAAAATAGGAGATATTGATGTTTAATAGACGATTATTTAAGTTTTGTAAGTATATCTTCACGTGTGAAAATTATGAGCAATGATTGAATCATTGGTCTTACTAGCATATTTTTTATACTAGTATTGCAAAAATAGGATATATTGATGTTTTTTAGACGATTATTTAATTTTTGTAAGAATTTCTTCACATGTGAAAATTATGAGCAATGATTGAAGCCTTTTAAGAATATCTTGACTACTTTGTCACATGTGAAAAAAAAGGTATTGTCATATCCGACAAGGCGTACACTAGTGATGAAGTTTTGATGATTCTGAATCCTCTACCAGTCAGCCTTCTCAGTATCTTGCTTTGAAATACCCCGACCTTTTTGGCATTAGAACTGCTCATAAAATGGGAAATACAAGAAGAGTTGTGGATTCATCACCGAATTGGTATATCTCACCACCTAAAACTTGCGTTCTGTTGGAGCCTAGCGATGATCATATTAAGAATTTTGATATGAACGTGCCTAAAGCTACTGGTTTTACAAGTGTTGTTTCATGTAACAAAGGTAAACTTTGCTTCTAGAGGTGGCATATTAGACAGGTTGGGGAGGATAACGGGTCAAAACGGGCTGGGTCATAACGGGCTAATTGTTTTGAATTTCGTAAAAAAGTTTTATTTAAAGATTATACAATAATAAACTATACTTACACAATAAGTTATCTATTTTTTTTATATAGTGATTTAGGAGCTTTTACGCATTTTAACACTTCTAGCTGTCAGTTTAGCTAAGTTTTTGGAGATGATCAACCTGAATCGACCCGTCTTAAGCAAATTGATTGAATTTCCGCCTCTACTTTCTTTGCTTTCACATTTTTATGTATTGATAACTTGACTTGGGTTGTCTGTGTGCAAATATTAGCAGTTATTCATAGAACACCAATGTATAAGGATCTTGACACCACAATTCTAAAATGGAAGCGTGCTGGTGAGAACACTTTAAAGAAAGAACCGTGGACGAGATTTGAAGCAGATACAACTCATGGATTTCATTTTAGAGCATCGATTGATAAAGAGATTGGCGATGCTAGTGACAACAAAGGGGTTTATGGACTTGTTGGAAGAGGCTTCCTGTGATGATAAATAATTCTAGTGCCTTACTATTGCAAATACTGAACTTGCAAAATTTTGACTATTCAAGGTTTATAATGATTTTAGTTTTGGTCTCATTTGTTATATGTGTACTATCTTTCATGCTGCAAATCTTTAGTAAAATAAAGCTTATGTGTACCATTTGATTGTTTGATTTGTGCAAAAGGGCTATAAACATAAGTAGAATCTGAAGCTAAAAATAAGTCAGCATTATGAACATAAAGGCAGCTTGATTTTTAACTGTGATCACCTCATGTATAAATGTACCTCATGTATAATGTATGTATATTTATTGGTGATGAAAGTTTATTAACAAGCAAAAAAATGCATATGCTCATGTATAAATGTACGTGTATTTACTAGTGAAGAAATTTTATTAACACGCGAAGAAAAAAGTATATGCTCATCTATAAATTAATCCATAAAAGATGTTAGCGATAGAACTGTAATATATACGGTACTAGCTTGAAAATTAATCCATGTCTTATTGAAAATATACCTAAGTAACTCAAACTTTTATACAAGATTCCAAATACCAGTTGTATCCGCCCTTTCACTGGAATAAGTAAACGGCTCTTAGAACTTTGAAAATAATCGTTGTGAAAGCCATGTCTTCAATTTTGGCTTCTCGATGAGTAATTGCCTGCAAGATCTATTGAAGCATGATACATAAGTTTCCATCAACATTTGTAACTGCTTTACATGCTTTTGGTGAAATGTTTTCCCCCATTAACACTTGGTACAACAAGAAAACCATCAATTTTCTGCACATAAATGTGCAATGTATTAGACATCGCAGACCTTAATTGCATACACTAACCTTTTAATGTCTCCTGATAGAAGGTCACCAGATAACAATGATTCTTTGATAGAACCAACTAATGACCTCCTCACAGTGGAACCCCTTATTTTTTCCTTTAACTTCCGTATATATACAATTAAAAAAAACAACAATCTCAAGCACGCTACAGTAAGAGTTGGCAAAAGAAACATTTTTTTGACTCCCTAAGGCACCTAACAAGTAACGAATTACTGAAATGCAATAGGTTCATCAGTGTGTTGAGGTGGCAATTTTGACGCATATACTTATTAATGGGTTGATGTTGGTATAAGTTCTTATCTCAAACAGGTTAAATCGTTAAACTATTGGAAAGTCAACTTAACAAGAAACAAGCCAAACAGGGTTCAAAGTCGCCATAAGTATATATTTTATGGCATAAACCTCCTATATATTACTGAAAACGTACTTTTTATTCTCAAGCATCGGTTTATTCTCAATCTCTATTTAGTACATCTTGTTGCGATGGGGGACCAAATATGTCCAACAGATAGTTGACATATTCTAGCCCAAGAAGTTACTACGTCTTTTGCACAAATCATGAGTTATAATAATATGTTGTTTTACTAAAAAGATCAGTCATTGGCCAAAATACCTCTTCTGAGGATCCGCATCAGAAAACGTTTGGTCAACCCTCCTGCGCTTTTCCTGCATAAGCTTATCAAAATGGTCTTCGTCTCTATTCCTGGCCTCTTGGAAACCCTTCAACAGGTCATTGTAATGCTGCTCTTGGGAGTCCATCTATTACATGACAAGATGTAAATTACACAAATGCAAATAAAAGTAACCATAATTTATTAAAAAAATTACAAGTATCTATATAAAGCCACAACCACCGCAAGTTATAGTGTCGAATATTGTATGTAAAAACCTAACAGTGGCAAGACCGCAGTAATATGTTATAAAAGGTACCTCTTTTTGGTTCTGCTTGTGTAAGCTTTGTGTTCTCTCCCTCACAACACGATATTGTTCTTCACTTTCCCTTAACTTTTAAGACAGCAACACATTGGACTCTTCCATTGCTTTTGCATGCCTTGCGTCTTTAGCAGATTTGTCTTTATAGAAATTCAGTAGCTGATTATCTTCTTTCATTTGTTTCAACTGGTTGACATAGTTTTCTAGGTATGAAACCATCTCAAACTTCACCTTCGATTTCACTTAACAAATATAGAACAAATGAAGCTTAATACCAGAGCTTAAGAAGTAAGAACAAAAAGAATTTTACAACAAAAAAGAAAGAAAGAATGCAGACCTTGACAATGTTGATTAAAGATATCCATGTCTTCTTTTGTAGCCATATATTCGATGTTTACCTTCAGGGAGAAATAGAGTAGGGCGATAATCCCACGCATCTTGGTGTGCGCCTTGCTATTCAAAGTGTTTGCTTAGACGCTCAGCCTCTGTGTATCCTACAGCTGAGGACTCGAATATCAGCAAACTCATTCCTCTATGGCCTTTAGGCCTGTAGGAATGACGTGCTTTGACTGCTGCAAAATTCGGGAAGTAATCCAGAAGCTCTGGGTTAACTGAAGTTACATCCCAAATCTTTGTTAAAGGGCCGGCTCTCTCCTGTGTAAATCTTGAAAGAACAGGACTCAATCTCATCAAGTACGTAAAGAACCGATTTCATCAAGTAAATACTCAAAACCGAATTCACCACAATAATTGACAACAATTTTCATCTAGATGCAAGTTTGTGACTTGTCACTTCTGACAAGTCTGCTGCCAATTAGAAAAATGTGTATTTCAAAAGAAGTTATTAACATACAGATGAAAGAGAACATTACATTTTTGTAGATCATACAAATTAAAGAATTTTAAATGTGAAGTTTAGTCTTCTTGATTCAAATATAAAAGTTATTAACAAGTATTGATTCTAATTCAATGAAACAAAACATTAGATGATAAACCTTGAACCAAACTCCTTAATCACATGTGAAAGACCAAAGTAAGAACTCGGAAGAAGTATAATTGAAACGTAATATCCTTGATTCTTGATATTCATTAAGCAAGGTGGCAGTACTTTTTTTTTCATTTTAAGAAATAATGTCTCAAACTCTTTTATAAGATGTAAAAGGCATACACCAAGGTTCAAGACATTATAACGAGGAAAGAGAATTTACCGTTTCAGTGTACAAAAAGGCCACAATATGATCAAGGTTACCTTGATGCCTCAAAAGAAAAGGACGTATATGACTCGTATATCTATTTAGCACCCTGTATAACAACAAGAGACTTGAACATGATTAGTACACAAAAACTTCTTTTCTGCTGGGCTCTCGTAGTTTACAAATTAAAAGCATATGCTTACATTAGTGGTGGGAAGCTGAAGCCAAAAAGAAACGCAAACTTCATATGATGGTAAAGTAGAACCCTGAGAAACCAGTAATTTAAATGTAAGCAAACCTGGGATTTGCTGCAGTAAAGAAAGTGTGGGCTGTCCCTTTGGCCCCGGTTCTTCCTGTTTGACCAATCCTATGAACATAATCTTCAAGTGAACCCGGGAAATCATAATTGATCACATATTTCACGTCCTTCACATCTGCAAGTAACTCATAATCATATCAGCAATGTGAACACAAAAAAATTATTATTGATCACATATCCTGGAAAATCATAACATCATTCATGTGAGTCCGGGAAATCATAACTGATCCCATATTTGCACGGTTGGAGATGGTTTTCTCAATGGCCTCTTTGACTCAATAGCAATACAAATTACATGATTTCATAGACTTCATTCACCACCGAAAAGTTAAATAAAATATATAGAGGTGGTAACTTTGGCCCAATTACTTTTAAACAGGTCGACTGGGATTGTATTTAAGCTAAATGGGACAAATCAGGAAGATTGGCTAAAAGAGAAAAGCGCAAAATGGGATGAAATCAAAGTCCACTTTTTTAACGGCTCCCACCTCTTAAATTGTGTTATCCAAAAATTAAGGTTACTATAGCTTTTTGTAATCATAACTAATGCATAAACTATATATAATTAGAATAGGACATCAACCACGACCCAATCATTTTGACACGTACTAAATTTGAATCGATTCAAGCCAAACGAGTTTCTATTACAAATGTACAAGTTACTAGCAATTACTAATAAAACGAATACCATATGTCATGTTAAATGTACGCTTCTTTCTTTTTCTGTTTTTCAGAAAACCAGGCTATAATCTACTATGAACAATTGCTAAAATTTGATGTATACCACATCGACTGAAGGTGACGTTTAATTTTGTTAAAATTTTAACATTAATATGACAAAGTGTCACTAAACATTCAATATAGATTAATACTGATCAGTATGTTAAATGAATACCATAAGATGTTTAACACAATAACCATCTGGCGTGTTACCAAACATGCTCAAAACGAGTAAGACATAGATATAGATCAATAATAAATTCATTAATGTAGCCTTCGTAACCATTTTTTAAACTGCAACTGTAGAGTTCAAGAAAAGGTAAGACATAAAGTGTTTATGGGTCAACCCAACCCATTCCAGTTTTGACCCATTTTGAGACCCATTGAATCAGCCCGTTTCACCACCTTTTCAGCATGATCGTGATTCATGTTGGGATCAAAGATCCTTCAAGGTATGGTGGGCGAAGAGTCTAAGTATCGAACGGTATAGTACATGTTACGCTAGCACACAAGAAAAGCTATGCTGCAACCTACGTTTGGTATTGTATTTATTTATTTTGTAAGATTGGTTTTCTACTTTCACTTGTCAGCCTTTAGCGTCGTAAATATTAAGTTATATACCAACAGTGTAAATGTGATTGTTTACATTCGTTATCAGCGAAATAATTCATATGTCAAAAGGTCTTCTAAGTGCTATAATTTAAAGATAATTTTTAGGACCATTGTCGTCCAAAATCTAAATACTCATATGAAGAAGTGATTATTTCACCTTATTTATTCTAACAAATAAAGATAAACATAGCGTAAAATGTTCAAAATTATGGCTGATTGTTTGTATTTAGCAAAACAAAAACAAAGGTAACATTGAACTCTTCTGAATAGCTGGTAGTTGTTTTAGTTATCTACAGATCTTATATACCAAAAAGGCAAGAACATATGACGACTGAAGCCACTTACAGTCAAATGAAAGGGTTCTCCAGAAACGCCGGTTAGTGTTGCAAAGCTAAGGGTGATCATCAGTACATGCCATTCCAACTACGAGTGATAGGTGTATTTGAGCTACACACATGCTTGGCTCAGTTTTTATGGGTTCATATAAGTTTGAGCCTTGGCTTGCGTCAAACAGAATTAAAAACAGAATATCCCTGGAGATAACATTACAAAACTATCAAGAGTTGAAGACCAGTTGAATAAGAGTATGAATTTCACTGTATCCACCCGTATAGGCTCAATGGGTCAGGCAAGCTTGGATCCTACAAGTGTAGGTTGGTCACCAAGCTTTTCTATAAAACAACTAGTGCAGCCAACACATCCTTAACAGTCCTAGTTTCTCTTTTCCTATTTACCAAAGGTCAAGGATAGCTAACGGCAACAAGGTGCAAAGCTTCTCAAGTAGCAAAATCTAGCTCTTGGTCTTTGACATATCAGCTACTACTTATATGTCAAAATAAAGCCTAAGACTCAAATTTCAAGCTTGGGGACATTCTAAGGTTTTGACAAATGCTGCAACATGTTCCCAGTGACAGCTTCCAATCAAGGTTATGCATCACTTGCTTAGTAAACTAATCTTCACCATCCGAACTTGCCTAGATTATATTACTTATTTGTCACACTACTAGTTATAACTAAAGAGCACTGGATCTTTTACTATATATCGAACAAATTAGTACATAAGTACTACTGTAACATTTAGAAAATCAGAATACCCATGATTATCTTATATTGAATAACCATTGACTTTATGGTTATCATTGAACACTTCTGAAAAGTTGGTAGAAGTTTCAGTTATCTACATATCTCATATCTAAAAGGCAATTGCATATGACAACAAAGGTTTATCGGTCATAGATAGTGTTGTAGATGTAGATTATGTTAACCAGACATTCAGATAAGCTTTTTTTAGCTGAGCACAAGCTTGTTCAGTTTTTATGGGTTTATATTGAGTGAGCCCACGACTCGCTTCAAACAACATTACGAATAAACTATCCTTGAAGTTAACAATGTACTCCGTAAAAAATTTCAAGATGCTCAACACTACTTGTCTATAGATATAAATTAACATGATGGTCACTAATATGGGCTAATCGGTCACGAGAGCACAGATTTGCCCCTGACAAGCTTTTCTATTAATCATCTGGTGCAAACTACCGTATCCCCACTAACTTTTACTCTTCCTTTTTCTCTTCACCCGCGAAGATGCTCTTACTAAAACTTTTCACGCGCGAAGAAAAATATCTCCAATATTTTCACACGCGAAGATGCTCTTACTAAACTTTTCACGTGCGAAGAAAAATAGCTCTTATATTTTCGGATGCTCTTACTAAATTTTCACGCGCGAAGAAAAATAGTATCTCCTATATTTTCACACGCGAAGATGCTCTTACTAAAACTTTTCACGCGTGAAGAAAAATATCTCCTATATTTTCACACGTGAAGATGCTTTTACTAAAACTTTTCACGCGCGAAGATACTCTTAATAAACTTAATCACTGTTATATTCTACTTTACGCAAACTTATGAAGTCGCCTATAACAATCAAGACCTAATTTGTAATCGATACATTCACATGTGACATATTTACAATTAAAACAATGATAATAACTTGAAATTCATAATAATTCACAATTCAACAATTAAATTTTATCAAAAAATAATAATAATACAGGTATTGAAATTATCTCAGCAATTAAAACAATTAAAACAATGATAATAACCTGATTGGAAAAGACTGTCTTCTTTAGTTATCTCAGCTTCAATTTTGCTTCTTAAGCTGTTAATTGATGTTGAACGGCGATGGTTATGGCAGTGGCTTGAATGGTTGTCATGGCAATGGTTGGAACGATGGTTATGGCGGTGGTTTGAACGGCGGTTATGGCGGTGGGTTGAACGGAGGTTATGGCGGTGGTAATTATGAAGGTTGATGGATTGGAGAGAAGTGTATTTTATTCCACCTTCAACTGTGAGAAAAGTATGTGTTTTTTATATATATTAGGTGCGAGGATTGTACTACAAATATTTGTGTAAATTGTAAATTAATCATAGCCATTAGATCTAAAAAAAGGAGGGATTAGATGGAGGGCTAGGATCTCTTCTCGCGTTCTCACAAAAATTAGACTTCTCACAAGAAACACCCCCTATATATATATATATATATATATATATATATATATATATATATATATATATATATATATGAAACATTGTCTTCGAGTTTCAGTTGAATATATTTGTTCATACAATCCGTGCAAAATGGGTGAATTCGTCTATTACTATTATTAAATTTAATGTTGGGGAGCATTACGGGTTCGATGCAAATCTCGCAAGTGAACGTTGTTTCTTCTTCTTCTTCTTGATGTTGTTCGCTTTGATCTTGACTAGGGTTTTGTGATTGGGTTGTTCGAATTATAGTACCCATTAGAAAACAATTAATGTTAGCGCATGCATGCAAGTTAAGTTAATTTATAGGTTGTTGGGATTTGTGTTAAAATTTGATAATGCTAAATACATTATTTTTTGTCGCTTAAAAAAGTATGACTCTTGAATTATTCAGTTTGACATGTGATTTCTGATGATGCTATAATTTTATCACAAAATATTGGTTGAAACTAAGTAACATAGACATATTTGCCTATGTTGCATTGTTTTTGAAATTTGACATGTAGCTTAATCCAATAGATTGCATATTATCTAAAACTGATGGACCAAAAATGCAAATAAATTGACTTTGGAGTCAACCCCAGGTTGCCTTTACTCTTTTGTAACTTCATTTCATCTTCATTTCTTTGTAACTTCTATATTGACTTGGGGGCAACCAAGCTGCCTTTACACTTTGTCTTCACTTGAGCTTCCATTTTGATTGCATTCATTCATTCACCAAAACTTCACTTTCATCCAATTGGTAAACTCTAACTCTTCTTTGTATACTCTAATTACTTTGAATAGTGTCCAAATTTTAATTTGTTATCTTCTTTTGTAATTAACATATACTTTACATTTTCAAAAGAAAAAAAAATAGTATCCAAATTACTTTGGTAAACTGTAATTATTATACTCCAATTACTTCCCTCCATGGGCTAAATAACTTTATGGAATTCCAAATTTTCGACAGATTTAAGATATAACTTTATAGTGTCCAAATTTTCGTCCAATATTTATATTGTTCCGATTTTGTTTTCGGGTAGCTATCATTTAGTACAAGATATTTGGGCAGCTTGATGACTAAAACTCTTTCTGATGCTCTTTCCTTGTGGATGCAGCTCGATCTCATTATTGATAATGGCTACTACATCCATCCCTCATGGGTGGAAATATGCTGTCTTTGTAAGTTTCAGAGGTGAAGATATCCGCAAAAACTTCATGGATCATATGTTCAATGATTTCAAGCAAAAAGGAATTTATGCTTTTAGAGATGATAGAGAATTGCCTAAAGGTGAATCAATATCTACTCACCTCTACAAAGCCATTGAAGAATCTAGATTTTTGATAGTTATCTTCTCCAAAAATTACGCTTCTTCAACATAGTGTGTGAGGGAACTTGTGAAAATACTTGAGCGCAAGCAGATTGAAGATCCCAAACATGAGGTTCGGATTATCTTTTATGATGCCAAGCCTGATCTGGTGAGGACACAAAAAAGAAGTTATGCACAAGCGTTCTGTAAGCACAAAGTTTCAAATAGTACGGAGGTGGGTAAATGGAAAGAAGCTTTATGCATGGCGGCTAACTTATCTGGATGGGATCTCCAGGACATGACAAATGGGTAAATTTCTTTATGTTTGCTGTTTTCTCACAAACACCTTATTACTAAAGCCTAACACTGTTTTTTTTTTTTTTTTTTTTTTTTTTTTTTCTATGGTTAATAGGTATGAATCCAAGTTCATTGATTGCATCTCCAAAGACATCATCATAGAGTTATGTAATGGACCCTTACATGTTGGTGAGAACCTTGTAGGAGTAGATATCCTTTTAGATAAATTAAACCTGTCGCGTTTCGTTGGGTCAGATAAGGTTAACATGATTGGAATATGTGGTATAAGCGGAATAGGAAAGACGACCCTTGCCAAAGCTATTTATAACTTGATATATGTCCACTTTGAAGGAAGTTGATTTTGTGAAGATGTCAAAGAAGTTACAAAACGACAAGGCCTGATTCAAATCCAACTGCATATGATTGGAAAGATCATGAAAATAGAAAATTTGAAGATATCAAGTGTTGGTGAAGGAATTATGGTAATAAAGAAGATGATGTCATCAAAGCCGATCCTGCTTGTTTTGGATGATGTGGATGATCACAAGCAGTTAGAAGCACTAGCAAGTTCACCTGATTGGTTTTTCTCAGGAAGTTTGATTATTTTCACGGGTAAAGATAAACAGTTGCTAAGATATAAAGTGAATGAAATCCATGACATGGACTTTCTAGATGAGGATCAATCTCTTGAGCTCTTCCGTTCTTATGCCTTTAAAGAAAAAGATTCTTCTATAGAATTTAAAGAAGTTTCGGAAAAAGTTGTGAAATATGTGAAAGGTCACCCTCTCGGCTCTGGCCCTCAAAGTTTTGGGTCTTTTTTTTTATGTGGAAAACCGGTGTGTCAGTGGAAAAGTGAACTGAAAAGTCTCAAAGTACATCCGAATGAAAAGATACAAAGTGTGCTTCGTTTAAGTTACGATGGGCTAAACCTCGAGCAGCAAAATATCTTACTTGATATCGCATGTTTATTCATTGGAGAAAACAGTGACTTTGTAGCAAGCATACTAGATGGCTGTAACTTTTTTGCAGATACAAATATGAGAGTTCTAGTTGATAAGTCATTAATCACGATCTCTAGCAATAATTCACTTCAAATGCATGACTTGATTCAAGCAATGGCAAGGGAAATTGTTCGTGAAGAGTCTATCATGCCGGGGAAGCAGAGGAGATTGTGGAATTCATCTGAAGTTTACAATGTATTGAGTGAAAAGAAGGTAAGTAGTGGTATATGATTCTTTTTTCTCAACATTAAGTATTAGCAAAATATCCTAATGAAGCTACATGTTCTTGCTTTTCCAGGTGCCAATAACTGAAGCAGTTGAAGTTCTAGTCCTTTCGTTAGAGAAATTTAGTCAAAAGGTTCACATAGATGCTAATGATTTTGCACATATGAAAAAGTTGCGGATCCTGAAAATCTATCAAGAGGAAAAAGTATCTGAGTTGAAACTTGAATTGAAGGGCCACAATGTGATCTTCTCAGGAAATTTGTATTATTTGTCCAATGAGCTAAGCTTGTTTTATTGGCATGGATGCCCTTTCAGGTACTTACCTACATATTTCTATCCAGAAAACATTGTTGCCATCGAGTTGTCTTACAGCAACATAAAACAACTTTGGACAACACCTAAGGTATTTACTTGTCCATGCATGTGTTCGTGTTTGACACCTAGATATATAAGTACTAACTAATATTTTTTCTATTGTTATCAGTGTTTAAGAAGGTTGAAAATAATGAGGCTAAGGTACTGTCGTAACCTAACAACCACCCCTGACTTCTCAGAGATTACAAATCTCGAAGAGCTTGATCTTGAAGGTTGTGTGAATATGGTTACAGTTCATCCATCAATCGGAATGCTCGAGAGACTTGTTGTCTTAAATATGAGAGACTGCAAACTGGAAATGGATTCTCTTGAGGTTTTGAATCTCTCGGGAAGCTCAAATGTGAACCAACTGCCTGAAGCCTTTTGGTCTAGATGCTGGACTTCAATCTCTGGTTTTATATGGAACCAACAACATCCCCAAAGATCAGTTTCATTGGCAGGTTTAAATATGTTAAAGTCCCTGAAATTCAGCTACTGCAATTTAGAACAAGTGCCCGATGCCATTGGAGTGGTTGTTAGGTTACAACAGTACCTTTGCCTCATTATTTTCAACCACCACGTGAACTTTCTAATTTAAATATGTAAAAGGGAACAATTTTACTAGCTTGCCTGGAAGTTTGAGTGAACTTTCTAATCTTACTTGGCTTTTTCTTGATGGTTGCAAGAAGCTGGAAGTGTTGCCCGAACTTCCCGATAGTGTATTTAATCTTAGTGCATGTGATTGCACCTCCTTATGTTCAATAACGGGATCAAACCCAATCATGAGCAAAAGGCTCACTTATCTCAGCAATTGTCCAAAATTGTTTAAGAATTTTGCCATTGATAGCCAGGTGTCGATATCGGAGACTCAATGTCTCGACTCATCTATAACTTCCCAAGGCTTTCGATTTTCTTCTTTCCTTCGGTATGCGCATATGCAAAATAACAGATGTAGATTGTTCGGTTTGCCAGGAAGTTCCATTAAGAATATGGACATAATATATGATGGAAATAGTATTCCAAATTGGTTTACAAATAAAAGTATGGGAAATCATGTAAAGGTCGAATTACCATTAGATTGGAGCTTCAGTAAGTTTAGGGGATTTGGAATTTGTGTTGTTTTTAAGAGGAAAAAACCTTCCGCATTTATTGGATACTCTGTAAAAAACTTTGATGGAGCTTTTTTGGGAGCATGCGATCCATACTACTATTGGGAATATTTTAAGGCTAAGCCATTAAGAATCGATGAGTCACATATGATATGGAAACGGAAATTGAAGGAAGCAAAGAATTTTGTAACATTTTGTTTTATAGAAGATTTGTTTGTGATGAAGATTTAGATCAAGAAGCAGAAGACTTGAGTATGTTCCAAGACCTCCCAACTCTATCACAACATGGTGGGGCCTTTTATCTGTTTTGGGAGTATGGAGAAATCAACTGGACATGGTAGTCCGATAAAAAAAGAGAACCTTTATTATAATCATTTATATGTCCCCTGTAGGTTTTGTAATTTTTACTTGGTCTTATTATTAGCCACAATAATCTTTTGATAAATTCATGTTGGAGATACCCACAAGGTGTTTGATGAAATGCATGAGTAGAAATCATTTACTATTTACTCTACAGCCTGTTTGTAGATTTTTATGGATTTTATGATGTATTAAGAATTGATGTTGTGTTTTGAAGTTGCGATTTGTACTGTAAGATAATAAACCTTTGCTCGAGTTCATGTCTTTGGAAATTAATATCGTAGGTAAAATGTTCACCTTAAGTTATTGTGTTATAGGTAAAATGTTCACCTTAAGTTGAAGAAACTTCAATCAATTAGATTGATATCTTAATAGATTAACTCGACAGGATGTAACTTGATTCTCTTAAGATTTCAATAAAGATTAAGTATCACCAAGGTTCTTAATTTGTAAAAGTTAGCAAAAAAAGGGAAAATTAATTTCAATAAGGTGTAGGCCGCTTTCGAGAACATCTTGCAAAGTTATAATTTTCAGAAATCTTACTAAACAGGACCTGTTGTTTCAGATGTAAGAGATTAAGAGTACCAAAAAAAAAAGGAAAGAGGAATCTATCTTACAAGTTACAATAGGTTCTGGTCCAGTTCTTTTTACTGTCGAGAGTACACTCAGCAGTGAAAACAACAGCTGCGACCTGCGGCTAGTAATCAGTTCCTTGAGGTAGCTGCCGACATGTCTTTCGACCCATTTACATACGTGTCAGATTTCAACCCGTTTCCAAAAAATACATCTTTTGCTATATACATGATTACACATTCAAGAGAGGCATGGAAGTGGTATTAACATGAGTTCAAAAGAATAGTCATGGCTATGTACTATATATTCCAAGATTGCCTTTCCCTTATCCTTGGACTCCACCTACTTGTTGGGTAATCTAATCTTGAAGGCTTAATGGAACGGGTCAGTTTAGTCACGGGTACGGGTCAGTGGCTTGGTTCATGCTTGACCTAGTCTAGAGGAAATAGTCTTATGTTGACCGAGTATTTAGGAATACGTGGGTCATCAGTTAGTTTTTCCTGTTTACTAGAAAATAATGGACGTGCATGTTGCATGGTTCCTTTGTATTGAGTTCTATTATAAATAGCAGTAGGTTTTCATTGTACCAGTAATCAGTTTCCCATCTTTTAATATACGAACATTTAAACCCATCTTGCCGTTTTGATTGGTGTGATAGTGGGTGTGAGTCCGGGTTAAAAGGGACTGATTCCTTCACTACTTTGTACCTGGGAGTGGGACAAACACATATACATAAACATAAACAGAGCTCTTATAATCTAACACCAATTGGTTCTCACATTGCCCTGCATCAGGTTGTCAATATCACCCAGGTGCTTTCTTGAAACAATATGGATATTATTGTACTTTCTACCAGTCCAACTGAAAACCTGTATAGGTGGTGCTTCTTGTGACTACTATGGTACTCTTTTATCTATTTGACAGTGTGTTTCTTTAATTGACCCATATTATAATGAGCTTTTCATGTACCACACACAGGTGTTTGTTGAAATGTATATCAGTAGAAATTATTGACTATTTTATTGGCAAACTGTTTGGTAGCTAGTACTCGTCAACTTGTTTGATTTTGCTACCTGCCGATGTGTACATGCAGTTAACAATATTGTTTTTTGTTTTGAAGTTGTTGTAGTTTAAATCTCTGGAAAAGATTATCTACCATGCTTGTCGAGATTAAGTTATTGCTTGCCAATTCAGGTATAGTTTACTCATTATTGATCCAGTTTTGCATGCAGCTCTTCAATAAGCTTATCCTTTTGTGTTTTTGTAACTAGCTAGGTGGGAAAAGTGACAGGACTAGATATGGTTTACTGTTATTAAAATGCATTTTATAAGAGACAATGTTAGAGCACCCTCGAAAATGCCACTGTAGGAGTTAATAATATTGCTTTTTGTTTTGAAGTTGCTGCAGACATTCTAACAATTGCATTTGGAGTACGGTTGCATTTGGAGACATATTTTGTTAAACAATTTTAAGAATCCTTGACCGTGGTCTTTACTTTCTTCTATATTTATTTTTAGGCCCATCCACCAAAGATGATCAAATTGCACGCTACGCTTATTGAGCATACTTTCACTTTCACCTATTGACGAAGGTTATCAAGTGAAGTTTCGTTCATTTTAACTGGTAATTTCATGTAACATAGGAGGAAACTGATTGTTTTATAGGTTAAATGTTCACCCTAAGTTGAAGAAACTTCAAGCAATTAGATTGATATATTAATTGATTAATTCAGCATGATGTAATTAGCAGGAAATTTACAAGAGAGTAGACTATTGTAGATTGACATCATCATGTGTTTCAGTCTAAGACTATTGCTGGTCAAAATGAATAACATAGGTTTTCTATTTTGGTATATTTATTTATTTATTTATTTTTAAATTTTTTTCCTTTATATATTGTGGTCATTGATTATGTGAACAGAAACCAATTCAAAGATACTTAAATTCAAAGTGGATTTATGATATCTGAATTCTAATGCGAGTTGACAGATGTCGAAATAATACTTAGATTTCGAATTTGATAGAGATATCTGCATAGATATACAATCAAAGTTTATATTAATTGGTATAATTGTGTGTGTATTATTCCATAAACAAGTTACAAATATATAGGATACATGAGATCATTCTAGAATAGATATATATGGGCTAGGCCTAAGTACAATAAGAAAACTATCGGGCCTATGTACAAGAGTCGGTTAATACTCCCCCGCAGTTGGAGCGGGAGGAAGCCAAACGCTCAAAATGGACCTGAATTCTTCAAACAAGGATGAGGGAAGACCTTTGGTGAAGATATCTGCATACTGGTAACGAGAGAGCACGTGGAGGACACGAACCTGACCAGCAGTAACCATGTCACGGACAAAATGTAAATCAATCTCAATGTGTTTAGTTCGTTGATGTTGAACAGGATTGGCAGACATGAGATCATTCTAGAATAGATACATATGGGCTAGGCCTAAGTACAATAAGAAAACTATCGGGCCTTTGTACAAGAGTCGGTTTTAAACATTACATCTAATGATATGCAATTATTAAGCTAATATCAATTTGATCAAAAGTTTAAACATCTACAGAAAAGTTAATTTATCAAATCTGAATTCTAATGCTCTCAAGTTTTAGTTACGACAGATAGTCTAATAGGCTAATATCAATTTGATCTACTGTCACTTTCTAATATTAGTAAGTTGGAGAAAGAAAACTTTGCAAGTTATTAAAAACATCAATAGGACCACTTGTTAATACAATATTGAGTTTCACAGAAAATTTTGGCAACCCATTGTATCATGAGGCATCAATTAACGCGTAGTTTACTCTTGTGCTAACATCACCTACCAATTCCACACCTTTGAATTATGTCTCAGGGGTTGTTTGACAATCCATTTCGAGATATTCTCATATGTACCAAGAAATTGTAATGAATTTTCCCACTAATTCATGAGTTCACAATGAAGACTTTGTCTTCTATTTATTTACTTATTATTTTTTTTAATGGTTGGCATTTATTATTAGTAAGACAATAGGATATACAAAGTCAAGAAAATACAAACTCATATTTAATTCACGCGTTTATTCTTGTTTTCTGTTCGAAATTTCAATTTTAATCCTTAGGTCTCTAAACAAATACAATGTTAGCCCTCAACTTTGTGAACAGAAAAAAGAAACAAGTCTCGTCCCATTATTGCATCATTCAAGCTAAACAATTCTGTTATAACCGACCATTTTGCCGTTCTATATTTAAAGGGTGTTTCTTTGCCACTTATTTTACTTATGGGGCTAGATTTAGGTAGGGTTACTGATTCTACATGGGAGTCGGTGTGGCACGCGCCACACCTGATTTCGAGTCATGAAGTATAACTTTTTAAAAACTGTCGTTTTTTTTACATGTGCACGCGCACTAATATCTCTTTACTACCTTCTTTCTTTATGTTGCAACTTTAGTTTTTTTTCAAAATCTTTTAATAACGCAAATCTTAGTACTTTGGTAAAAGAAAATTTATGCAAGATCTCCCCAGAAAATTTTGTGCAACACCCAATCGTTGGTCTATCTATGTGTTTACGTGCTTCTGATTTTTATCATTTAGGTCCATACATCTAACATGGTCAAAGTTTAGCACGCTCAGCATATAGAACCTAGTTTCACATTCACTGATTGATGAAGTTTGTCAAGTGAATGGAAGTTTTGTACAATTTTATTCGTAATTTCATAAAATATACGAGGAAATTGGTTGTTTTATGTGTGCAAGGTAACTTGTGAGGCTTATTGCAAAACTTAACTCTTTAGAGTTTCTGATTGGTAATTAAGGGTGTTCATCGGTCTGGTTATCGCGTTATTCGGTTTGGTTAATTCGGTTAAATTTTTGTTGAGTAAAAACCTAACCGAACCGAACTAGAATTCAACCGAACTGAACCAAAAACCAAATTGAATTTGGTTCGGTTTTCGGGTTGACCCGAATTACACCATTTATTTATATATATATATTTTTAATTATATAGATTTTTGGAAAAAAAATTATTTCAAGAATAAAATGTATTTTTTATATTAGGAGAAAATTTTAGTGGTCTTTTTGTATATATAAATATAAATATATAAAATATATATATCATATAAATTTGGTTTTCGGTTCAACTAGTGAAAATCATATACAAACCAAAAACAGAATTTTTAGTTCGGTTCGGTTATAAATTCTGTTCGGTTTCGGTTTTCGATTTATTTTGTTATTACCCAAACCATGCACGCCTCTAATGGTAAGTCAATTTGACAAAGTTAAAGCAAGTTTGAAGAAATATGGCTGGTACAAGCATTACGTTCGGCTTTTAAAAGCTCGATGTGTTTGGTGTACAAACATGAAGGTTAAGCAACTTGGTCACAGGAGTCCATGACGTAAATGTTCAAAATTTTGTTTGGTTTGAGGATGAATTGCAGGGACCTCTGGTTAATCATGAAGCTGATGTTATTGAGTATATTAACAACAGTGGCGGACCTAGCCGAATATTCAAGGTGGTTCCTTATTTGGTTAAGTCAAAAAAATCAGCAGGTTACGAACCAACTGGTATGTTATTGACCGGGTCGGGTTTGAACCAATTTAACAAAGTGCATTAGTGAAGCAAATTATTAACCTTAAATATACTCCGTAATAAAAATTGATATTACAATGTCAATTGTGTCTTCTTAAATCTTATAACTCGAGGACGATATATTATGATTACATCTCACGATTAAATTATAAAGTTATAATATATCTTTTAATGCTTATGAAACAAAAAACTTTTTCAAATAATTATATCCACAACAGTAGGTAAATTCCGAAATTATACTGTAAGATAAAAGTTATGTGCGTAAATATTTTTTGTACAGGCTATCAAAAAGGCTTTTTTGACCTTTTTGTGTTTTTTTGCTAAAGGGTATTAAACTTAGCTGTTTTAAATGATGCCTCAACTGATAATATATAAAGTACAGGGGTTCAATTATAAATTTGATTAAATGTAAAGTACTGTAATATGAATATCTTCTTGGACTTTGAGTGATCTTCTCTGTAAAAGCTTCCGACCTCCATTAAAACCAAAAATTTAAGGATGGTTTGTTTCTTCAAAAACTATAGTTTATACACTCTTTCTTTCATTTTCTTACTCCAAGGTGGTTCCCAATCTTATTTCTAGGTAGTTCCCTAATTTTTTCTCTATATCACTATCAAATGATTTATATTTCTAAGGTGGTGCCCGGGAACCACCTAAATCCTACATAGGTCCGCCCCTGATTAACAACGATGTTGCATTGAATCAAGATGACTGAAGCTAACGTTAAACAACTTTGAAGAAAATATAAACACGAAATGCTTGGTAAATGAGCAAGTCTGCTTGGTAAAGGATAAAATTTTCTTGGTAAAGGAGTCTGGAAGACGCCTGGGAATTGAGGGGGAAAGGTTACACCATGGTATAAAGGTAGGCAGACATTGGACTACCAACTCAACATGATGCTGAAGACAATTATGTTGTTACAAAGAAGAAGGAATGAAGGATGTTGTCATGACTAAGGTGGTTCCTAAGTCGAGGTTCAAACTTGGTTCAAGGATGCTTATATCGAGATTGGCTAAAGCATTAACAACAAGGTGAAAATTGTTAGGAATATTAGTAATACATTAGGCGTATTTTATATAAATAGTCAGTTGTGTGGAGACTACGAATGAAACTTAGAATATGAGGCACATGTTGGCCGAGTTAAGATCAAATGATAAATAAAATAAAAATAAAAAGAGTGAGAAAACTAAAACCGTACATTTCAGATACACTTTCAAAAACATATGCATTCCCATTAAATTTATCTCTCTCACTTGAAATATGTGGTTAGATTTACTTTTCACTTTTCTCATTTTAATTTTTCTTTTCGTTGAATCCCTTCTCATGTGGGCCGGCTAAAGAACTCATAAAACGAATGGAGTTCATCTTGATCGCACGTTTTTCTTTTACTCTATATATAGCGACATATAGCTTTTGATTAATGTTGTATACTTCTTTGCAAATTCAACTTCGTAAGCTTTCGTAAATAAAGTGATTGATAAAATTTGTCAAATGAATGAAAGTTTCATTCATGTTAACTAGACGAGTACCCGTGCATAGCAACGGGATTTTATAGCGACAGATCGTTTAGTGATAAAAAATATTTTACGGGTTATAAACGACAAATAATAAAAGTTTGAAGATTTGGGGATTAAACATAATGTTTTGAAACCCGGGTCGACCCAGGTGGTTCAACTGGTTGAACCGTTCTGATCGAAAAACGAGTCGATTAAACTGGGTCAACCCGACAGGTTGGGTTGAACACGGGTGAAATTAAACTGGGTCAACCCGTCGGGTTTTAAGCGTCCCGGGTCAACCCGGTTTTCAATGTGTATTAATAGTTTCCTTTTGAAATATGTGTTTTCAACATCTCTATTTTTAGTTTTAACTTTTTACTTCTCACTTTTTGTTTTTTCCTTTATATATAGTATATGCGGGTACCCTGTGACGATTAACCGGAGGAATAGATCTCGATGAGGCCTGATTTACCAGTTCGTATCGGTTTCAACGGGTCCTCTCTGGTTCGTTTTCGGATGGCTTTTATTGGTTAGTCGAACCGGTGGTGACACCGGTTCCCGGTTGAACCCGTTGGTCCGGTCCGGTTTTTTAAAATTATATGTACCATCAACTTGTTAGCTTGTATGAAACTTTGTGTGTTTTATTAATTTGTATAATGTGTATAATAACATGTACTTTTCATTTTAGGGTGTTTAAAAATAATATTAATTAGTGTGTTTAATTATTTTATATTCTGGATTATGTTGTAGCTTGTTTAAATTGTATATTGTGAAAATTTTATTGTACTTTTTAGTATAGGGCGTACTAATTATTTATATTTAACTTGGTAGATATGCTATTAGTTGGTTGTACAATATGAATAAATCACTGTACTTTTAAGTAATTGGGTGTTTTAATAAAACTATTAATTACATTATACATTTTCTCACCTTTAACTAATTTTTAACATTCAACAATTCAACATTTTACTTTGACCATACACCTTTTATAGATAGTATAGATAGGTAGTTTCATATAATATACGAGAAAATTGATTGTTTTACGTGTAAAAGGTAATTTCGAGATCCCGATGAGAAAAAATGATATTTTTGACAAAATCCGTTCTTTTTCTTATTCTTGGCTCTATTATAGGGGCCGCATGCCGTGTAATTGGGATGAATGGCTAAAAAATACTTTGCTGCCTTCGAGTTCCTGAAGTTTTGTGTTGGGAGTTGCAAGCATTTCGAGAGTGTATTGGCCTTTTGTATCTTTGTTTTGTTTATTCCCCCCGGGGATTGTTTAGGTCAACATCAAAAACACTTTCGAGTGAAAACCAGTGGCGCAGCCTTCGTGATTGAGGATTTTTCTCTTGTCTCGATTTCTACCGTAATTGGCAAGAGTTTTTTCATTCATTTTGTAGTCTTCGCATTTAAAATCTTGGGTAGATTCTGGAATTTGTAGTTCTTATTAATTTCTAGTCTTGTATCTATACTCTTTTGCTTTTAGCATCTTGCTAATAGCGTTTTTTATTAAATGTATTTTCGCCGATTAAAAAAAAGGTAATTTTGAGGAAAGCATACAAGAGACCGAAGATAATAGACTTTGTTTTGAAAGATATCATGTAATTTCTAGAGATTAGGGTATTGAAAGCGTAACATATGAGTATAAAGTTGACTTCAGATCAACCTACTTGCATTATATAATGACTTCTGAAATGAGTAGAACTATCATTTCATTTTCGATAGCCATTCATATCCTGTGCTTGCTTCTTAATCAATCAAAAAGAAATTGTAACTCCTCTCCCTAACTTTGTTTTTATTTATGAATTTGTTGATTGTTTTTGCATTTGTGTTTATCTATAGCTTGAACCTAAAACGCTTTTCTTGTTTATGTATGGTCAATCAATTATAGCCCATTACATCATTAAAGTAAAGAAATTTGTTCAAATTGTTGTAAGTGACCATATTGCCATTCTCTATCTAGTTCAAACACCCTTAAGTTTTCATTTCTAAAAAAAAGCACCCCAATGCAATTACGAGGTTAGTAACGGTCGCGTGTTGCTGTGTATATTTTGTTTTTTGCATTGTTATAGTCATGGGAATACTCCAATTAAGCCGCGTACATTTGCGGACTAGTGAGGGCACTTGCCCCCAACACTTTCTTAGTAATCCTATTTTTCGAAGGTAATATTTATGGTTTTTCTTAGATTTTAACGGTTTTGCCCTCGACCTAAAAATGATTGTGCCCTCTACGGTTTAAGGAAATGAGTTAAGAAGATATGAGGAAGAAGATGCATAGAAGTTTGTGCTAGGAGAGAAGAAAAGAAATTAATATTTAAAAGAAAATGAGTGTAGAGTCACGTGGGATAGGATACTTTTAAAAGAAATTTTTTTAAATGAACACTTTCCCCTAGTACTTTTCACATATAAACCACGCCCATACAATTTTCTAAAATGAACTTTTCAATATTAGACGTTAGATTGGTAGCGTAATACGTTTTAAAACCGTACAAGTGTACACCAATTCTCTGGGCGTGGTCCTGGGCGAGGGAGTGACCTAAGCGTGCCTGGGCGTGGCATGAGGCATGCCCTGGGCGTGGAACTGGGTGGCTGGGCGTGTCAAGCAGTGAGCTGGGCGTGCCCTAGGCGTGGCATGAGCAGTGGGCGTGAACCTGGGCGTGCCCTGGACGTGGCATGCCTAGGCGTGGGAGAGGCGAGGGCCTGGGCGAAATTGCTCTGCCAGGCGAGGGCCTGGGCATGGCAGAGACGAGGGAGGTTGTGCAAGCTGGTGTTGAAGGACGGACGTAGCGAGGAAGAAGATGCTTGGCAGTAGAGGTAATGGTGACTTGGTGAGGGAAGAGAATGGTTTATTATAGTCGGTGGTTATGATTAATGGTTGTGTGAGTGAGGTTTTTTTTTCAGATAGAAGAAGGAGATGGTTTTTTTTTCAGATAGAAGAAGGAGATGGTGGTGTACTATATAAAAAAGGAAAAGAAATATGAGAGTAATAATTGAGAGTACTTTTTATTATAAAGGGGTGTCATGTGACTAAATTGAGTGTCAGGTTGACCATTAGGCACATTACACGATGGGCTATTTTGGTAAGACGGTAAGAAAAAGTTCATTCTCGTAAAATAAGTGCATTTTTTGTTCAGTCTGGTAATTTACTTTACTTTTAAGCTTTCTTCAATTTTAAAATAAATCTCAATTTGGTTTCACAATGAATCTCAATTTGGTTAGAGCACAAGGTATTATAGATGCCAATAACACGTTATTGGTATGTTATTTCAGCGTCACCTCATCACATCTTCAATAACACACCAATAACTAAAACACCCTTCCTCATAAGACACCACCAACATATTATTGGGTCCTACAAAATACTCCACTAAATATACTCACTCACAATACAAAAACAAAAAAGAAAGAAAAAAAATAATAAATGGTAACTTTTTCATTTGGTCTGAGCCATTGAATTAGCTGAAATGGATTTGGCATGAGTGTAGAGTATGGCAATTGCATGCCATTGGTTTTTATTTTTTTCCTTTGGCGTAGCATACCTCCTACTCTTATAAAAAGTATGTAAATATTCATGGGTATGTTTGACAAAAATAGATTGTGTTGTTGCTGTTGCTAATGCAGTGCTGAAAAAAATTATAAAAAAATATTATTTTTATAAATTACATGAAGTAACTTTTTATTTTCAGATATTATAAAAGATTATTTTTTTAATAATCTCTTATAAGTTATATTTGTCAAACAAAAATTATTTTTTAAATAACTTATTTTATTAAAAAATAAACATAGTCTCTTTATAATCTCATGTGACAAACATAGCAGTAATGTGACTTTCAACTTTTCATGTTTTACGTATTGTGAATTATCAAGTGTCTTGTTATAACATGATAGTGTAAATCTACATTTTGTTATTCTTCGTATTATTTGGCGACAAATATGCAAGGATACTATCAAAGAGAAGTCTCGTCTTCGTCAATATCCATATTGTTTGTTATTTATATGTTTTTGCTCAAATTAGATATCTAGCTTTTCTTTTGATAAATATAAACCGTTTTGTAAGTATCTTTTTTTGTTCAGATAAGTAGTTGTATTTGTATTTTGCTTTAAATGAGACATTTTGTTGTAGTTTTTCTCCTTATAAATGCAAGGTTTTTTTTTTTTTTTTTTTTTTTTTTTTTTTCACACACACAAAAGATTAGCCTTTTTCGTTGTTGTTTCACACAATATAAGCTATAATTTGTTTTAGCTCTTATTTTAGCATTTGATAATCTGTTATTTTACGTATTATAGATTGTTATTTTTTTGCAACTGTTACACATTTGATAATCTGTTATTTTACGTATATAGCTTGTTACTTTTTTGCAACTGTTACTCAACATAAGCTGGTTTTGCGCAATATAAGATCTTTTTTTTTCCCTTTTTTCTAACGATTTTCGTTAAGGTATAATTTTTTTGCCCCCCGCATTATGATTTCCCGGTCTATATTTTTATAAATAAAAGTTACAAGGTTTAGCAAAATCACCTAGAATGAGTGATCGTGTTTAGTTAATACGTATATATAGGAATACACCTTACAAGATTGACTGATTGCGTGACAATAACACTGGATAATGTCATTAATGTGGCAAAACCTTACCTTAATTATGCTTTATAGATTTTTTTTAACAATGTTTTATAGATTGGTAGCATATAAAATAAATAAATTAGAATGTTAATCATCTTTAAAACTATCAAACAGTTTAATTAATAATTTTGATATATAAGTCTAGGTAAGGATCCACTGAGAAGAAACCTAAAATAAGAAGAATGATAAATAACTATAACCGCATATTTTAGATACATCGACTTGAATTAGAATCTCTATTCATTTTGATGCATCACAATTAGTTTCGAAAGTGATTTTGAAGTAAAAACGATGCAAAGTAGTACTGGCAACAAATTTGACCCGTAGGGAACGAAAAATAAATATGATTCGTCTAACTTGATGAAATGCATCTAATATATGTATATGCATCTAATTTTTATCTTGAAAATATATTATGATGCATCTAAAATCTTAGGAATGCATCTAATTCAAATTGATGCATCTTTAATGTGTGTGTTATTGTTATTTCTCATCTTTTTTATTTTAAGGATTCTGCTTATTTGATCCTTAGTCTATATAAGTCTAAACTAAAAGCATGTGTATAAAAATCTATACTATCTAATAAAAGAGAGTTTTGTACAAGCCATCTGAAGCAGCCTCTATTAAATGCGATGATGTGTCTCGCAGGATAGAGCATCAATATTTTTGGAAGGTACTACTCAACTCACAAAGCTTCTTGAGTACGATTGTTTCCCCCCTTTCAAAATCATTTCTCTCATTTTGTAATGTTAATCTTCTGTAATCCTTTCCATTTTTTTGTCTAAACATTCAAAACTATTATACGAATCCAATTAAAAAATTAGCAACACATTTTTTATTCAGCGGAGTATTTTTCTAATTTCAAGTATTTTATTCTTCGTAACAGGTTTTAGGTCCAAATTTATAAACAGGTATTTGAATGGCATCCTCAATGTTAGCTCAATTGATTTTAGCTCTTCGATAAGAGTTTTCAACCGTATTAAACTATTAGCGACTCTAAATAAGTTCAGTTGCCTCTAAGTATACGAGAGTGTATTTTAAGTTGCATCTCAGTTTTTTTTAATCAATGAAGATTGCTTCAAGTTGGATCCTAAAAAAGTTTATTTTATAATTTTCTTTTGAAAGATGGATCGATACCGGAAGGTAGAGAATCGACAGTGTTAGCATTGGGGTCACTACAACAAAACCGGGCTATTGGGACCTTTCCATGGGACCCTTTTTACTTGAGGGTCCTAATAACTAATTTATTAGGACGCGCTAGTTTTTTAGTCCTTTTACAATCAAATTAATAATACACTTAATAAATTGGTTCTATTAGAGAACACTTTTAGGACCCTTGTTCGCTAAGGTCTTATATAATAGATCTTAATAGGACACTTCACTTGTATGTCCTATTACATCCAGTATTATAGGACGTTTGTTTGTTGGGGTCCTTTTAGAATAAAACCTAATAGGACACTCGATATGTTGGTCTTATTACATTTTATTTTATAGGACTTTTATCTATAAAGGTCCTATTTTGAGAGAAACTAATAAGTCACCTCATACACATGTCCTATCAAATTACGTTTTATAGGACACTTGGTAGACATGTGGTCCTGTTACCCGTTACATTGTCATGCTTTCAAATGTTACACTAAACAAAGACCGATAATCAAATACTCGGTGTAATGTGTGCAAGACATTCCCACGTGTTATTTTTGGATACGGAAATACATCTCGCTCTCTTGTTACAAAAAAAAGTTTAATTTAAAATACTTTAATACACTTTAACCAAAATGTTGACAACATAGCAAATTTTGACCTATCAACATGTAAGGGTGTCAAAACATATTATTTTCTTCATACTTTGCCCTAGTTTTGTATAAAAATTTACCAACTTTGTTCAATGATATAATAAGGCTTATTGGGTTAACCAAAGCCCGATTAATCCACTCCTAAATAGTTTGAACCCTTATTAGGGTCGTGTACGGGTAATAGTTTTCAAATCACACTTACACCACCTACTATCTCACATTATTATTGTAAAATTTTAAAAGAGACTTGAAATTACAACCTCTTTATATCTTTTAGGTATGTAAAGTGGTTAAAGATAACAGATATATCTTTTTGTAGGTTCTTTAAGATTTTTTCGTTCTTACACGTAATATTGAGTAGTGATTAAACTGTTCAATAAGGCCTACCCTGTTCGTAACAGTTATGCATAAACATGCACACATAGTGATCATAAATATATTCCAAATACATACAACATCCTCATACAGACACACATATGGGTGGATGGAGAGAGATCATTGTTCAGGATACTTAAGAAATGTCGAGTTTTTTATTTTAGTTTTGATGTAAGTGACCTAACCGCTATTTCAACAACCGTTTTTGGGTTTTTTTTATGACTATCCTAAATGTTAACCCAATGTGATTCAAACTAAAATTATTGTGAGCAATCATGGCGGTGTTATTATTAGGCCTTTTGGAAGATAAATTAAAAACAAATATTGTTTACAAAAATAAACCTCTTTAATCGATTGATACTGGTAGATATCATGAGCAGTGTTCTGAAAAACCGGACAATACCGGTTCGACTGGTTGAATCAAACACTGTTGGTCGGAATTGGTCGATTAAACTAGGAAAAAACCAACAACCGTTTGAAAAACCAAGTTTGATTTCCGGTATGTTTTTAAAACCATAATCAAGAACGATGTATTAGACAGTGTTGATTATAATATCGCCAAATTTTACGACAAAAACTTCTACACATATACACCTATTTAATTTTTTTCTACATATATTATATATAAAGCATGAATAATTTTTCTTAAAACTTAAAGCTTAAAAGTGAGTATTATACCTAATATACTCTCGATTAAAAATGGTAACAACATCTATCACTAAATCAATTGTATTAATATTATTTAATTCTCAAACTTTTATAATTTTCATTTCTAGCACACAGACTCTTTCTTCTCTCGCAATAACTATAAATTGAACCCGTAAGTGTTGCATCTAGCGTCACACCAGAACCACAAGTTCACAAGTATAATTATTTGCCGCTATATACCGTCACTTTATACGGCTACACGTCTAGTATCTTTTAATATTTTTAAGACTAAAATGTTTATACTTTCTAGATTGTATACTCGCTTTTATTTCTCTACTATTTAAAATACCAATTATCCTTTGTGATTGTTTTAAATTTTTTAGTCTTTCCCTCCTGCCTAAAGTTTTTGTTTCCGCTAGTTCCCTCTCAATATTTTGGGTCCCTCCAAAAATGAGATCCACAAATATTTTAATGTCATTATCTTTCTCCGAAACCGTCCATCACGTCTCCTTTTCTCACATATCCATCTGTCACACACACTTAATTGTTCCTCACTCTCACGCAACCGTTGATACAGGCTACCTTTTTATGATCCGTAAGTATCTAACTGTACATAAATCCAGATCGGAGAAAGGGGTAATATTAACCTATATAACAAAGTTAATGAATTTTCGTATAATTACGTATTAGGTGCGATTATGTGGGTTGTTAATACAAAAACAAAAGAGCCTTTCTGAATGAAAATATTGATCACTCACTTCTGATGTTGATATCATGTTAATGCCTTAACCTCGTGATATTTAAGTTACTAGTTTAATTCATTCTTTTTCGGTATTAACCTTTTGAGCGCCTTACCATTATATGCTTTTATTTGTAGCCTTTGGTGGAAGATGGTGGAAATGGATCAGCGGGTCAACGTTTATTCCTAGTATTTTGGTACAAAAGTATGGGACTGTATTACATGTTTTGTTTAGTGAGCATGGTCACCCCTACTTACAGAAAAACTAGTGAATTTAGTCATTCGTGGATCCCTTTGCAAAAAAATGGCATAATTTTGACATGGTATTCAAAATAAAAATGTTGAATCGTGTAAAGGTATTCTTAAAGTACGATGTATATGTGTAAGTATTTGTTTTTCTTCTTGTTTAGGTGACATTTGTATCTTCGGTGAGATGTATCTATGTGGATTCACATCTTTAGATGAGACAATACAACTTGTCGGATATTATTGACGCACCTACAGGAGTAATCTATGGTAATGTCCTATCTTTGGTAATGTAATTATTTTTCTAAACATGATATTGCCTATGAAACCATCATTTTACTAACACTCTGTACTTATATATTAGTATATGTATATGTATTGTTTTCCATAGGTGGATTCAGATCATACCGCAAGGATATCTTCAAAGACGTCCACTTGGCAAACAATAATAATCTTGTTATTTCATATGAATTTTTGTACAATGACTTAGCTTATTATTATTTCTCGATTTATGTACAATTACTAGATCAGTTCTTCCCACTGATAATATGTGTTGTATAGATATATTGCAACTTTTGTATAGTAAGTGACCACTTTGAATGATAATGATTTCTTAGTTTATTTATAGTATTATAGCTTATTATTTGTGAACAAAATGATATTGATGAATAATACATTAGGTACTTGAATTAACAAAAAAGGGACAAACCGTCTTTTAGAACACTAAATTTGGTTCTAATAAAGCACCTATGTATTAGGACCCTTTTCTTGGTACTAAATAAGACTTTATTCATTATATTTCCGTCCTATAAAAATGTGTGTTAGGACCCCGTGAAAGTGTCCCATAACAAAACAAACAGGTAAGCATATATTAGAACACCCGATAGCATCCTATAATGTGGTCTATTAGGACGCTATTTTGGTCGCATAAACATTTTTATGAGACCCAAAAATTCGTTTTAAAATGTTCAAGTTTATTAAGACGCCAATATGTGTCCTAAATATCTATTACAACCCCTTCCTACGGGACACTTTTATTTTGGTTCTATTAGATCAAAGGTCCTATAAACTATTTTTATAGGACTCTAACAGGTGTCCTATAAGCCCCTTTTTCTTGTAGTGGGTTCCGAATATATGCGTTTTAATTTTTAATTTTTTTTAATATTAAGTTTTTTTTTTGTTGGTATTTCAGTTCTTATACTATTATGGTGATTTAGTAAAGTTATACAAGCTTTCAGTAACATGTCTAAGAATGATGGTAAGAAAACAACTTAATCATTCATTGAAATGATCTTGGACTGAAATTTCGATACTTTGATCAGTAAGAGACAATTGATTGATATATAGCAGGTTTGACTTTTTTCCCGTTCGAGCTTCTAGGACTGAAAACAATGATGCTATAGATGTTGTCATTGTTGGAGCCGCTGCTGATCATGACCAGGTATTTCTCTGGCTCTGTTTTTTTTTTCAAGGTTGCAATTTTGACCCATTTACTTATGAATCAGTCAATATAGATTATTTTTCATAAACATTTTGAGACTGTAATTTAGTAGTCAGGCTACCTAATGCATTGTGATCTCGGGGGAGTGAGATTGGGCAGACTACACAATATGTAGGTTCTGGTTGAGATCAGATGGCTTGCAAAATGATCCATTTTAAGATTTTTTGATATCATATTGAGTGACTTTTGGCTTTGTCCTATCAGTTACCTTAAAAGTAACTGATACTAATCGATTTTGTTTTGTCAAACTAATGCTTTTATGTAGTAAAAATTCTCCGTTGTAGAACTGTATGCAGTTAAGCAACAAGTATTATGGAACTAAAAAGTTTTTAAAGCTAAAGATCAACAAATAACTATCACATTTAATTAAATCGATTGACGCAATGTCTGTTCAATCCATTCTCTGAGATTGATACTTTAACTATCTAAAAGAAAATAAAGATATCAGTGAGGATAAAGAAGAAATAGGACACCAGAAGCATACAAGTTTTAAAAAGCTGACTTCATAAATCATAATATTCCAAACACAACTTTACTCTTAACATAGGCCTTTTTACTTAGAGATCTTATCATGTGACATCCAAATAGATATTTATAAATGTGTAAATTTTATCAAATTTTTGTTTTCAATAGTGAATACAAAAGAGGTTTTTGTGGTTTTAGTTTGTTTCCAGTATATATAGTTATATCTATTGTTATTCTACAAGTTTCTTTTTTAAAGTGGCTTGAAGCCATAATGTTTGTTGTGAGATAAACAAGTTTGAAGAAGGCTAATGGTGAAATAGCAATTTTTTACTCGAGAGGCAGACTTAAGAAAACATTTTGCCAAGCTATACAAGCTTCAATCACTTTGCTTAACAGTTGGTGCTTATATAGCAGCAAGAGATGAATGGTGCTTATTTGGTTATTGTTTTTAAATTCCTTGTGATAATTGCATACCGTTGAAGTAAATGTTTTAGACACCATATTAGTCCTAGCGGCTGAGACAGTGGTTTAATGGATTGTTAGAGGGAACCCACCTGTTATATGCTTACTTGCTTACCAATAAAAGGTGTCATATCATGTAATTGTAAACATTGTGTCCTTCTTGGTGTAGCTGTTGAAGGTGATGATTGATGAGAATGATTAGGAATGGCCCCGAGGCACTATTAACTATGATCTTAAGGTAGTCTGCCATTTTTGTATTCATTAAAGTGGTAATCGTTTCATCTTTCAAATCTTTATATTTGCTGGTTCCACTACCTCTAGCCCATATATGTTATTCGAAAACATAAACTTCAAAGTATTATGTCCATTATGTTATGGTCTATTCGTTTGTCTTTAAGCAAAGATTGACATGTGATCCATCACCAAATTATTATGGTAACTTAAAAAACGTCAAGTTAAATAAGCTTTATTATAAAAACCCCCAACCCCAACCCGCGAACCAACCACTATGTCCATTATGATCCACAATAGGTTTGTTTATTGGTTTATGATGATAGACTTTCCATTCCTCATTACCATCATGACACATAATAGTTCTTAAAAATGATGTTAATAACTTAAATTATATGTAGTCTGCCAATACGGGATGAATCAGGTTAGATTTTATATTTGTAAGGTCACAACTGAACTAGAAAAAAAAATAAGAACATATGAAATAGGTTGAACAATTATATTCATAAGGTATACTTCAAAAATCTGTTGGAAATGTATATATTTACAAACATGTGAATGTCCGGATTCGAACTCGTGACCACGGGATTGCACACATTAGCGAATGAGAATTAAAGTTAATAATTAATGTTTATGTTTACGATTAATTATTACACATTAAGTCCGGTTAACGATCGTTAAGTATTTAATGGAAAAATGACTAACGACCGTTAAATGGAAAAGAGAAGGACTAGAAATGGAAAACTTGGAAAAGTTATGGTTTGGGCTTTGGGCTTTCTACATGGCCGGCCATATGGGGCTTTCCAAGGCCTAATCCCTAACTTGTTCCCTAAGTTTACCTACTAGTATATAAAGAGGGTTAGGTTCTAGGGTTTCATACACTTGTGCATTGAATTAACCCTAGATCTCTCCTCTCCTCTCTCTAGTCTAATATTCGGCCGAACACCCCATTTGTAAGGGAGTTTGGTTTCGTTTTTCTTAAACGAGGACTTGTGTTAGATCTAGCAATCGCTTGATTCGTTGGTTAATTCGTGTGTACAAGAACGTGGTTGTAAGACATTATTCTTACACCAATAAGTACTTCTTTGTTTTGCTTTGCTCGAGGGTTGTTTTGCTTTGCTCGAGGGATTTGACATTCGCAAGAGGTACGTTACGCATACTTTCAGTTAATTAATTTATTTGTTATGATCTTAAGTCTTCCGCTGTGTACTCTTGATGTTTACTTGTTTATTGTATGTTATATATATCATAAACTAAACAGTGGTTTCAGAGCCTTGTATAACAAGTAATTAATTACTGAAACACATAATTAAAATAAACATGAATGTGTTATTATTTGTATGCTTAGATCTAGGGTTTGCTTAACCTAAACCCTAATTTTGAGGGGGAGGGGGCGTTTTTTATTATGTGCCCTAATTAGGTTTTGTAAACTATTGTTTTAATTGGATTAGAAACCCTAAGATGCATACAACTTTATGTGTATATGCGTAACTTTGATTTTATTGCATTAATTGTTAAGTGTAATTTTATGTCCATGATAATTATCTGCATGTTTTATCATGGATCTGCTTTTATTGTATGTCTTTCATGTTTAAGTGATATACACTAAATTATGATAGATCTATAATTGGGGAATACCTCAATAATTATTATTTAATCAATTATGTGCTATGTGGTATATATATTTAGTTTTGACTTACGCAATCGATGAATCGATGCATGTGGTTCACCTTGTACATAGATGAAAACGGGTGGAAGTCTTAATTAAATATATGCATATTGACAGATCTAGAATTGGTTATTAATAAGATTTATCAAAACCGTTTGCATGTGGCTATTTGATATGCATGACTTTTATTTGTTATGCATTCATTGTTTATTTGTTTATTTTTATAAATACTTGCTTGTTTGTGTTTTGTAACAAGGGTATTTTTACAAGAAAAATAAACTGACCTAAACAATGGTGAAACATGTATTTTTAAGAATAGTAATCATAATCGTTTAATTGATTGATGACTTTGGTACAAATGACTGAACGGCTCACCCATGAGAATGAACTAATAAAAGGGGTTTAAAGAAGTGCGCACAGTCACACTGAAAGGATGTCTAAGGTTGTGCTTTAGCGCGTACCTGGTCCTCTGCCCCCTGTAAGTTCGAATGGAGCTACTTAGTAAGCCATTAAATGTGCAAGCTCATCTTAAGGGCGAATTAGTGTTGATTCCATGCGCCACTTAGGTGGTAATTATCCGAAACACTAAGTGTTTACACTTATGCAAAAGTACGGTATAATGGATGATAATTAACACTAAATTCCTTGATTGGTGAAACCAATACCTCAATTAAAGTTTGATGATGAAAAACTTAAACATTAAAACAAGATATAAATGTTTTAATAAAACCTATGTTACAAAGATGAATGCATGACATCTTTGTACATATTTGATTTAACATCAAAACTATTACCCTTTAATTTAAGTTATATGCCATCCAACGAAATGGAAACACCTAAGATTACTTTCTATTTGCGTGAGATCGTGACTTAGATAGTAATCAAAGGGTAAAATGTCCACGTGTCGTGAGAACGGGCATGGACGATTTTGCAGTTTCTTAAGTTGGACAACTTAATTGAGTTTTGTAGTGAGAACTGGCAACTCAAGGTATAAGATGGGATAAAACATGTTTACATGGCAATTGAAATTGGCTATATGTAAATACCATAAATCTAGGAATTGCAATTGAAATTGGCAATTGAGCGAAAGCTCTACCACTTTGTATAAGGTTCATTACTAGCAGATCAACTGATGTGATGAAATTATGACAATTTGGATCCTAGTTTTTCAGTGAAAATTAAATGGTTATATGTTTATGAACCATGGGTATTTAATTTTCTTGAAAAGGTTAATTATCGAAAATACTAAAATTGAATTTTGTAATTCTTTTGAATGTATAATTGCAACATTTAACCGTAAACGAAGTTTAGTCTTTGATCAGTAAATTGTTCCATTCTGCTTTCAAACAAATGTTTGATCGAGAATAATTTACCGAAAAGACAAACGAAGTCTCTTTTCCATGGGAGAAGCATGAGACTCAATCCTATTCCTTTTCATGAATGAGAAAGGTATAATAGGAACATTTGAATTGTCTAAATTCTAAATGTAACTTATAGCAATGAATTGCACATCTTATTTTCCATAAAGATTTCATTACCTTCATTTGGTGAATGAATTCTTTTGTAACAACATGAATGTTGGTTAACTGGAAAATATGTATGTGAGTTACTAAATTAGAAGCTAGACTAATTACCGCGAAAATTGGTAAAAGGCAAACTAGCATATTTTATCTAGTTGTTTTGCTTTAGCCTTTAAAGGTGCTACATACCAGTATGGGCATGATAGGCCTGTTAAGGAAGAAATTGCATACCCAAATTTTCAAGTTAATAACGTTGATGGATAACCTATCATTCATAGAGTAGAATACACCTTTTAGTACCTTAGTAATGATTACGTATGGTTCTTTAAAGGTGTAGGAAAGTACAAGCAAGCAAGTTGTTTTAACTGGTTATGCAACACTTACAATGTTGTCAGATTCAGTGGGAGCATTTGTGTTGCATTACCGAATAAGAAGTTGTTTTAATGATTTCTAATTCAGTGGGAGCTACAAGCCTTATTTCCTGTGTAGTAACCCAGATTATCTTCAAAGATAATTATTTTCCAATTGTAGGCACTTATGGTTTTCAAGGATTGTCATGTGCGTTTCCTTACTAATCAATATAGTCCTACATCTACTTGTTATATCTATGACACAAATCATATTAATCAAATAAACGAATGTGTATCGTGTTGTTTATTTGCTACATGATGTTGTTCCATGCACAAGTGGGAGAAATCTTGATTGTGTGCAAGGTACAACACATATAAATATATATAAATATGATTCTCTTGACCGCAAGGTAAGAGAGTAACGTTCCAATAGGAATTATACATTTAAATATGTATGATTGCCTATTAAGAACATGTGTCAAGATGATAACAAAGACTACTTTATTTTAAATATTTATGTCTTTTAATATTTAAGAAACACTTGTAGTTACAATTTATGTTACGTGAGAACGTGAACTAGATTGTAGCCCAAGGTAAAATATCCACGTGTCGTGAGAACGAGCATGGATGATTCTGCAGTTTCTTACATTGAACATTTCATGGAATGACATAATTAAATGAAGTAATCTGATACTACTTTGAATTTGAGTATTCGTTGAATGACTTAAATATATGTAGTAAATATTAACTTGAAATATTAATTGAAACCCGAGGTGGTGTTCATAATTACTTTAATTATAAATGTTTATGATTTTGTAAAGTCACAAACATGAAGTCTGTTAATACAAGACTTACAATATAAAGTAAGACGTTAACTTGCTATGTTTTAAGACATGTGCATGAAGTCAATGAGTTGATCAAAGACTTATAACGTATAGTGGGATTATAACTGTTTTGTCTTTTGACTTGGTCAAAAATACTTGTGTTATAATACATGCAATTGACTTGGTAATTCTATTGTACCATTAAGTTTTACTTTATTGGTAAATAGGTAAGCCAAATAGTATATGTTATCTTAAATATTGTTAGATTATCTTACAATATTAATTCTAATGAAATACCATATACTTATGGTATGTTTAGTTAGAAGAATCAAAATCTATTGGCATGTTTGATTCAAGATAACTATAGTTTCTTCCACATGTTATCAAGGTTAGTAGATTGAGTATAGATTGAATATATTCAATAAGACTCCAACCTAGAAGATTGATAAGACACCATTTGTTTATGGAATGTGATGAATCACATTAAGTCTTATAAATGAAGTTCTGAATTTGTTAAACTACTTATAGAGTGAGTTGTAACAAACTAATGTTAGGAACTGTCAATGTTTTTTGTAATATCCCAAAAGAGAACAATGTATTGTTGCTCTACTTGCTAAACTATTTAAAGGTAATCTTTAAATTGTTAAAGGCAAGTGGGAGTTTTGTTTAGATCTTGAAAGATTAAATTACAAAATACATAATCTTCTAAAATGCACTAGCAAATATCATGATGAGGCTAAACATGAAAATGATAGACCTTAATATGATGGAATTGTCATTCATAGATCCGTAAGGATATCTCAGATATTTAATATGCTGAGGAATATGAGTTACAGGATCATGGTAAGCCTGTTAATCATAATGATAAATTTACCAAATGTTGAATTGTGGAAAATCAATCATACTATGAATGTAGAGATGCTGTCCATAAAGATAATCAACTTTAGATACTTGGTTTATCTTAATAATGAATATGAGTTTCTTCAAAAGATGGAAACCCTAGTGGTTTAAATCTTTAAGTAGAAATCATATGGACAATATTGTACACATATTTAATGCATGTCTAGTGATAATACTATTAATCATATTTAAGCAATTAACTATGATTGAATATTCTTTACTAGATACATTAAATAGAAGTATAAAGATTATAATTGTCATACTTACTTTCATTGATATGAAATTTTGACAATGAATGTCATAACTCTTTGTTGTGGAATTACTTTTGCGAGGACGATGAGTAATACAAAGAAGTTTTATGAATTCAAATAATCCTTGGATATGTACAAACTGCAAGAATCCATGAATGGATATATGCATGCATCTAGGAGATGATTCTTATGTTTAATATTAAATCCATGTTTGATTTAATAATTAAAATAAGATAGCTCATAAGTATTCCTAAAAGCTAGTGGGAGTATTATTTTAAATCTTATATGTTGTATGGGCAACTACATTCCACCTAAATTAAGTTTTAGTTGAGAATGAACTTCGTTTGTAAGATTTGGAAATAAGATATATAACCTTGAAAAATATGTTTATTATTATAAACATAAGCGGTAAATAAATGAGTCTAATAGAACATGATGAATACATATCTTTGACAAGATAGATGAGATCTTAAAGTTTAACTTGAAGATTCATCATGAACATCATGTTGTGTATAAGATTGTTGTGTCATGCTTGATTACAAGATGATTTGACAACATTGAAAGTTGTTAGTGTAATAAATATTTTAAAAGGAATATGTTTGGATTTAGAATCACATTCCACAGTCTGGAGATGCTCCTAGATTCTATGGATGGAAATATGGCAATTATTTCATAATTGTCATTGCCAACAAACTTGAGTTTGGTAGGCACCAACATTACACTATAACTGTTCGAAGTTTACGGACATTTAAAGAGCATATTGTTGTACACAATGATGCTGGTATAATTGAGATGACACTCAATTCTAGTCATGGTATCCTTGATGATGACCATGTTGACTAGTTATGCTCAACTAGGAGCATAGTTGCATTATACATTAAAGAATGAAGAATACTTTAAAACTTTAAAGTTTTGAAAGATGATTGTCATAAAAGAGTGGTTCAGGTTATCACGCACCTTATGGAATGATATGACAATATCAAGATATGTGTAAACATATACAAGAAATTCACTTATTGAATTTTTGAAATAAGTATTCTCAAAATTCCTATAGATCAAAGTTAATTGAAATTATGCCTTGTCAACAAGTATGATTCTCATGACTTGTGGCAAAATTCATTAACTAGTATTATCATGCATTGATCTATTTAGTATTTGGATAAAGGATGTTAAACAATTATTATTTATAATGAATTAAAGTACGGTATACGTTTAATTTCATTTATAATATTGTGTCCTGTATTTGCATGTTTAAATTCTTGAATAACTTAAGTTATTCTAAATAGTCCGTTGTCAATCAATAACATGGGAATGATATTGAATTAAGACAAATCTGAGTATTAGTTAGAATATACTTGAAAGTATATTGATGCGTAGCATGACTAATTTCAGATGATATTCAATGAATTGAGTATAGGACTTATCCCACCCGCATGATGATACTTTATGGATCTTTGTCATTAAGTATATCATGGATATTTATCCTCTGACTTGAGATACAAGAGATATGTCATGGATGTAGTGCATTTTTGTGAAGCAATCTAACGCTACACGTAACTGGTAGTTATAAGGGTTGTTTTCAGAAGTGTTGCGAAATTTATGAATCCTGCTTGTAGTCAAAATGGGATTTGTTTCCTTCAAATTTATTTTGAAGTATAATACTATTGGGCCCCTCGTAGGGTTGTTAAGATGTTTGCATGGCCATGCCCAAGGTCTTCTGGAATATGTTCAGAAGAATTGGTAATCTTAATCAATCACATAAAGCGAGAAACAGAATAGTTAATTAAGAAATGAGTGAGATCCATATTCTTATTAACATGGTATTAGAAACAAAAGGATGAATATGATGATGAATCATCAAACTTGGTTTTTCTCCAGAAAATCATACATGAGTTGTACCGGGGGCATTGGCGTGTTGCTAGACGCTAACCAATGTCATTTCACGTTTTGTAAACATATCCAAGTGGGAGCTGTTGGAAATGTATATATTTACAAACATGTGAATGTCCGGATTCGAACTCGTGACCACGGGATTGCACACATTAGCGAATGAGAATTAAAGTTAATAATTAATGTTTATGTTTACGATTAATTATTACACATTAAGTCCGGTTAACGATCGTTAAGTATTTAATGGAAAAATGACTAACGACCGTTAAATGGAAAAGAGAAGGACTAGAAATGGAAAACTTGGAAAAGTTATGGTTTGGGCTTTGGGCTTTCTACCTGGCCAGCCATATGGGGCTTTCCAAGGCCTAATCCCTAACTTGTTCCCTAAGTTTACCTACTAGTATATAAAGAGGGTTAGGTTCTAGGGTTTCATACACTTGTGCATTGAATTAACCCTAGATCTCTCCTCTCCTCTCTCTAGTCTAATATTCGGCCGAACACCCCATTTGTAAGGGAGTTTGGTTTCGTTTTTCTTAAACGAGGACTTGTGTTAGATCTAGCAATCGCTTGATTCGTTGGTTAATTCGTGTGTACAAGAACGTGGTTGTAAGACATTATTCTTACACCAATAAGTACTTCTTTGTTTTGCTTTGCTCGAGGGTTGTTTTGCTTTGCTCGAGGGATTTGACATTCGCAAGAGGTACGTTACGCATACTTTCAGTTAATTAATTTATTTGTTATGATCTTAAGTCTTCCGCTGTGTACTCTTGATGTTTACTTGTTTATTGTATGTTATATATATCATAAACTAAACAAAATCAACAGCAACACCATTGTGGAATCCCATTTTATCCTTCTCGCCCAGGTGACTCGAGCGTTGAATCGAGAGTACAAGTGAAATTTCTAACATGAGAGACACAATATTGTATGCATTATATATGTTACAAGTTATAGTATAAGTATGAAGTATGTGGCTGAAAATCTATCCACAAGACAATAACAACGTTTTAAAAACATTGCACTATAAACCATATAAATATGCACTTGATTTGTAGTCGTGATACTAGCATGGACTGAAATGTTAATATTATATGGCTTTAAATTCATTTTTTTATTATTATTTTGTTTAATATTTCTTAAATTTTCATCTGTGATCATCATTCAAGTTGT
This sequence comes from Chrysanthemum seticuspe, assembly GCA_019973895.1. Classification (NCBI taxonomy): domain Eukaryota; kingdom Viridiplantae; phylum Streptophyta; class Magnoliopsida; order Asterales; family Asteraceae; genus Chrysanthemum; species Chrysanthemum seticuspe. Next base: position 18,833,840 of record BPTQ01000002.1, read on the forward strand.
ATTCCCTTTCGGTTGACAATACTTTTGAACTCTGGCAAGCTGCTTTTGGACTTTCATTTTGTTTACAATTTGGAAATCTCGACTTTTTCTTGCAAGTTACATCTAGGTGGCAATATCAACCCATTTATATATAAATGGGTAAAAACTGGGTTGTGACAAATGTGTTGAAGATTCAATCAAACCCGAACTTACTCCGCATTATTTTAAGATGTCTTTTTTCATTCCAATAATAACTTGATCATATTTTCTTCAAATGGTTAAATGGGTCAAACATGATTAAGGTAATAAAGGGACGGACAAATGGGTTTAGCACGTAAATATTCGTCCAAACTATATTTTAGTTGCATCCAACCTTCTATTTAAGGATCTATAGTTATTTTTTAGAATTAAAAAAAAAACATACTTAATGCACTAATTATATGATGTAGGATAAATAGTTAGGGTAATCACTCCCAAAACACTCTCGCTTGATTTTAGTTCTTAAGCCACTGACCACTGTGTTTTTTTAATATAGATTGATGATGCGTATTTGTCATGATTAATAGGTCACTTTGACACGTTCTTACAAAGGCTTAAATATTGGTGGGACCTTGGGATATTTGGTGACTTCGAACAAAACGGGAAGCCACAAGTAAAGGGATAATTTGGATGGTGTTTATAGAAAAATGAGGGCAAGTAAATCAAATATGCCACCCATTCTTAAAACAGCCTATCTTATACCTTACTTATGTATTCTTAAAGGTTGTTTGAAATTGCATATTTAGAGTTAAAACTACTTAAAATAGTAAGCAAACTTTAACAATTGCTCAGTTGCATTCATCTCTCTGCTCATTTGATTCTTATGAGTGTATACATGTAGGTGTCAATGAAGAAAACTTCAAACACTACCATATGTTTTTCCTAATTTATGTTCATTTTGAATTATTAGACAATTTGTTATATTGTTCCTATGTTTCATTTACAAACATGCCCTTTTTTCCACTTGGCATACTCATTTGTATTGTTCTTCCAATGTGTTTGTATAACATATAAACATTATTTATAAGTTGTTTTTGTTACTATTCTTTAAAATACCCGTGAATTTCACGGGTCTTTTAGCTAGTTTACCATATAAAAAGGAGTTACGCTAGCTAACTCTTCAAAATGGTTAATGTACAATAAGCAATTCACTATCTACCCGTAATGGTTAATGTGGAAGGCTTTTCACTGATAAAATTTTCAAAATTAAAATGCTTAATTTGGTCCAACTTAATGAAAGAAATTGATACATTTCATTTTCTGTTATTAACGCATAGCTAAAGGGTAAAATAGTAAAAAAAAAAAAAAAAAAAAAAAAAAAAAAAAAAAATGGTTTATGTGACTTAAAATTATGCAAAAGTTAGAAATATTGTAATATTAGGCTCACTTTTATCCTATTATAAATACTAATTTAGTGGCAAACTCTTTAAAATGTGAATATTTAACTTTTAGTTTACCTATTTAGGAGGTGTCTATAATAATATTTGTATACTTAAAGGTTTTTATGAAAATGTTTATAGCCTAAGCGGGTTTGATAAAAATATATTGATTTTTTTTTTCTTTTATGGATTAGAGGGTTTTGTGATTTTTTTAATGAATAGTATCTTTTCTGATTATTTTAGTGAGATTTTAAGAAAATGTTTATAGAGTAGGGGACTTTATAAAATGTCTTATAGCATAAGGTGTCTTTCATAAAGAATTTATGAAAGTATTTATAAATTAGAGGGTTTTATAAAACCGATTATAAACCAACGAGGTTTTTTTGAAAATACTTATGTTAGGGAATTTTATAATAATATTTGGGTTAATAACCTTTTAAAGCACTATACTTTTCAAGAATGGAAGTTCTGCGTAGCGAACTAAAAAAATAACTATTTTAGACATTAATGTTGACATTTTTGTCTTTCTTTAAGTATTATGACTAATTTACCCTTTCTGAATTTTTTTCGAAATACTTTTTTTTTCGAATTTTTTTTTCCAAAATATTTTTTTTGAATTTTTTTTTCGAAATACTTTTTTTCAAAATTTTTGTTCCAAAATTTTATTTTTTTCGAAATTCTATTTATTTTTTATTTTTTTCTGAAATAATTTTTTTAGAATTTTTTTTTTGTGACATGCGATTTTTTATTTTTATTTTTTAGATTAAAAAAATTTTCGGAATTTTTTTTTCGAATTTCTTTTTTTTGAAATATTTTTCGAAGGGTAAAATGGTTATAATACTTAAAGAAAGACAAAAATGTCAACATTAATATTTAAAAGAGTTAGTATTTTTTTTAGTTCACTACGCAGAACTGTCATTTTTGACAAATATAGTGCTTTAATAGGTTATTAGCCCAAAATATTTTGTAGTCTAAGGGTTTTGTTTTAAATAAATATATAAAAGAATATAATATTGTATAGCATATATATAAAATTGAGGGGACTAGACGTGATGTTTTTCATATAAAATTTGACTTGAAGTCAACGCAGTTGCATTATTTTATAGGGCAAATTGCATAAAAATGTACTAATCTTAGGTCCAATTTCAATTAAAGGTAATACTTTTTTTCCCTTCAATTTAACTTATCTGACTTTTTTTTGTGACCGATTTAGGTTTTTTTCTAAATTCCGTTAACCATTTTGTTAGTAAATTACATGTTTGGTCCTTGAGTTTGTATAGGCATTTCATGTTTGGTCAATTTTCGTCCGTTTTCATACGTTTGCATACGTTTTCGTCCGTTTTTATACGTTTTCATCCGTTTTTACACGTTTTCGTTCGTTTTTACACGTTTTCGTCGGTTTTTGCCCGTTTTTGTCTGGTTTTGCACGTTTCCTTCCGTTTTTACACGTTTTCGCCCGTTTTTGCACATTACCGTATGTTTTTACACGTTTTCGTCCGTTTTTACACGTTTCTGAGTTTTACACGTTTTCGTCCGTTTTTACACGTTTCACCCGTTTTTACACGTTTTCGTCTGTTTTTCACGTTTTCGTCCATTTTTGCACGTTTCCATCCGTTTTCGTTCGTTTTTACACGTTTTCGTCTGTTTTGCACGTTTTCATCCATTTTTGCACGAAACGTCGAAAAATGTGACGTATGTGGAATGATCTTCCATTATTTAGGATTTTTTATATTGTATTATATATTGTGCATTTGTGCTCTAAAGGCACAAGATAAAAAGCTAAAAATGACATGAAAATGATTTAGAAACCCCACAAAAGAACTCAATGACTCATAAAAATGTTTTTTTTTGGATCCACGAGTCATTTTTATTTTCTTTTTGCCTTCTTATCTTGTGTCTCTAGAGTAAAAGATAGAAAACCTTATTTATTATTTATTGTAGTTCTAAAATTGATCGACATCATCTTAAAATTCATATGAACATTATCATAATAATTTTGACCATCAAAAAACCTTAGGATCTGTTTGTTTTGTTGATAGATTTAGAATAAGATTCAGATTTGGAATAGATTAAGGGGACGATTGGTACGATGGAATAGAAAGCTGAGAAACATAATGGAGAAGCATTCTCGTGTTTGTTTGTGTTGAGAATGGAATCGGTGAATCAATATTTGATTCTCTTTCCATTCTCCGCATTCTCTTAAAATAGTGAAGAAAGGAGAGAATTGGTGAACAAAATGCAAGGCATTCTATTCTTCCGTATAATACAAAAATTGATGTCAATCATTTTCTTCAAATGTGTTGTTTCTTTGATTTAATTAAATTTTTTTTATCTTTTTTTATTTTAATTATTTTTTTTGAATACAAAAATTGATAGGCTGATATCAAATCTTCATATCAACGTTTATATTTTAACATTTTTTCTTTCTTCATAAAACTAGTTATTCAAATGCTAATATCATTTTTTTTTATGTTTGGGTTTCTTCAAAATTCACAACTATTATAAATAAATATTATTAGAATTAATTTTCATATATGCTCCCAACAAAAGATTCCCCAATATTTCTTTTGCGATAGAATGTTTGCATATTCTCGATGTATTTAAGCTAGCAATTTATATAATCATATTATTTTAATGTTGATTTAGGTAATCGAATGTTTGAAAGAAAATTTTAAATGATAGGATTCATTTTTATTCATGTATCTATACAATAACCAAACAAGATAATGCTTTATATCATATGCATTCTTTATTTGTACAAAACAGTAGAATCGTTATTCTTTCTCAAACATGATTCACTTTCTCTACAATTCCATTCTCTATTACGATTCCATTCTACGGCATTCTCTCGTACCAAACGTGCCCTAAAAGAAAAGACGATAGAGAATGTATATGAAAGTGTTAAATGTTATTTGTTTTTAAATGGGTTAAAATATTAGATTTGAAGTTTATATATGAGTTTATATATTATTACAAGATTTGAAAAAGTTAAAATGATTAAAATAAATGATCATATATGGCTTGAAAATTTACACGTATCTTTAAAAATCAATTTTCTTTTATTTGCATATAGTATACCGTTGAGTTGTGTACAAAAGTCAACAAAGACGGAAGACTTGTCAGAAACCCAAGGGTCCTCGTAGGTTTTGTCAAAACCCATATATAAAGATATTAAATACTTTTTCATAACCGAATACTCAAAACAAACAATTCATATCACTTGAAATCCTTTCCCTTAAACCAAAACACTTATAACAAACAATTCTTTAGTAGGCCTCACAGTTTCTTTAATGGTTCGTTATTAACAGTGATTACAGATCCTATGGGCCAAATGACCAGTTTTAAATAACAAAACAACTTACAATAGTTCAAAATGTTAAACTGTATGCATAGCAATCATACAAGCTTCTTTATGCCAAGTTATAACATTTGTTTTTAGAGTCTAAAAATTAACTCATCTATATGAAAATAGTTTGACTTATCAACATATCATGTGGTGGTGTTTACTTTTTCTTAGTCATGAATTCTTGGTACTAATACTGATAATGCCTGCTCTTTCTGATGATCTTTACTTGTGAACGCAGCTCGATCACATTATTGATAATGGATACTACGTCCATTCCTCATCGGTGGAAATATGATGTCTTTGTAAGTTTTAGAGGTGAAGATATCCGTAAAAGCTTCATGGATCATCTTTTCAACGACTTCAAGCAAAAAGGGATTCATGCTTTTAGAGATGACAGAGAGATGCCTAAAGGAGAATAGATATCTCCTCATCTCTACAAAGCTATTGAAGAATCGAGGTTTTTGATTGTTATCTTCTCCAAGAATTACGCTTCTTCATCATGGTGTCTGAGGGAACATGTCAAAATACTTTGAGTGCAAGCAAATTAAAAATCCAAAACATGAGGTTCGGATTATCTTTTATGATGCCAAACCTGATGTGGTGAGGAAACAAAAAAGTAGTTATGCAGAAGCGTTCTGTAAGCACGAAATTTCAAACAGTACAGAGGTGGGTAAAATGGAAAGAAGCTTTATCCATGGCGGCTGGCCTATCTGGATTTGATCTCCAGGACATGACAAATGGGTAAATTTCTGTATGTTTGTTGTTTTCTCATGAGCACCTTATTACTAAAGCTTAACACTGTTTAGTTGTTTTTTTGTTTTTCTTTTTTTCTTTTTTTTTTCTTTTTGTTTTTCTTTTTTTATAATGGTTAATAGGTATGAGTCCAAGTTCATTGATTGCATCTCGAAAGACATCCTCATAAAGTTATGTAACGGACCCTTGCATGTTGGTGAAAACCTTGTTGGCATAGAATTCCATTTCGACAAATTAGACTTGTCACACTTTGTTGGGTCAGATAAGATTAACATGATTGGAATATGTGGTATAAGTGGAATAGGAAAGACGACCCTTGCCAAAGCTATCTATAACTTCATGTATTTCCACTTTAAAGAAAGTTGCTTTTGTGAAGATGTCAAAGAAGTCACGAAACGACAAGGCCTGATTCAAGTCCAGCTGAATATGATTGGACAAATCATGAAAGTAGAAGATCTGAATACACAAAGTGTTGCTAAAGGAAATATGGTAGTACGACAAAGGATGGCATCTAAGCCGATCCTGCTTGTTTTGGATGATGTAGATGATCATAAGCAGTTAGATTCACATGTGGGTTCAGCTAGTTGGTTTTGCCCAGGAAGTTTAATTATTTTCACATGTAAAGATAAACAGTTGCTAAGATCTCATGGAGTGGATGAAAATTTTCACATGGACTTTCTAGACAAGAATCAATCTCTTCAGCTCTTTAGTTCCTATGCCTTTAAGACAAAAGATTCTTCTAGAGGCTTCGAAGAAGTTGCCAAGGAAGTTGTGAAATATGTGCATGGTCTCCCTCTGGCCCTCAAAGTTTTGGGTCGCTTTTTTATATGGAAAAACTGTAGGTCAGTGGGTTAGTGAACATGATAGGCTCAAATTACATCCCAATGAAGAGATACAACAAGTGCTTCGTTTAAGTTATGATGGGCTAAACCTCCAATAAAAAAATATCTTACTTGATATAGCATGTTTATTCATTGGAGAAAACAGTGAATTTGTATCAAGCATATTAGATGGTTGTAACTTTTTTGCAGATACGAACATGCAAGTTCTAGTTGATAAGTCATTAATTATGATCTGTAGTGACATGTCACTTCAAATGCATGACTTGATTCAAGCAATGGCAAGGGCAATTATTCTTGAAGAATCTGTCATGCCCGAGAAACAAAGAAGATTGTTGATTTCATCTAACATCTACGATATATCGGGTCAAAATAAGGTAAAAAGTGGCATATAATTCTTTTCCTTCATATTAATTGTGGAAATTATAACAACACCAAGATAGAATCCAACCAACCACCCCTTGATTCAAAAAGAGAGTATCAGGTTACAATACATAAGAGAGATAACAAGATTGTCACCAGGTGTGATCAATCAACTAAACTATAATCTAGGCTTGATCAAGATGATAGATCAACCTAACTATACAGTGAGTAAGAATCAGAGAAGACAAGAGAGTCTTATGGAGAAGATGACTTGAGAGAGAGTGAGTAGGATGCAGTGGAGGAGGAGGGTATTTATAGGCTGCAACTTTGCTCTTCCCCATCTTTAGTCCCTGCACAAGAAGAAAGGAGACAAACAAGGAACAAACTAGTTATGTTAGAGTTAGACTAGTTCTGTGAATGACAGAACTAGTCCCTGTATATATAGAGAGAAGGTTTGACAGATTATTCAACACCCTCCCTCAAACCTTCAACCTTAAACATGTCCATCATACCAAGCTTATCACAAAGCCACTTGTGTTGTTTAGTATCCAAGGCTTTTTTCAGGATATCAGCAATTTGCTGAGAAGTGTGAATCTTCTCAGTTCTAATAACCCCAGCAGAGACTTTTTCTCTAACCAAGTGAACATCAATTTCAAAGTCCTTAGTTTTCTCATGGAAAACTAGATTACCAGCAATCTGCAGAGCAGAACTATTGTCACAATGCAAAACCACAGGTAACAGGTTTTTAACACCCATGTCACCAAGCACATTAGCAAGCCAAATAATTTCACAAGTAGCAGAAGCCATGCATCTATACTCAGCTTCAGAGGAAGACCTAGACAAGGTAGATTGTTTTTTACTTTTCCAAGTCACCAAAGAATCACCCAAAAACACACAATAGCCAAACACAGATTTTCTAGTAACTGGACATCTAGCCCAATCAGAATCAGCATAGGCTTTAAGCTTAAGATTCCCATTTGCATTAATCTGAATGCCAATACCAGGAGACCCTTTTAAGTATCTCAAAACTCTAAGAGCAGCATTCAAGTGAGATTGTAAGGGAGCATGCATAAATTGGCTTAAACAGTTAACAGAGTAGGCAATGTCAGGTCTTGTATTAGTTAGATAGATTATTTTCCCAACAAGCTTATGATAATTACCTATATTAGATAAAGCTTTATCATCATCAGATTCAATATGATTTAGGGTGGTGTTCTCAGGCAAAGGAGAATCAACAGGTTTAGCAGCAAGTAGGCCATATTAATGCAAAAGCTCAAGACAATACTTCCTTTGACTGAGACACATACCATTATTATTTTCTAAAACTTCAATTCCAAGAAAGTATTTCATCTTTCCTAGATCTTTGATTTGAAATTTGTTTTTTAAGAACACTTTTAAACTTCTCTCAATTTCACTAACATCATTTCCAGTGATGATAATGTCATCAACATACACAAGCATAATCAAAAACACATTTCCAGACCTCTTAGTGAATAGAGAGTAATCAAATTTAGACTGCACAAAGCCATTTTCACTAAGAGTTAAAGTAAGTTTAGCATTCCATTGTCTAGGAGCCTGTTTAAGGCCATATAGAGATTTATTAAGCTTCACAATTTTAGACTTATGATCATCAAAGCCAGGAGGAAGAGTCATATAAACCTCCTCAGTTAAATCACCATATAGAAATGCATTGTTAACATCTAATTGAAAAATACTCCAATTATGACAAACAACAATATTAATCATACATCTCACAGTGGACATTTTAACAACAGGACTGAAGGTTTCTCTATAATCAAATCCCTCCCTCTGGCTAAAGCCTCTGGCAACAACCCTTGCTTTATATTTATCAATTTCTCCTGAAGATTTATACTTACTTTTCCATAGCCCCTTACTACTGACATTTTTTCTTCCTTTAGGAAGTTCACACTCAGTCCAAGTGTTGTTTCTTTGTAAAGCAGTTATCTATCTCATTATTCATAGCCTGAACCCAATTAATATCTTTAGCAGCCTCCTCATAAGAGGTAGGCTCAACAGATTTGTTTAAAGTGGTAGAAAAACAGTAATTTGCAGGGCTCAGATTTGAATAACATACATATTTCTCAAGGCCATACTTTACATTACTACTCACAACATAATCATTAAATTTAGCAGGCATTCTAGAGTCCCTACTAGACCTTCTAAGAACAGGCTGCTCATTACTAGTGTTCTGAGTAGAGACAGATTGAGTTGTGTTAAGATTAGAAGGGGCACTTCCCTCAGATATATTATTGTCATCTATGGATGTTGCTATACCAGTATTCTCACCATCATTAGAGGTATGTGTACTTCTAGGGCATGAATAGGCAGAGCCATCATCATTAGATGTATTAAGGCCTCTCCTTACATCATTGGGATTTTGATCAATGTGTTTCTGATTAAAGAAATTTAGATCATTCAATATAGTATCAGAAGCCTTATCAGTTTGAAGTCGAGTGTTCATTTTAAAAGGAAAAACAGCTTCATAAAATTGAACATCTCTTGTATAAGAAATCAATTTAGACTCAAGGCTGTAAACCTTATAAGCCTTTTTTGTTGTAGAAAAACCAATGAGAACACATTTTTCAGATTTAGAAGAAAATTTATCAGAATTATTGAGGATAGAAGAGAAACACAAGCAACCAAAACATCTCAGATGAGAAAGTTTTGGTTTTTGACCATACACAAGCTCAAAAGGTGACTTTCTACTCAGAACAGAAGATGGTAACCTGTTAATTAGATAGGCAGCAATTAAAATGCATTCAGGCCACATACTTAAAGGAATACCACTTTGAAACAACAAACTTCTAGCAACATTCAATAAGTGCCTATGCTTTCTCTCAGCAATCCCATTTTGCTGAGGAGTATAAGCACAAGTAGTTTGATGAATAATACCCAGGCTGCTAAACAAATTACTCATTTTATTGTTAACAAATTCAGTACCATTTTTTGATCTCACAATTTTAATACTACACTTAAATTGATTTAGGATCAGATTGACATAACTAACAAACAAGTTATAAACCTTATCTTTAGATTTTATAAGATAGATCCAAACAGACCTGGTATAATCATCAACAATGGTCATAAAGTATCTAAACCCTTCTCTACTAGTGACCTTGTAAGGGCCCCAAAGGTCTATATGAACAAGATCACCAATAGAAGAAGTCTTATGATCACTAATAGGAAAGGATTCCCTAGTCTGTTTGGCCTTGTGACAGATGTCACAAGGAGACACATGATAATCTTTAACACATCTTCTCTAGCAGCCCATAAGAACTCTTATGATCACTAATAGGCTGATAAATTTCATTAAGGCCCATAAGAAATTGCATAAGTTTCATAAGGTGATTATGTTTTAACACATCTTCTCTAGCAGCACAAGTACACACAGGCAGTTTGGTCATAATATCAAATTCTCTCCATAATGAGTTAAGCTTATGATAATATTCAGACACAGTTAATTCTCCTTGTCTAAAATTATTAATTTTTTGCATAAGACTCAAAATAATAGAACCATCAAGTTTATCATAAGTCTCTTTAAGTTCAGCCCCGACCTCAGCAGCATTTTCAGAAAAAATTTGATCAAGATATAAATCTTCAGACACAGAATTCAAGATCCAAGACAACACAATAGAGTTGCATCTCTCCCATTGATTGGAGAGAACATCACTAGAAGCATAAGTAGCCTTAACACATTTAACATTAATAAAACCAGCTTTATTCCTAGTATTAATAGCCAATTTCATAGCAGTAGACCAAACTCTATAGTTTTCAGTACCAGTAAGTTTAATAGACACAATAGATGATGAACTAATATAATTAGAATGGAGATGCAAGGGATTACCCAAATCAAGATTACTAATTAGATCAATATCACTAGTCCCAGGAGCCATAATAAACAAGATAAGCAACTAGCAGATAAGCACAGAAAAGAGACAAAATTATAACTTTGCAAGAAGATAAAACTCACACCCAAAAATTACAAAGTCCAGCCAAGGAGACTGGGTGTGACCAGAGCAGGTATTCACACCTCTCAAAGAGGCAGATCAAGGAGTTAATCACACCATTTGCACCCCCTTAACTAAAACTAAGTAATTTTTAAGAGAGAAGATAATACTTACAGAGCTATAGTAAGAAGAACCAGTGGAAAGAAACCACAACACTCTTAATTAAGAGATATTGTGAAAGAATAAGGTCCCAATAATCACCAAAATTCACCAGAAATAAGAACCCCCAAATCAGAGAAATTAGGGTTTTCATATTCAAACCCTAATTTACCATAAATCACCAGAAACCAGCAATTACCTCAACACGAATGTTGATTAAACCAAGAATCGATCAGATCTCACTCCAATTTTAAGAACCCCCAAAAATTGGATGAAACCCTAGACAACAAAATCGCCAATCGGTCAGTGCCAAAGCTCTGATACCATGTGGAAATTATAACAACACCAAGAAAGAATCCAACCAACCACCCCTTGATTCAAAAAGAGAGTATCAGGTTACAATACATAAGAGAGATAGCAAGATTGTCACAAGGTGTGATCAATCAACCAAACTATAATCTAAGCTTGATCAAGATGATAGATCAACCTAACTATACAGTGAGTAAGAATCAGAGAAGACAAGAGAGTCTTATGGAGAAGACGACTTTAGAGAGAGAGTGAGTAGGATGCAGTGGAGGAGGAGGGTATTTATAGGTGCAACTTTGCTCTTGCCCATCTTTAGTCCCTGCATAAGAAGAAAGGAGACAAACAAGGAACAAACTAGTTATGTTAGAGTTAGACTAGTTATGTGAATGACAGAACTAGTCCCTGTATATATAGAGAGAAGGTTTGACAGGTTATTCAACATTAATATAAAAGTATAAGCGCCTATGTTACTGTTTCTAATTTAAGTCACATGTTTTTTATTTTCGAGGTGACAAGAACTGAATCAGTTGAACTTCTAGTCCTTTCGTTAGAAAATTTTAGTCAAAAGGTTCACATAGATGCTAATGATTTTGCACATATGAAAAAGTTGCGGATCCTGAAAATCTATCAAGAGGAAAACGTATCTAAGCGAAAACTTGAATTGAAGGGCCACAATGTGATCTTCTCAGGAAATTTTTATTATTTGTCGAATGAGCTAAGGTTGTTATATTGGCATGGATGCCCTTTCAAGTACTTACCTTTAGATTTCTATCCAGAAAACATTGTGGCCATTGACCTGTCTTACAGCAACATAAATCATTTTCGGACCACACCTAAGGTATTTCCTTGTACACACATGCTTTCCTATTTGATGCGTAATGATCCGAAAACTTACCTTTCTACTTTTTTTTTTCTTATTATTCATTTTTTTTTCTCTCCATGTTAGTGCTTTAGAAAGTTGAAAGTAATGAAGCTAAGGTACTGTTGTAAGCTAACAAACACCCCTGACTTCTCAGAGATTACAAATCTCGAAGACCTAAGTCTAGAAGGTTGTGTGAATTTGGTTAGCATTCATCATCCCTCAATTGGAATGCTCAAGAGGCTTGTTGTGTTAAATCTAGGAGACTGCAAAAAGCTTCAGAAGTTTCCAAGTAGAGTGGAAATGGATGCTCTTCAAGTTTTGAATCTAACGGGGTGCTTAAAAGTCGACCAACTCCCTGAAGCATTGGGTTGGATCAAAAGCTTAACGGAGCTTCATATTGACAGAACTGCCATTAGAGAACTTCCTTCTTTTGTATCGTCTCTAATAAACCTTGAATCATTGTCATTCGGTGGCCAAGGGAGGATTCAACCTAGATGGTGGACATCATTCACCGGTCCTTTTGGTTTACTAAGTAAACAACAACATCCGCAAAGGTCAGCATTGTCTTCTGTGACAGGCTTACATATGTTAAAGTCTATGAATTTCAGCTATTGCAACTTATTAGAAGTGCCTGAGAGCATTGGAGGCTTATCATGTCTACAAAAACTAAACTTGGAAGGGAACAATTTATTAGAAGTGCCTGAGAGCATTGGAGGCTTATCACGTCTTTTGGAACTAAACTTGAAGGGGAGAAATTTTACTAGCTTGCCTTGAAGTTTGAGTCAACTTTCTAGTTTTCATACACTTTATGTTAATGGTTGCAAGAACCTGAAATTGTTGCCCAAACTTCCACGTCGCCTGAATTTTCTTCTTGCAACTGACTGCACTTCCTTAAGAGAAGTGTCAAAATCATCTATAAGGGATAAAAGGTTAGATATCTTTAAGTCCTTCACAAATTGTCCAAAGTTGTTTTAAGAATGTTACCCTGGATAGCGAGGGGTCTATATCGAAGGCTCGGTGTCTTGACTCATCTATGACTTCCCCAGGCTCTATTGAGCAGCTTTCTGCTTTCCTTGGGTATTTGGGTTTCGAGACTAACAGATGTGAATTCTTCTTTGGTACTAGCATATATGCCTATTATTTTTTAGATATAGTATACCCTGGGAATAGCATTACAGAGTGGTTTACAAATAGAAGCACGGAAAATCATGTAAAGGTTGAACTACCATCAGATTGGTGCCTGGGTAAGTTTAAGGAATATGGAACTTGTGTTGTTTTCAAGTACAAAAATCCTCAAAAATTTAAAAGATACTCAGTCAAGAACTTTGATGGAGCTTCTCTCACTCCAGTAGATTACTCTGCACGTTTATTTGACAATTACTTTCCTGATGAGGTGATAGGAATCCAAGATTCATATATGATATGGTTGCATTATACGCCGCTTACATGGCAATGGAACGAAGCAAATAATTTTGTTACATTTGGTTCTGAAGAGAATAATGAAGACTTTGAGGTAAAAGAGTGTGGTGTAAGACTAATTTATGATGAAGATTTAAGTATGCTCCAAGGCCTCCCAACTCCAACACAATATGGTGGTTTCTTGAGCCTAATCGGGTCTTTTGGTAGAACTTACTGGTCATGGTATTCCATGTGCCTTTTGTTTAGTTGTTTATAGATGAGCTTTTCACATTTTGATGAAATGTATACGAGTACAAATCAATATTGACTATTATATTGGCAAACTGTTTAATTTGATAGCTATTACTCATCAACTTGTTTGTTTCGTTTCCGTAGCTACTTAGGCCCTGTTTGGCTAAGCTTATTAAACATAAGCCGATTTGGGCTTATGAAACTTGTCGACTTTTATAAGTTTATCATATCATAATAAACTTATAAAAGCCGACAAGTCTTAAAATAAGCCACAAATTAGAGATTATAAAAAATAAGCCCAAATCGGCATATGTTAAATAAGATTAGCCAAATTGGTTGTTGATATGACACGCACATAATAGGTGCTAGATATTCCTTTTGATATGCTACTTCACCATCACACCTCATCTTGATACTATTAATCAAATGTCTTTAGTTCAAAATTTATATATATACCCGTTATTCTTTGACACTTAACAATAATATTGCAACCTTCACAATAGTTTTGACCATTATCTTTCCTTTATTCATGTAGTTGTTTCTAACCTTGTAAGGGAATGCAGCCTATAAAAACTTGTTTCTAACCTTGTAAGGAAATGTCAATCCCACATTTATATATTCCCTAGATATGATTCGTTTGATATGATCCTAGTCTCTTAGCAGAAGGTATACTTCTAAAGATTGATATCCCAACACGCGAACATGAAGTTACCTGGCCACAATTCATTTAAAGATTACACTTTATCTCCCTTCTGGCATTGCCAAAAGGTCATCACTTATAAATGTGCAATGACATAATAAACCAAAAGAGTCTTTCTACAATATAAAAACACCATGCAGAAAATCATAAGATCATGAACTCAAAATCTTTACTTGAGCTAATCTGGTTACTGCCACCAACTCAAACCTGAAAGGAGAATTTGTGATTATGTTAGTTTCTTTGTTAAGAACTAATGCTTTTTAAAAATTTAAGCCATGGGCAGCATTTTTTTATGTTCTATATTAAATGATTATGTTAGATTACATAATAGTGTATAGATACTTAAATTTAACTATTACTTTTATACCCAAAAGCAAACTAGATTTAATCAAAAGAGTTAATTGCATTTTTGGTCCATGTGGTATGGCTAAATTGCAGGTTTGGTCCCTAAAACTTCGAAAGTGCAATGATAGTCCCTATTTTGAAGTTTGGATTGCATTTTTAGTCCTTAATCCGTGTGAAATGACTAAAATACCCTTTGTCTTATTCAGAGAAGACAAGGGTAATTTGGTCATTTCACTTTATCCATGGACCAAAATTGCAATCCAAATTTCAAAATGGGGACTATCATTGCACTTTGAAAGTTTTAGGGACCAAACCTGCAATTTGGCCATACCACAGGGACCAAAAATGCAATTAACTCTAATCAAAATTAAAGACAAAATTAGTCAATTGATGCTTAAATGAGTGTAAAGTTTTCTTTGAAAATATATGTATAAAATAAAATGATTATAAAAGATACCTGCCATGCTTACTGTTATTCAGTTGATGCTTAAATGCATAACATGATAAGGCTTATATGGTCCTAACAAACAATTCAGTTACACTGTTATTTAGTTTTTTTTAAAGTGATGTCATCCCTTTGAGCTTAACAGGCGTAGTTATAGATCTTAGTCTTACGCAAAGTAACCAAAATCATAGGGGCTTTGCGGAAATAAGGCCCATAAGGTAGGTGGTCTTGATATGATTTGGTAAGATTATTGTAAGATTAACACAAATCTATCACACAATAATACAGCAGCGTATTAATTGGTTATCAACTTATTAAATTTTAAAGGATAATTTCCAGAACAAATTTGCAGATGTACCAGAGTAGTTGGATAAAAGGTGTACGATACCATGATATACGAGATAACAAATGACAAAAAGAAAGAAGGTATTGACCATACCTAATTTATGATGTGTTGAAGATAAGCGTCAGTTCTAAAGTTTCAGAAGTTGAAGGGCTAATATTGTCTATTTCATAAGTTCAGGGACTTAATGTGGTGTTCTCATTCTTGGTGCTATATAAGCTTAAGTCAAGCCATTCGTCTTTATATCTCTCTCATTCAACTGTGTGATAGTTTTGTTCTCTCTTCTCTCTTGTTTCCTGAGATTGAGAGAAACCCTAGTTTTGTGTAAATCTTTTATCTGTTTTTACTTGTATTGTAAAATTGCTATTCTTTAGCCATTGTTAATAATAAAAGTGAGCCAAGGGGAGGTTGGCTGGTTCACTATCAAATCTTATTCTTGTGTAAAATTGCTTTGGTTTTATAAGTTTCTACATGATGCTAACTAGAAAAGAAACAAAAAGGTTTACTCCAAGCCTCGTGGTGGCCCATCTCGATCCTTGGCCGGACCAATTTCTTCGTATCCAAAATCCAATCTCTCATCCCCCAGACACCTCCAAGCTTCTATGGGGATTTGGTCCGGCCCTACCGCTTTGTTTCTTCCCATCTTCTGTAGTGCGACCTTCACTTCTGGTTGACTAATCCTCGAATAGTAGCACTCTGGTTGTTGGCTAGGGTTCTCTTCTTCCACGCTGCCATCAGTACTTCCTTCGTTGAAAAGAGAGGAGAAATACTATCCCCATCTCTTCCTAATATCCTCTACGTTCACAATGGTCCGTCCTCCTTCATCTTTGATATACTTTACGCATCCTAAGTCCCTCCTTCTCTCTCGGGCTTTAGCAATCCTGAAAATATGGTTAGCCCCCTCTTTTGAGTCCAACTTCTTATACATATCCTTGTACACCTTGTCCTTCGCCTGAGCTACTGCCTTTTTCGCTTCTCTTTTAGCTACTTTATACCTCTCTTCTGCAGCGGGTGACCCTCTCTAACAAAAGAAGCTCTTTGAACCTAGATTGTTTCGCATCGACTTTGGATTGTACTTCCTCGCTAAACCACCAAGATTCCCTGTTGCCCGGCTGGGTCCTCGCTGCCCCTCTAGCCACCCCAAGGGAATTCTTTGCTGCGTCTTTAATAATGCCGACAAGAGTGTCCCACATTTGGTCTGCGTCTCTAGCGGCCAAGTCGTCCGACTGAGTAGAAAGTCCCTCTGAGACTTTCACTTTAAATGACTCTGTCACCTCACCGTTCAAATTCTTCCAAAGAATCCTCGGCAACCTGGTTGCTACTCTCCTTGGTTGTTGCCTCTCGAAAAGCACGTCAACTGCTACCAACTTATGTTGGGATGAGCATGTCTCGCCTGGGAAAACCTGCAGTCCCTAGTCCCTACATGCTCTAAGATCACTTCTTCGCACCAACAGATAGTCAATCTGGGTGTTGTGACCCCCACTCTGGAAGGTGATCAAGTGAACATCTCTCTTCTTGAAGAAAGAGTTCGCTACTACCAAGTCGTGAGCAGTAGCAAACTCTAAAATCGATCGACCTTCGTCATTCCTAACTTCAAAGCCAAACCCTCCATGGATCCCCGCGTAACCATCTACTTCCGCTTCAATATGGCCGTTCAAGTCACCACCTATAAACAAACACCGGTCCGACAGGCACTCCCTAACAAGCTCGTCGAGAGCGTCCCAAAAGCTCTTCTTCTCTGCTTCACTCCGGCCCACCCGTGGTTCGTATGCAACGATAACGTTGACGGTCTCCCTGTCAATAACCAAAGTAATCGCCATGATCCTATCTCTACTCCGGATCACTTGCACTACATTATCCTTGAGCCCTGCAGCCAAAATAACTCCAACTCCGCTTCTCGCTGTCCTAGAGCCCGAGTACCAAAGCTTGTAGCCGTTTGCCTCCCTCGTGCTGGAGCCCTTCCATTTAGTCTCTTGGAAGCACGCTATGTCAACCTTATGTCTCCTTGATTTCAAGGCTTAAGGGTTATGTGTGTGGATAAAACCTCAATATCGATATCAAAAATAATCACGAAGATAGATTTAAATTCTCTTAGGAAAAAGAATAATAAATCAAATCCCGTGTATGATTGTGTGTACGGGTTAGACAACCCGAATCGTTTTCCCAACGAGGCGTGAATTGCCAACGTCGTTTTTGGTTCGGAATTTAATGCTCGATGTTTTGATTTGTTTGGTTTTGTTAATTAAACTACGGGAATAGGGAGAGTAATTAAGGGAATCTATGTTACGGGAAATCCTAAGTGCGATTATAACTAAACGTAAGTAATAAAAGTAACTAAATTGCAACTACGTCTAAATTAAATCCTAAAAATGCCTAATTCTACTTTTACTCTAGAAATGAAGTTTAAAAACTAATTTAGAATTAAAACTAATTTTTTGGATTTTTCTGAATTTTATTTAAATTAAAAACTAATTTTTAACTAATTAAACTAAATTAAAATACTAAAAATTATGAGATTTAAGGAGAAAAATATGAAATTACTTTCTAAAAATCTAAAATATCATTAGAGACTTTTCAAAACTATTTTTATATTTTTGAGATTAATTTTCTATTTTCTACTAATTTAAAACTAATTTAATCTAATTTAAATTGTGAAAAATACAAAATAAAAGGGGAAAAATATGGAAAAATCTTTTTTATGCTTTTTATATTTATCTTAAACTATTAAAATTGAAAAATTATTTTTTTGAGCTTTTTCTTAATTATTTGCAATAAAACCTATTTAAAAGTGATTAAAATCTATTTTTAATTAAGAAAAATACTAAATGGTGACCAAAATTAATGAAATTTTCAGGAAAATTCTAAAAAGTGCTACTGGTTTTATGAAAAATAAGAAATAAGGGGCTTATGTGTAGAAATCTAGGGCTGCAGTGTAAATTAAGCCAAAATAAGCACTTAAAAATAAGCTACAAGCTATAAACTGATCTTAAGCTAAGGGGATCTTAAAGGAACCTAGAAATGACAGAGATAGAGCTATGGGAGCATACAATAGGATAGTTATTAAGGAGTGATTAAGCTAAGATGGAAACTACTTAAAGCTATAAGCTAATAAGCTAAGTGGTTACTCAAATAAGCTATAAGGGAGAGCAAGACCTAATAAGCTATCTATATTAAGGTATCTAAGAGAAATTTAAGCTAACCTTAAAGTCTAATAAGCTCTATAATCTAATTTTGAAATCTGCAATACCAACAGTTAAGGGGGAAATGGGACAGCTTTTGAGCTTATTTTTAAGCTACCAAACCAACTGAAATTCCTAATACCAGATGACAGAGATCAAGTCCATGTGCCAAAGAACATAAGTACCAAGTTTGAAGGTTTTTGAAACTCATTTGAGTGGTTAAAGAAGATCTGATATAAAGAGGCTTGGACTGGAATCAGCATATGCTGATACAAAACAGTGACAAAGGGCAGTTTCTAAAAATGATTAAGAGCTTGTAAAAGCTTATGGAACTTCTTGAAAACTGATTATAAGCCAAGTATAACTGCTAGACTATATACTAAACTAATTTTTTTGTGTTTTTGAAATGATTAAGACAATTAAATTAGCTAGAGAAAGTGACTAATAAATCTGTTTTGACAGAAACTTAGAACAGTGAGAGATTGAGCAATCCTTTTTGAAACTAATTGACACTTAAACCAGGACTTACAATAGACTCAAAAGGGACTAAGTAACTTATAAGATGACTCAAACAAAGACTAAGACCAAGGCTAAGCTTATAACTGTTGTGACAGCTTAATGGTTTCAAAAACTTGAAAACACTCTAACTCTATGAAATCTGACCAAATTTACCACAACTAACACTAAGACTACTAGATCTAATGACTAAATCAGTTTCAACCCAAGAGTACCTGAAAATGGGTCAAAAACCCTTTATACCAAACACTCCTTTATGAAGGGTGTTTGGTACAAATTTGTTGGTTTTACCTCTTGTTTGGATTTAACTGATGAAATAAAGATCAAAGAACATTCTTTTCATGGTAAAAACACAAATTTGAAAATAAGCAATCTCCAAATAAGCAGTTTGACTTTTGTTGACTTTATTTGATTTTTGTAAAAACTGACAAGACCAAGATAAGATGGATGACACAAGCTCACATAAGCTATATAGAGCTTATATGAGCTGAAACAAACAATATTTAAAGTTTGAATCAATGTAAGAGTACGGATTAAGATCAACCAAGAAATGAAATACTTGAAAATTTTATTAAAACTAAAAGTGAGATTACAAACTGAGAAATGCTTTAAGAAACCATTACTGAAAAGTTTAAAAGATACAAGAAATGAAAATTGAAATGTAAATTGCTACTAAAAACTACACGAATACAATGTGAGCACAAAGGTCCTATTTATAGCAGAAGTGGAGAGGGTCTTGGGATCCTTGAGAAGAACCTAGAAGCAGAATTGAGAGCCACACAATCCTTCCACCTTCACTCTGTCCAATCACAGCCTTCCATGTAGCTCAATGATGTGCATCGTCCAATAGAGTCATTCCATTTGGCCACGTGGTCACTCTTATCCTGACAAGTCAGGTGGGATAAGATTTCTAGAAGGATTCCAATACGAGGTTGATGTTTGGGAGGTGATGTGGTGGTGTTTGGGTGTGAATTGGTGGGAGGAAGGAGGTAGCAGGGTGTTTGGGGCGCGTATTGGTTTATTTTAATGTTTTTCAAATCTTTTGACCGGGTGCAAATCATTGACTTGGGTGTATTTCGGGTTTAGTGAGTTTTCGGGTAAAATGGTTTAGCAATTGGGTGGCCGGGTTGTGTTTGTGGATTTGGGTTTGTATTGGGCCGAGAGGTGTAGTTGGATAATGGATACTAAAATGGATTGGTATAGTGGATTAGGACTAGTGGTGATAATAGCTTGTAACCATAGGGACCAAACATGTACATCCGTATTTTTGAGGGACCAAAGGTGTACTTCTGAAAATATCTTCCAAGGACCACTCTTGACAATCTTCAATAATCTAGGGACTGATTTGCAAATTTCTGAATCTTCAAGGGCCACTTTTGACAAATACTGAAACTTGAGGGGCCATTTCTGACATTTCTTCAAACTTTGATCAAATCTTCACAAATCATCCTCAGAGATTGGAAATCTTCAAAAATGCATAATTCTGACCTTCCGGCTCAGCTTAAGCTCTCTTAATCTCTCGTGCTCGGATTTACGTCTGATTTGAGTCCTTTTTGCGTGTTTTTACATATCCGTACCTGCACAAGCACAAACTCAAGAAAACCACAAATATTAGCAATAAACGGCTCTTTCTTGGTTATTTTGGGTCTATTTTGATAAAGAAAAGGTATGTGTTTTAGCACATACCAAAATACCCCAGACGAGACTATTGCCGTGTCCTCACGCAATGCAATCAACTCACGCTTCTAAAATCAAGGATTTCAATCTCTTTCTACTAAACCTATGAAGAAGTAGCAAAGATTCCTCAAAAGAGATTAAGAACCCCTAATTCTAAAAACGCCCCGTTTACCTTTTAATTCACATGTATAGATATTACAATTAAGCACATTCCGATTATGAATGACGGTTTGTTAAACTTTCATGTCGATCAAAAACTCCAACATTTTTCAAACGACACGTTAGGATCACGGAGTAGAAAACACAACACAGCGTGAAGTGACCATACGGATAGAATACATCGTCCCTGATTTTTCACAAGTTCCAAACTAAGCGTAAAACCGAAATCATTGTTACAAATGATTCTAGATGCTAACACTACCCATGGAAGTTACTTGTGTAATTACCTTTTGTTCCCATTTTCCTATTTTCCTCTAGATTTTTTTATTTTTGTGAGAAATGAATTTCTTCAAAATCTCGTTTCGATAACTTTTATTCCGATAAAGATATGAAGCTAAGTCGATAATTAGTTATCCGTCTTCTCTCAAGAACCATTGTCGTAAAAATGAGGTTCACATCAAGGAATTTTATTCACTAATACTTTCGATTTTTTCACTTTCATTTTTTTTTTTTTTTTTTTTTTTTTTTTTTAATTTTTTTATCACATGAACTTTTACTTGTGTTTATATGAGCTGTGAACCACGGAGCTTCACGGGGTAATTCCAAGACTATAGGCTTCATGAGATGAGAATCCCGGCTGGTTAGGCTAAGACCTCATTCAATCCTGGCTAAAGATCCAAGGGTCCGATCTCGACACCGCAGCTCACAACTTTACTTATTACATTTCACATATCACTTATTACTCATTTATTTATTACGGATCCTTGATGTGTACCCAATTTTTAAAACAAAGATTCTTTTAAGAAGATAAAGAACTAACTATCGCCAAAAAACTCGACATCTCTAATTATTTAGACAGATATGGGGTGAAACAATTTTGTGGGAACAAAAAGCCATAAGTACCTTCGATGGGCTCTAAAGAGAACCAACTACTCCACGCTTAGCATCTAAACTCATAAGTAACTCTATCATTTCTCGATCTCTGCAAATTTAAAATCCCAAATAATGAGATCCGCAGATGCTTAGCCGATAATTTTTAGATTATCTATGGTTAAGGGAACAAGCTAGGGCT
Source organism: Chrysanthemum seticuspe (assembly GCA_019973895.1). Taxonomy (NCBI): domain Eukaryota; kingdom Viridiplantae; phylum Streptophyta; class Magnoliopsida; order Asterales; family Asteraceae; genus Chrysanthemum; species Chrysanthemum seticuspe. The sequence continues at coordinate 18,855,919 of BPTQ01000002.1, forward strand.
CAACACGCCCGGTCAAGTCAGAATTCCATTCCTACTCTCACCAGCGGAAAGTCAATCAAGGTGTCAAAACATATGTTAACTTAGCAAATGTTTCGTCTTATGAAATAAAGTCATGCATATTTAAAGTCACTCAGGGAAACTTGCAAAATCTTGGCCTTGTGAGCTAGAATTCGCATTTTATAGCTTCTAATCTAAGAGACTAGCAAAACTTTTCAATCAAAAAGACTTAACAAAAGCTTACAAAAATTTTTAAATTTTTCACATTTTTGCACAATTTTTCATTTTCAAAGGAAAAACGGGGTTACGAGAGAAACACAACAGAAATAAGCAAGTGCGGTCAAATCAAATCGAAGATTACCCTACCCCAGACTAGAACGAAACATTGTCCTCAATGTTTAAAGCAAGGGTATCACGAAAATCTAAAAGCCGTTTATTAAGTATGCTAAAAGATAAACGTTAGTCGATAAGATTAGGATATCGGATTTCCATCAGCATCGATAATGAAACTCGAGTGGAGAAATGACAAACTTCGAGCACGAGAGTCTTCATATCGGGAACATCCTAAACACAACATCACAAACAACCAAACACGAGAAATCGAAGAGGCAGACCCCTTCGCGTCACTTATTAGAAAATAGAAAGAAGAGAAGGATAAGCATGGGGTGCCTCCCACGAAGCGCTACTGTTTTTGATCACCGAGTCGCTAGCCTGACTCGTCCCCGAATTCATTTGTCCTTGGGGAAGCAAACGGAAGGGATACCCGGATCAAAGATGGTATCCTCATTCCCAAAGGAATGAGACTGGGTGGGTTGGGTGGGGAAGAAAATGTCGGGCATCAGCACATACGGTATATCATGAAAGAATGATCTATCATCCGGTGGTTTAGCGGGCGGACGAAGGGATGACGGATCACAATGAGAATACTCCAAGAGAGATGGGAGTCCATGGTAAAGAAAGGTGTATTCCAAAGGTTCATCAACGAAGGCATCCAAGAGAGGATCCTTTTTCCGGTTAACTTTTGTGATAAGAATGTCCTCTCCGAAGAGTATCCCGGGATTGAAAATCTTGTCCTCGGAGAGGAAGGAAATCAAAGTATCATCTACGTGAAAATCCTCACGAGGAGAGGAATCACTCTCGGATAAAAAATAGTGTTGGACCTTGGGATCAACAAGTTCATCTGTCGAAAACTTCACTTCCTTTTCTTTCTTTGGAAAAAACGGATCATCGTATTCTTTCTCAGAGAAAATCGAGTCGGTAGGAGCAAGTTCATCGGTGAACTCCTCACTTTCTACGTCAAAGAGTTGATTCTCAAAAATTTGATTATCTTCAGAATCGAATTCAAACAAGGGATTTGTGAATGTCATCTTGAAAGATTCTGGATTGAAAGATGTCTCAGAAGAAGTTTCCATATTTTCAGAAGAAGGAGTGGGATTGCCACTCAAAGGAAGGTTGATCTTTTTAGAAATCGGAGGTGGGCCAAGTGGTGTGCTCTTAGAGCTAGCAGTTTCCACCACTATAGGTTCAACTTTCTTCATATTATCCGGATCATCCGGAGGGGGGTAAGAAGATGGCTCGTCATATAACAATTTTTCAAGAAAAAGAATGTCCCCCTCCGGGTCAAAAGTAGCATCATCAATCCCAACCGGAATTGAATCATCATTAAGAAAGGCCTCGATCTCTTCCCAAGTAGGGTCACTTTCCGTAGTGAGAGACGGGAAAGAGTCGGTCATAATCGGATTAGACGGTACAGTGGGATTGCCACTTTCTTCAGAGAAATCAATCACACCGATGCTATGAATCGAATGATCATCGGGTGGAGGTTTTGACGTTTGTTCGGCATAAAACACAATCTTATCATTTCCTTTTCTGATCGTTAACGTTCCTTGGTAATGATCCACAAGGACTTTTGCGGTTCTCAAGAATGGTCTTCCAAGAGTGAGAGGGACTCGGGCGTCAACCTCTATATCAATGACGGCGAAATCCACGGGAAAATGGAATTTATCCACTTGTACCATAACATCGTTGACTACACCAACCGTGTGAGCAATTGTTCGATTAGCTAATTCGATAGTCATACGAGTCGGTATAAGAGTCTTCAATCCAAGCTTATGATATATCGCAAGAGGCATGAGACTTATGCTTGCACCTGAGTCGGTCAAGGCATTACATTCCTCAGTATTATTTAAAGAGCAAGGAAGGAGAAATTTCCCGGGATCACCAAGCTTCTCGGGAGCTTGGTTTGAGGAAGAATTAAACGGTGTAGGCTCAAGTGAAATCTTTGAAATTTGTTCCAATTTCTTTTCATAAATCATATCAGCAGCTTTTATCATATCAGTCGTGAGTTTAAACTTTGTTCCAGAAACAACTTTCATTTTGTCGAAGCGTGATTGAATCGATTTGCACGGTGTAAGATCAGAACTTAGTGTTATGACGGAGATAGAAGGAACTTGGGCAACCAGAGGTTGGACGTATTTGGCTTTTCCATTATCAAGAGGAATTACCGGGTCCTTTGTCACCTCGGTCTCTCGTGCTACATTCATCACCGGAGAAGAAGTAGTCATCGAGGGCCCATCATCTCGAATGGTTACGGATTTCATTTCTCCCTTCGGGTTCGGAATCGTGTTACTTGGGAGAGAACCGGAACTCGAGGGTTGACTTATTTCGCACAAAACAGCATGCATCATGTTTTCGAGTTTATTCTGTGAAGTCTCCAATTTGTTGTTCTGAAGTCGAATCTCATTCCTAAACTCATTGCTCTGTCTAGTTAACGACGATTGAAACTCGTTCCTCAAACTTGTAATCTGATTTTGCATAGTGTGGATGGTAGAATTGGTGTTTTGAACATAAGTTGTGAAGTCATTTGGAGGCAAAGGTGAAGCTTGATAGCTTGGGTTGTGATATACTTGATTGTAGTTAGCTCCTTGATTTGGGTATTGATTTGGTGGAGCTTTGAATTGGTTTTGAACATTTGGTCCACGAACTTGATTCTGATTGAAACGATTCTGATTGTTCGATGGAGAAAATCCCGGAGGTCCCATTTGATTACTAACACGAGGGTTCGTTTCAACTTGAGGACGGTATTGGGCACCTCCGGTTACGGCATTAGATTGGAAAGGATTGCCATCGGTGGCGGTACAATTGTAGTAGGCATGCGGGCCTCCACAAGTAGTACAAGTTGTTTCCACCGCTTTGACTTGAGCGGGTGGAGAAGAATTACTCTTAACCAAAGCATGGATCAAATCCGCAAGCTTATCAATCTTAGCATTGGTGCTAGACGTATTTCCGTTAGACGAGGACGATGGTGAATCATTCACTCGGGCAGCAACCGATTTGCTACGTGAGGAACGAACTTTGGATTTGTTCTCAATAATCGACAAGGCATCTCTCGTTGATCGGGTCAACAGATTACCACCCGCGGCGGCATTGAGAGAGTCTTGATCATTCTCATTCAAACCGTTATAAAACGTATCAAGTTGGTGCAACTCAGAAAAACCATGATGGGGACATTGCCTAAGCAAATCTTTGAATCTGTCCCATGCCTCACTAAATGATTCATCAAATCTTTGTGTGAATTTTGTTATTTCATTCTTTAAGTTTGTGGTTTTAGACGGTGGGAAGAATTCGTTCACGAATTTTGAAACTAAATCCTCCCATGTGGTTATCGATCGAGGGGGTAGTTTTTCGAGCCAAATCCGGGCGCCCCCCTCGAGTGAAAACGGGAAGAGTAGTAGCTTGATAGCCTCTTCCGGAACGTTACGGTACTTGATCGTAGACGTGAGCTTGTTAAACCGACGGATATGAGAGTGAGGATCGTCCCTCTCAAATCCGTAAAACTGGCTCGATGAGACCAAGTTGATCAAGCCATGTTTAAGCTCAAAGTTATCGGCAACGATTGCCGGGACGACGATGGCTTCTCCATAACCCTCGGTGGGTGCCTGGAGTTGCTCTAGCATGGATCGGTTGTCCTCCGCCATTTCGATGATGGGCGGGATCTGATTAGTTCGAATCTCGGGTTCGACTAATGGACCACGTCTATTACGCCTTCTCGGAATTGTAGCGGTTGCAAGGTTCTCTCTGTAGTTATTAGAACGAGTGCGCATGCACTTTCAAAAACCAAGGCAATTAAAAGAGAGCGGTATTCGAAAACACAGTGAACTTAAACCAATAATCCCAAGTGAATAAATCACCTCTACAAGACAAACGCACAAGCGAGCGGAGAAGCTTTGTAGGTCAGCGCGAAGCTTATTAAAAACCCGCTTCTTTACAGCCGCAATTTAATGTCAGGCCGTCCTTATACCCACCACACAGTTTGTTTGTCCGATAGAAATAAATAAATCCACAAGCGACACAAAGGCAAGTTTTTGATCTTTAGTTCGGGAACTTATAATGATAACACCTCCGTTGAGAATGTTATATAATTGGTGTCTTCTATTTATTAGCAAAAACACAAGAGAAAATCTTTTTGTATTTTTAATCTGATATATATATATATACAAAAGAAAAAGGAAAATATTTTTTACTTTTTTATTTTATAGAAAAATAGTAACTTCACGAATGAAGGATCTCGAGTCACTAATCGTCAAACCTCAAACGATATTGTCGTGACACAACCTCCCCGGCAGCGGCGCCAAAAATTGATATCAGTGCCAAACCAATCCCCGGCAGCGGCGCCAAAATTTGATTTCGAGGAATTGAAGGGTTATGTGTGTGGATAAAACCTCAATATCGATATCAAAAATAATCACGAAGATAGATTTAAATTCTCTTAGGAAAAAGAATAATAAATCAAATCCCGTGTGTGATTGTGTGTACGGGTTAGACAACCCGAATCGTTTTCCCAACGAGGCGTGAATTGCCAACGTCGTTTTTGGTTCGGAATTTAATGCTCGATGTTTTGATTTGTTTGGTTTTGTTAATTAAACTACGGGAATAGGGAGAGTAATTAAGGGAATCTATGTTACGGGAAATCCTAAGTGCGATTATAACTAAACGTAAGTAATAAAACGTAACTAAATTGCAACTACGTCTAAATTAAATCCTAAAAATGCCTAATTCTACTTTTACTCTAGAAATGAAGTTTAAAAACTAATTTAGAATTAAAACTAATTTTTTGGATTTTTCTGAATTTTATTTAAATTAAAAACTAATTTTTAACTAATTAAACTAAATTAAAATACTAAAAATTATGAGATTTAAGGAGAAAAATATGAAATTACTTTCTAAAAATCTAAAATATCATTAGAGACTTTTCAAAACTATTTTTATATTTTTGAGATTAATTTTCTATTTTCTACTAATTTAAAACTAATTTAATCTAATTTAAATTGTGAAAAATACAAAATAAAAGGGGAAAAATATGGAAAAATCTTTTTTATGCTTTTTATATTTATCTTAAACTATTAAAATTGAAAAATTATTTTTTTGAGCTTTTTCTTAATTATTTGCAATAAAACCTATTTAAAAGTGATTAAAATCTATTTTTAATTAAGAAAAATACTAAATGGTGACCAAAATTAATGAAATTTTCAGGAAAATTCTAAAAAGTGCTACTGGTTTTATGAAAAATAAGAAATAAGGGGCTTATGTGTAGAAATCTAGGGCTGCAGTGTAAATTAAGCCAAAATAAGCACTTAAAAATAAGCTACAAGCTATAAACTGATCTTAAGCTAAGGGGATCTTAAAGGAACCTAGAAATGACAGAGATAGAGCTATGGGAGCATACAATAGGATAGTTATTAAGGAGTGATTAAGCTAAGATGGAAACTACTTAAAGCTATAAGCTAATAAGCTAAGTGGTTACTCAAATAAGCTATAAGGGAGAGCAAGACCTAATAAGCTATCTATATTAAGGTATCTAAGAGAAATTTAAGCTAACCTTAAAGTCTAATAAGCTCTATAATCTAATTTTGAAATCTGCAATACCAACAGTTAAGGGGGAAATGGGACAGCTTTTGAGCTTATTTTTAAGCTACCAAACCAACTGAAATTCCTAATACCAGATGACAGAGATCAAGTCCATGTGCCAAAGAACATAAGTACCAAGTTTGAAGGTTTTTGAAACTCATTTGAGTGGTTAAAGAAGATCTGATATAAAGAGGCTTGGACTGGAATCAGCATATGCTGATACAAAACAGTGACAAAGGGCAGTTTCTAAAAATGATTAAGAGCTTGTAAAAGCTTATGGAACTTCTTGAAAACTGATTATAAGCCAAGTATAACTGCTAGACTCTATACTAAACTAATTTTTTTGTGTTTTTGAAATGATTAAGACAATTAAATTAGCTAGAGAAAGTGACTAATAAATCTGTTTTGACAGAAACTTAGAACAGTGAGAGATTGAGCAATCCTTTTTGAAACTAATTGACACTTAAACCAGGACTTACAATAGACTCAAAAGGGACTAAGTAACTTATAAGATGACTCAAACAAAGACTAAGACCAAGGCTAAGCTTATAACTGTTGTGACAGCTTAATGGTTTCAAAAACTTGAAAACACTCTAACTCTATGAAATCTGACCAAATTTACCACAACTAACACTAAGACTACTAGATCTAATGACTAAATCAGTTTCAACCCAAGAGTACCTGAAAATGGGTCAAAAACCCTTTATACCAAACACTCCTTTATGAAGGGTGTTTGGTACAAATTTGTTGGTTTTACCTCTTGTTTGGATTTAACTGATGAAATAAAGATCAAAGAACATTCTTTTCATGGTAAAAACACAAATTTGAAAATAAGCAATCTCCAAATAAGCAGTTTGACTTTTGTTGACTTTATTTGATTTTTGTAAAAACTGACAAGACCAAGATAAGATGGATGACACAAGCTCACATAAGCTATATAGAGCTTATATGAGCTGAAACAAACAATATTTAAAGTTTGAATCAATGTAAGAGTACGGATTAAGATCAACCAAGAAATGAAATACTTGAAAATTTTATTAAAACTAAAAGTGAGATTACAAACTGAGAAATGCTTTAAGAAACCATTACTGAAAAGTTTAAAAGATACAAGAAATGAAAATTGAAATGTAAATTGCTACTAAAAACTACACGAATACAATGTGAGCACAAAGGTCCTATTTATAGCAGAAGTGGAGAGGGTCTTGGGATCCTTGAGAAGAACCTAGAAGCAGAATTGAGAGCCACACAATCCTTCCACCTTCACTCTGTCCAATCACAGCCTTCCATGTAGCTCAATGATGTGCATCGTCCAATAGAGTCATTCCATTTGGCCACGTGGTCACTCTTATCCTGACAAGTCAGGTGGGATAAGATTTCTAGAAGGATTCCAATACGAGGTTGATGTTTGGGAGGTGATGTGGTGGTGTTTGGGTGTGAATTGGTGGGAGGAAGGAGGTAGCAGGGTGTTTGGGGCGCGTATTGGTTTATTTTAATGTTTTTCAAATCTTTTGACCGGGTGCAAATCATTGACTTGGGTGTATTTCGGGTTTAGTGAGTTTTCGGGTAAAATGGTTTAGCAATTGGGTGGCCGGGTTGTGTTTGTGGATTTGGGTTTGTATTGGGCCGAGAGGTGTAGTTGGATAATGGATACTAAAATGGATTGGTATAGTGGATTAGGACTAGTGGTGATAATAGCTTGTAACCATAGGGACCAAACATGTACATCCGTATTTTTGAGGGACCAAAGGTGTACTTCTGAAAATATCTTCCAAGGACCACTCTTGACAATCTTCAATAATCTAGGGACTGATTTGCAAATTTCTGAATCTTCAAGGGCCACTTTTGACAAATACTGAAACTTGAGGGGCCATTTCTGACATTTCTTCAAACTTTGATCAAATCTTCACAAATCATCCTCAGAGATTGGAAATCTTCAAAAATGCATAATTCTGACCTTCCGGCTCAGCTTAAGCTCTCTTAATCTCTCGTGCTCGGATTTACGTCTGATTTGAGTCCTTTTTGCGTGTTTTTACATATCCGTACCTGCACAAGCACAAACTCAAGAAAACCACAAATATTAGCAATAAACGGCTCTTTCTTGGTTATTTTGGGTCTATTTTGATAAAGAAAAGGTATGTGTTTTAGCACATACCACTCCTCAACACATCCGCAAGCTCAAAGAGCTTGGTTAAAGACCCAACGTTCCAACTACCTACCCTAATCCTACGAGAGGACGCTATCCTAGCAGTACCCCTACCCACCCTAACCCCGCCTACCCCGCCCAAACCGGCAAGACATGACCTCAGGTTACCATCGCTAACCAAGGGGTCTATCCTAACCCCAACAAACTACAACCAAGAGAGGGCACAAACTAAAAGGGAAAGACAAGCAAGCACAAGGGCAAAACAAACAGTAGAGAAACAACACAATAAAGCAAACAAGCAAAATAAATAAACTGAATCACGGGCAAAAGAAATAAGAGGAGAAAAATCAGATAGGGCAGGAAAAAAAATTATTAAACTCAGCTCAGCCGGAAAAAAAAATCCGGTGGTCGGAAATTGGTCGCCGGCGGCGGTAACGTATTCCGGCAGCCGGCGATGACTGAGATGGCGGGGCAACTTGGATCAGCCTCGGGAAAAGGAGGGGAACCTCCACTCGCGAGCGGTGTAGTTCCTCGCCGCCAGGAAATCGTCGGAAAATCAAGAAAAGTCCACCACGTAAGGGTGGCGCATGGGTGTTCCGGAGGTGATCCGGGCTGAGGTTTTGGTCGGGGAAGTGGGGAGGTGATGCCGGTAAAGGTTTTTTTTTTTTTTTTTTTTTTTTGATATATTAGAGGTGATGATGATGGTGAATTTTTAAAGAGAGAACCTCAACATACTAAAGTATCCAAAATGGCAACTGGTTCAGGTTTATGAGAAACAATAGCCAGGAACCCCACTATAGTCCTTGCTACCTTACGACTTACGAGGCTTATTTTTTGCACCAAAAGAGCTCCATGTCAAGCCGCTTTCGTGGTAGCTCCATAAAAGCGTCCAACTTTCACCATGTCAATCCCACATCCGCTGCAAATAAACCAAACTCGCAAGGTTTGAAGACTTTCTAGCAGACCAATCCGCAAAGAATCTTGTCGGATTCTTTGCTAGTATGTCATAAACTCAATTGTTTTGGCCATTTTAATCTAGTTTTAATATAAGTGGAAGAATGGTCATGTCATGCAACTGGTCAAAACAGACTCCTTTTGGTAATAATCTAAGTTTTTAAATTAAATGAATGAGGAGGTTTATGCATTTAATTTACACTAGACCAGTACCCGTGCATAGCAACGGGATTTTATAGCGGCAAATAGTTTTAACGATAAAAAAAGTTTATGAGTTATAGAAAAGTAATAAAAGTTTGAGGATTAAACATAATGTTTTGAAACCCGGTTCGACTCGGGTTGTTCAACCAGGTGAACCGTTCCGGTCAAAAAACGGGTCAATATAAACCGGGTCAACCCGACGGTTGGGTCGGAAAAAAAACGGGTCAACCCATCGGGTTTGAAGCGTCCCGAGTCAACCCAGTTTTCAATGTGTATTAATAGTTTCCTTTTGAAGTGTTGCCATAATATTAAGATAAGAAGTAGAGATTCCACTTTTTCACATTTCACATTTTCCACTTTTCCACATCTTGACTTTTTGACCATTTTTCTATTTTATGTAGTTAAGATTAAGATTAAGATTTAGGAAACTTTCAACCTGTTTGACCCATTGCCATGTTTTCCATTAAGCTGTTTTTATCATTTAGCAAAACGGACACTTAAACCTACTAGAGATAAACATGACCCAGAATAACAATTTGTAAGCAAAGCCATAAAGGGATTGAAATTGCCACCTCTAAATTCTGATGTTACTTGTCTCTTGAAAAGTAAACAGGGAGGAAAGTGGGCAAAAACAAGGCTAGAAGGATTCATACCTCACGCAATATGCTGAGCAAGACTAAGTATTTTGACATGCTTTATCTTCCTTAGCTCATGTGGAACTGGGCCAAACACCCTGGTCCCGATCGGTTCACCTTGCTTGTTGACAAGTACAACAGCATTATCGTTAAACTTAACCTCACTCCCATCACACCGCCCCTTCTGCATGGCGGCTCGGACAACCACACCATACACCACCTGTCCTTTCTTTACTTTTCCGCCTGGTTGGGCCTCCTTCACGGATGCGACTATCGTGTCCCCTAATCTGGCTCCTTTTTTCCCCTTCAAAGCTTGTATGCACATAACTCGCTTTGCCCCTGAGTTGTCGACCACTTTCAGATTGGATCTCATTTGTATGAAAGTCCTTATTTGCTGTAACAGAAAGAAAATAAAGAAATGTTGTACAGTGAAGTAAACCAATTAAGTTGGCTAACGCAAAGCAGATGTATAAGTGGCAATATGGTTATAAAACATAATTAATTGTAAAAAAAATTATATATTTTTGTATAGATTAATTTTGGGATGTTTGATGCATAAAGTACACATTTGGTGACTTTCTACCCATTTGACCTATATCCTTTCAAGTTGATTATTTTAATATACGGATTTGCCCCATCAAAGATATAACCATAAACCAAATCGACCCATTCATGAATGATTGGGTCAACACTTTCTCAAATAGATTAGCAGACCTGAGCCAAGAGAATATTGCAAGAAGTCTCATGTTGTGATCTTAGCATTCCTGGCGATACATTGCTGAGGCCCCGCAACAGTGAACGTCCAGCTAGTTTGATTTTGTTTCATGCATATGATAGGACAAAACTCAGAACACGGAAAATTATAACAGAAATCAAAGATTAAAAAGAGACTATGCTTGCCAAATAGAGATATATTATCGATAAAATAGCAAATCTTAAGTTATACAAGCAACCACTAGTTACAGAAGATGCAACTTTTGGGATGTATGATGAACATCAAGTTGGCACCATAAGATGCAACAAAGTTTGTTTAGGTATGAATTTCAAAGTTGGCACCATAACTAATCAGAGACTTGAAAGGGATGTATGATGAACATCAAGTAACATGGAAACAGTGCTCGAACTCGCAAGTGACAGAAACAACCACAAGAAGCAGAAGATGCAACATTTGGGATTGCATATTTAATATTGGAACAATGGCATTTCCTAGATCCTTGTGTGACATAAAAACACATGGATATCGAAATGAAGTATACAGACTTTCAAACCATCTATATAAGGGATGATCATTACTATGGAGACAAATCAACATATGCTATATCTGATAATTATGGTTCGTGTAAGCATAGATTCTTATCAGTATCTTTCATATAAATAACTAGATCTACTCAAGTGAAAATCCTACAAATTTTGTGACCAATCAGCATACTGTTATGCATTATTTAATTACGAAATTTACATAGTGCAACAAATAAAAATCAGTGTACAATAAGACAACCCTCGATTATTTCATAGATTTACAAATTAACACCTACATGCCAACAACGAGAACAACTAAAGAATTAACAAAGTAGCTTCATATAGACACATGATCGTTGGTTATGAAGAATTAGCTTTCTTACAAGTACAACCTATATTTCTGACTTTTAATAGCCAGAAAGGCAGATACAAAATAAGTACGATATTGATCTTGTAAAAGTGTAGCAGTTACAACTTACTAGCATGCTACTGGAAAACTAGTTGAAATTAGTCAAGCAAATGAAGCTAAAAGAACATACCACGAAAGCAATTAGAAGCAGAATTCGTTGCCATCTTGAGTTACTGACACGTTGCTTTTCCTACCTGCAAACATTTATATTAAACATCCCCATTATTCCCTACCACCCAATAAAAGAGAGTGGCGCAGATAAGATCACTAAATGCGACAATAAATTGAACATAAGTGTTTGAACTGGGACATGATTTCTGAACTTTGAAAGATAAGAAAAAACTAAACTTGTCTAAAAAGAATACAAACTATTAAACCTCAGTTTAACGTTAACCCGCGCATAAGATCACCAAATTCATGCCTACTCCACAAACAAAAAATGAAAGTAAGTTCCGAAGCGGCCCTGTTATTTTCACCTTACAACATCTTCTTTAGTAACATTTAAATCAACATATTTGACACGTAAGTACGTAACAAGAGTCTTCTACTATTTAGCAACTTATTACTTATGTTAATAAAAAAAAACCATAGCCACTTACTTTATATAGCAACGGAATTAATCTCGACCAAAAGGACAGCAAATAAAACACATTTCTACACTAATTTTCTCTCATATTTTCACTTAGGCATAACATCAAACAGCTTATGTGCATCATAAAAAAAGGGCTTTCCAAAAAACACATTTTCAGTAATTTAAACTCATTTTTTTAACATAATTTCGTTGCGTCATTTCATCAAACAACTTATGTGCATCACTGTACAAAAGATGACCAGCTATATGGGATTGGGATATCAAATTAGCATAAAAGTATATGAGAAAACACAAGTACCTGTGTAAATGGGGGGCCGCCGGTTTTATGATTCCAATTTCCAAATAATAAAGGAGGAGAAATGTTAGACCTTGTAAAAAAAGAGGGTATATATGCTTTTTTGTATTTTGCCATCCAAAGTAGGGGTATTTCTGGAATCTGTTTGTAAATAACAACAAAGGGTAAAGTAAGCACGTCATCAAATAGCAATGGAGTTTTTTTTAAGAGATAAGTATAAAAAGCCCTCAAAATCCTGAGAGAAGTCCACATGATAGTCACTTTTTCATTCAATCTCTAAAATAGTCATGAGCAACTCCGCAACTCCACCCAAAATGCGCCACCTGTCATTTGCAAGTACATGACTTTGATTTTTGTTTTTGGATTAAATGACGAATATATCCCTTTTCATTTAAATATCACACCCTCACACTCTTCATCTCTTTTCTCTCTTTATCCCTCTCTCCCTCACCACCGCCTCTAAAATTACGGCTAGATCCGAAACTTACAACAGATGACAATCAAGAGGACATCTAAGGACATGTCCCGTAGCAATATTTACTCGACCGTGAGAAATAACGAAAAGTAGCCAATACATCACTATTATTCCTCTATGATGCAGGTTTTACTCACCAGGTTTTAATATTTATAAAGTCTCGTTATACCTATGACCAGGTTTTGATTTGAGCCATTGGATCAAATCCAATGACTCATAATTCACTAACTTAAGTCAAGTTGTGTTTACAACTTGAAAGGATCTTCTTCCGTAAAAAAAAGGGTATATATGCTTTTTTGTATTTTACCATCCAAAGTAGGGGTATTTCCGGAATCTGTTTGTAAATAACAACAAAGAGTAAAGTAAGCACGTCATTAAATAGCATTGGAGTTTTTATAAGAGATAAGTACAAAAAGCCCTCAAAATTTTGAGAGAAGTCCACATGATGGTCACTTTTTCATTCAATCTCTAAAATGGTAGCAACTTCGCAACTCCGCAACTCCACCAAAAATGCGCCACCTGTCATTTGCAAGTACATGACTTTGATTTTTGTTTTTGGATTAAATGACGAATATATCCATTTTCATTTAAATATCACACCCTCACACTCTTCATCTTCTTCATCTCTTTTCTCTCTTTATCCCTCCCTCCCTCACCACCGCCTCTAAATACTTTTAATATTGTCTCATTTTATAACATTTCAATATAAGTATCGATCCAATTTGATATTTTACTTTTTATCTATTTTTTCATTTTGTTTTTGTTCATCTAATTATAATTTGTTGTTCTATGTTTGTATACCAACTATAAATAAAGCATTAGAAGTGAAAATAGAATTAAGTATCACTCATATGTACTAACTTTGTCTAGTGGGCCGAATGTTAAATCCTTCACTGTGTTCGGGTAATTATTAAGGCATAGGAGGATATAGAGTATCACAAATATGTACTAACAATGTCCAATTTTTTACACAGCATGAAGAATAAAAAAATAATCTTATTAGATTGAATTACGCAATCACACATTTTGGATGCATTAAGTCGAAGGAAATATTTGACTTTTAGAAAGCGCTTCTAGACATTAGATATTATTGCAGTCCAATAACTTCTTTTTTAGAGTTATTCAATTCCGAGATTTTAACAAATTTTTGGACATTGTATAAAATAATCATCAAGACAAAAATATGAAACGAATTATTGATGAAATGCCATTTGTAGTTCAACTTGATTTTCATAACTGCAAAATCACTATCTTTGCCATGGATTCATGGTACTCTTTCTGATGATACGTACTTCTGAATGCAGCTCAATCTCATCATTAATGGCTACTACGTCCATTCCTCATAGGTGGAAATATGATGTCTTTGTAAGTTTTAGAGGTGAAGATATCCGCAAAAGCTTCATGGATCACCTGTTCAATGATTTCAAGCATAAAGGAATCCATGCCTTTAGAGATGACACACAATTGCCTAAAGGAGAAGAGATATCTCCTCATCTCTACAAAGCCATTGAAGAATCAAGGTTTTTGATAGTTATCTTCTCCAAGAATTATGCTTCTTCATCATGGTGTTTGAGGGAACTTGTCAAAATACTCGAGTGCAAGCAAATGGGAAAGCCTAAACACGAGGTTCAAATAATCTTTTATGATGTTAAACCTGAGGTAGTGAGGAAACATACAGGGAGCTACGCCGAAGCGTTTGCCAAACATCAAGTTTCAAATAGTACAAAGGTGGTTGAATGGAAGAAAGCTTTATCAATGGCGGCTGACTTATCTGGATGGGATCTCCAGGACATGACAAATGGGTAAATTTCTTGTTTTTGTGTTATTAGTCTTGTAGCTCTACTAAAGCTTGACACTATGTAGTTTCTGACTCTTTCTGTTACTTATTGTGTCTTTGTTGTTAACAGGTATGAGTATAAGTTCATCGATTGCATCTCCAAAGACATACTCAAAAAATTATGTGACGGGCCCTTGCATGTTGGTGAGAACCTTGTTGGCATAGATTTCCATTTCGACAAATTAGACTTGTCACGCTTTGTTGGGTCAGATAAGGTTAACATGATTGGAATATGTGGTATGAGCGGAATAGGAAAGACGACCCTTGCCAAAGCTATTTATAACTTGATGTATGTCCACTTTGAAGGAAGTTGCTTTTGTGAAGATGTCAAAGAAGTCGAAGAAAAACAAGGCCTAACTCAAGTCCAGATGCAAATGATTGGTAAGATTCTGAAAACAGATGATCTGAAGATATCAAGTGTTGGAGAAGGTTCTATGGTAATAAAGCAAAGGATGGCATGTAAGCGGATGCTGCTTGTTTTGGATGATGTGAATAAGGCAAAGCAGTTAGAAGCACTAGCAGGTTCACCTGATTGGTTTTACCGTGGAAGTCTTATTATTTTCACCAGTAAAGACAAACAATTGCTAAGTTCTCATAATGTGGAAATCTATGAAATGGACTCTTTAGATGATTATGAAGCTCTTGAGCTCTTTAGTTTATATGCATTTGGCAAAAGGCATCCTACAGAAGATTTTGAAGAATTTGCTTCCCAGATTGTCAAATATTTGCAAGGTCACCCTTTGGCTCTCAAAGTTATTGGTCGATCATTGAATAAAAAATCTGTAGAGTTTTGGGAAGGCGAACTGAAAAGACGCCAAACATATCCTAATCCAGATATACATCAAAAACTTCTACCAAGTTTTTATGGGTTGGAATATTATGAGAGAGAAATGTTTCTTGATATTGCATGTGCCTTCATCGGGGGAAAAAAAGATTTTGCTGCAAGTGTACTAGACAGCAGCAACTGTTCCGCAAATGTTATTGAAGTCTTGGTTGATAAATTCCTGATAACAGTATCTCCAAATATGTCTCTTCAAATGCATGAATTGATTCAATGCATGGCAAGGGAAATAATACGTGAAGAATTCAGCAGGCCTGGGAATCACAGCAGAAGATTGTGGATTTCATCAGAGGACGATATATTGAATGTAAACAAGGTATTAAGTGACATATGATTCCTTTTTCAACATAAACATTACATTTGAGTATAAGCAATTGCCTTTATTAATTTTTTTTTATTATTATTATTTTTTAATAAAAGCAAGTACAATCTGATGATCTTTTATTTGTATCTAGGTAGCAGAAGAAGTTGAGGTTCTAATCCTTTTGCTAAATAAAAACTGTCAAAATATTCCAATAGATGGACAAGCTCTTACACATATGAAAAACTTGCGGATACTAAAAATTTGCTTTCCGAAAGTCGAAGGACGTTGGCAACCATTTGCAGTAAACTTTTCTGGAAGACTGGATTTGTTGTCCAATAAATTAAGGTTGCTTTATTGGCATGGATTGCCTTTAGAGTCCTTACCTTCAGATTTTTATCCGAAAAACATTGTTGCCATCGACTTGTCTTACAGCCACATAAAACAACTTTGGACAACACCAAAGGTATTTACTTGTTCATATGTGTGTTTGTGTTCTACACCTAATGATATACAAACTTATCTTTTTTCTCTTTCGATGTCAGTGCTTTAGAAGGTTGAAAGTAATGAAGCTAAGGTATTGTTGTAACCTAACAACCACCCCTGACTTCTCAGAGATAACAAATCTCGAAGAACTAGATCTTGAAGGTTGTGTGAATTTGGTTACAATTCATCCATCAATTGGAATGCTCAAGAGACTTGTTGTTTTAAATATGAGTAACTGCAAACGGGCTGCGAGTTTTCCTAGCAAAGTGGAAACGGATTCTCTTCAGGTTTTGAATCGCTCGGGATGCTTAAATGGCAGCCTGAAGCCTTTTGGTCTAGATGCTGGACTTAAATCTCTGGTCATATGGAACCAACAACATCCCCAAAGATCAGTTTCATTAACAGGTTTCCATATGTTAAAGTATCTGAATTTCAGGTACCGCAATTTAGTACAAGTGCCTGATGCCATCGGAGGCCTATCATGTCTAGAGGATCTAGACTTGGCAGGGAACAATTTATTAGAAGTGCCTGAGAGCATTGGAGGCTTATCATGTCTAGAACGGCTATACTTGGAAGGGAACAATTTTACTAGCTTGCCTGGAAGTTTGAGTCAACTTTCTAGTCTTAAATGGCTTAACGTTGAAGATTGCAAGAAGCTGGAAGTGTTGCCCGAACTTCCACATAGCCTATATTATCTTAATGCACATGATTGCACCTCCTTATGTTCAATTACCGGATCAAACCCAATCATGAGCGGAAGGTCCACTTATCTCAACAATTGTCCAAAATTGTTTGAGAATCTTGCCATTGATAGCCAGGTTTCGATATCGGAGACTGAGTGTCGCGACTCATCTGTAACTTCCCAAGGCTCTACAAACCGGTTTTCTTCTTTCCTTCGTTATGCGCGTATCCAAAATAGCATATGTGGATTGTTCCGTTTGCCAGGAACTTCCATTGATAATATGGATATATATTATCATGGACATAGCATTCCAAATTGGTTTACAAATAAAAGTATGGGAAATCAAGTAAAGGTTGAATTATCATCAAATTGGAGCTTCAGTAAGTTAAGGGGATTTGGAGTTTGTGTTGTTTTTAAGAGAAAAAAACCTTCCGTATTTTTTGGATACTCTGTAAAGAACTTTGATGGGATATATTTTCAGGATAAGCCAATAAGAATCGATGAGTCAGATATGATATGGTTGCATTATACGACAAGTGAAATACAGAAACTAGAGGAAGCAAAGAATTTTGTAACATTTTGTTTTGATGAGGATGAAAGAATGGAAGTGAAGGAGTGTGGTGTAAGAGTTGTTTGTGATGAAGATTTAGATCATGAAGCAGACGTGAGTATGTTCCAAGACCTCCCAACTCTATCAGAGCATGGTGGGGTCTTGTGCGAGTTTGGGGAGGGAGCAATCAACTGGACATGGTAGTCCGATAGAAAAAAAAGAGAACCTTTAATATTAGCCACAATAATCTTTGATAAATAGCTTTCATGTAGGAGACACCCACCAAGTGTTTGATGAAATGCATGACTAGAAATCATTTACTCTACAGCCTCTTTGTAGATTTTTTGGATTTTATGATGTATTAAGAATTGATGTTGTGTTGCGATTTGTACTGTAAGATAATAAACCTTTGCTGTAGTTCATGTCTTTTGAAATTGCTAATATCGTAGCAATTACGTGACTGGTTAAAACATGCACATCACTGGAAAGTGTGCTCTTGCCAATGCCAGCTAAATTTGTATACAAACTTGACATTTGTTTTAATTGCTGAAAACGTTATTCTTTGATACTTGCCTTCTGCATCTGTTCTTCGTTGCACTAATAGCTCAAGATCCGTTCCTTGAGGTAGCTGCCTGGACATGCTAAATGTATTTCGACCCATTTACGTACGGGTCAGATTTCAACCCGTTCCCAAAATTACATCTTTTACAATTTAACATGCACATCATTGGAAAGTGTGCTCTTGCCAATGTTAGTTTAAATCTCTGGAAAAGATTATCTAATGCTTATCGAGACTAAGTTCTTGCTTGCCAATTGAGGTATAGTTTATTCATCATATTTATATGGTCCAGTTTTGTAAGAAGCTCTTCAATAACCTTATGTTTTTTAGTTTTAGTAACTAGCTAGCTGGGAAAAAATGCCAGGAATAGATATGGTTGACTGTTATTAATATGCATTTTATAAGAGACAATGTGAGAGCGCCCTCGAAAAAAATATACTAGTTGAAAAACAATTGATCCCTAGACTGTCAAGTGGCTCAAGGAAGCTAAGAGTACGGTTGCATTTTGAGACATATTTTGTTGAACAATTTTAAGAATCCTTGACCGTGGTCTTTACTTTCCTCTATATTTATTTTTAGCCCTAGATCAAATTGTAGCACGCTACGCTTATTGGGCATACTTTCACTTTCACTGATTGATGAAGGTTATCAAGGGAAGTTTGGTTCATCTTAACTGGTAATTTCATGTAACATATGAGGAAATTTATTGTGTTATAGGTAAAATGTTCACCTTAAATTGAAGAAACTTCAAGCAATTAGATTGATATCTTAACAGATTAACTCGGCACACTACAAAAAAAGAGGGCTTATAGGACCTTTCTGTAGGACGCTTTTTTGAATGAGGTCCTAAAAAACGTTTTATAGGACCAATTAAATTTTGAGTCTTATTATAGTGGTTTTAAATAGGACCATTTTTATGTGAATCCTATTAAGTTAATTTATGAGACACTTTTTTAATATAGTCTTATTATGATATAACTTAATAAGACATTTGATATAAAGGTCCTATTATAATACATCTTATGGGACACTTTTTAGATATGGTCTCATTATGATATAACTTAATAGGACATTTGTTATAAAGGTCCTATTATAATACATCTTATGAGACGCTTTTTCTATTTGGTCTTATTAGATTGTATTTTAATATGACACTTAGTTATGGGTCCTATAATATCAACTTTTATAAGACGCATATTCGGCTAGGTATTATTATAATTAAACATAAAAGGTTATTCGAACATAAAATCTTTGCAATTCAAGGTTTTACTTGTTGTTTATTTTATGTGTTTTACAAAATTAAACTTTTAAAGATGCTGATTTTCAAGAGAACCTACTTCAAATCCGAAACCTATAACAAACCCAAACACACCCTTAGTCTCAAGGTACGACTCATGATTTGGTGGTAACTCTTGTCATGCTTTTTCGCATTTAAAATACGAGTGTCATAGGTTACTTATGTCGTCTATAAGCCAGGGACGGAGCTAGGGGGTTCCCGCGGGTGCCCGGAAACCCCATGGATTTTTTCAATGTAGTGTTAATTTTTGAAAAAAACACCGATTTTTGCTAAATGCATCTTAAATGCACCCGATTCTTCGAAATATGTTTCTAGTATTACGGTTCAAAAGATTTTATGCAACCGCTTATATTTGGTCCTGGCTCCATCTCTGCTATAAACCATAACTCAAAGTAACCATCATTATAAATATAATAATAAAGGCATTAGTAAATTTAATGCAACTTGAAAGTTTTAAATAAATCCAGTGTAGGAATTAAAAATTACCAGGTTCTAATGACAAATTTAGACGTGAAGGCCCATCATATCCTTAAACCCCCATCAGGCGGCACTAGCTATGTAAACCCCATCACTATGCAATATTGTATATGTTGTAAATTTAAAAAATTGAGGTTAATATGTAAACCCCATCATATCCTTAAACCCCCATCTGGCGGCACTAGCTAAAACATTACAGAAATTGAAGAATTTTTCTCTATTGCGGCAAAAGTTGAGCATCTTTTCAAAAATTGAAGGTTAGATATTTCTTTTATAATCATAAACACAATCTAATTCAAGATCCATTACATCAATGGGAATGGGGATTCAAGGTACTACTGCTGTACTACATTATTTGATAGGATAGGGATTAAAGAAATTAATTTTAGTACATTACTGAAAAAAACAATCGGCAATTTGGATGGTATAAAAGCTCAATTTGCTAGTAGTTCTTCATTTTGAATAAACCTCTCATGGCATATGATCTTCCAATATGGGTGTTTGGATGAGGTATGAAACTCACTATGCAATATTGTATATTAGAATCACATAATCAACATTGATAAATGTGTAGCAGGAGACGGTCTTTGTATGGTGATTATACTATTTAATTGTAATAGTGGAATAATTCGTAGTTCTCATGTTTGAGACTTATTGATCTTTAAGAAAGTAATGAATAAGGCAACCAAAAAAATTTGGACGATATTCATCCTAAGGTAAGTTGGTTCCTTTTATTGAATTACGGAGTAGCTTTTGTCCCTCGTCATTCTACTAATAAGAAAGCGCACATATATCATTTGTTAATTTTATGTATTAGTTTTATTTGAGTGTTTAAATGTCCTAAATATTTATTACAACCCCTTCCTACGGGACACTTTTATTTTGGTCCTATTACATTAAAGGTCCTATAAACTATATTTATAGGACACTAACAGGCGTCCTATAAGCCCCCTTTTCTTGTAGTGACATGATGTAACTTGTTTCTCTTGAGATTTCAATAAAGATTAGTATCACCAAGGTTCTTAATTTGTAAAAGTTAGCATAAAAAGGGAAAATTAATTTCAATAAGGTGTAGGCCGCTTTCCAGAACATCTTGCAAAGTTTACTAGTAATTTTCAGAAATCTTACTAAACAGGACCTGTTGTTTCAGATGTATGAGATTAAGAGCACCAAAAAAAAAGGGAAGAGGAATCTATCTTACAAGTTACAATAGGTGATGCTTGGTATAGTTTCAATGTGTTTCACAGGTTCTGGTCCAGTTCTTTTTACTGTTGAGAGTACACTCAGCAGTGAAAACAGCAGCTGCGTCTAGTAATCAGTTCCTTGAGGTAGCTGCCAACATATGTTTCGACCCATTTACATACGGGTCAGATTTCAACCGGTTTTCCAAAAATACATCGTTTGCTATATACATGATTACACATTCAAGAGAGGCACATAAGTGGTATTGACATGGGTTCAAAAGATTAATCTTCATTATGTACTATTCCAAATTTCCTTTCCCTTATCCTTGGACTCCACCTACTTTGTACCTGGGATAAACACATATACATAAACATGAGCATAAACATAAACATAAACATAAACAGGGCTCTTATAAGTCTCAGTGTCTTATAAAATGCATATTAATAATAGTCAACCATATCTAGCGCTGGCATTTTCCCATCTAGCTAGTTACAAAACTCAAAAAAATCTAACACCAATTGGTTCTAACCATGCCCTGCATCAGGTTGTCAATATCACCCAGGTGGTTTCTTGAGACGATATGGATATTATTGTACTTTCTACTAGTCCAACTGAAAACCTGTGTAGGTGGTGCTTCTTGTGATACCACTACTGTGGTACTCTTTTATCTATTTGACAGTGTGTTTCTTTAATTGACCCATATTTTAATTGTCTGATGTGTAATTGCAGTTAAGAACATTGGTTTTTGTTTTGAAGTTGTTGCAGTTTAAATATCTGGAAAAGATTATCTACCATGCTTGTCGAGACTAAGTTCTTGCTTGCCAATTGAGGTATAGTTTACTCATCATATTTATATGGCCCAGTTTTGTATTCAGTTCTTCAATAACCTTATGGTTTTGTCAGAGCACCGTCGAAAAAAATATGTTAGTTGAAAAACAATTGATCCATAGAGTGTCAAGAGGCTCAAGGAAGCTAAGAGTACAGTTGCATTTGGAGACATATTTTGTTAAAAAAATGAAAAAATCTTTGACTAAAGATGATCATATTTTGTCACCTCTGAAGCTCAAAACCGAAGCTTCAAGAACCTTGTGGGAAAAGAAAACGATTTCCGCCTAGGAGAATCGATCCACCATTCAAACGAACTTTAAAAAACTTGTTGCCCAAGTAATCTTAGATTCGTAAACCTAAAAACCTTGAAACGTGTAATCTACACAATGATAGCCAAACAACTGGTTAAGGAAGTTTATCAAGTGAAGTTTCGTGTATTCGAACTTGTAATTTCACAAGAAAATTCTAGCAATGAAATTGATATGTTATTTGACTAAGTGTATCGGATGTAATTGGGAGGAAGTTTACAAAAGAGTAAACTAGAGCTAAAATATGTAAAAAGTCTATCATTGGTCGATGTAAATTTAAGCATTTATTTAATTTATGGCTATAACTGAACACGAAATTATTAAAATGAGGCAGATGAGTAAGTAGACATGATGAAAAGAGGCTAATTTGAGATAGCTAATCTCTCTAAGAAATGATATATATTTACTACTACGTATATGATTAAATCAAAGTAGCAAACGACAAAGACTTGGGTCAATTTCAATTCTCATTCCCTCCATTAACGTAAAAGATTCCAGATTTTTATAATGCCAAAAGTAATGTATGGTCACTATTCTATCCACTTGCACATGATATGATATATCATATATGGCTTTGCATGAAATGGTAAACGTACATATGAGTTATGTCAAAGTTCTCGATGAAGACTTCGTCTTCTTTTTTCTTTTTCTTTATGGTTGGCATTTAGTATTAGTAAGGCTGTGTTTGTTTTTGTAAAAAACGTCTGAACCACCTCTGACTCTTACTCAGTCAGACGCAGTCAGACATGAGGGTTGTTTGTTTTTTCATTTACATTCAGAGACGGTAAGACCTTATTCATCTTACTGAGTAAGAGGCGAGGATCATCTCTTATCACCTCTGAACGTTATATATCCATTCATCAGCGCCATTTCTTTAACAATTAATATGTAATTATCAACAAATGATTTTTTGTCCTAACTGCAGCACATAAAAGTTTAGGTATGGAGCCATGGAGGTGAAGAAGAAAGTCTGGTTTTGCGTGAAGAGAAGAAAGAAATAAACATTATAAAAATATTAGTGGAGAATAAAAAAATACTGTTAAGGCATTAAAAGTAGTATTATATTAGTGCTTTTTTCCTACCCATATCATTTACTTTACGGTTCCATTTTCAGTTTTCAAGACATAAATTTTGCGTGTTTTTTTTTCCCCCCTTCTTCTTTTACATTTTGAATTTGAATTACCCTTTCGTATACTTATTTGATAGTTTAAAGCTAGACGTTATATAAATTGTTGGCTGACCCGACTTGGCTCACCGAACGGTTGACACGTTGATTTTGTAGGTTCGACTAAAATAAAGAACCATCTAAAATTTACGACCACATCCGCCACTAGTTAGAGAATAGTGTACAAGACTTTAGATAACTTACTTAATAGTTGCTTCACTAAGCTATATTTATGTTATATTTTTACCAATTCATGTAATAGTTTTATTATGTTAAATTTAAGTTGTATAAAGATAATTTATTTAATGGTTTATTAACTATAAATGTTTTGTTTCATTTTTATACAAATTACTTATTCATCGTATTGCGATAGTTTAATATATAAATTATAAAAATGGACAATTAAAATCATTCAGACAATTATACAAAAACAAACAACATTATTTCGTTCAGATTTAGACTTTCTAGCCACCTCTTACTGGTAAGATGCGGTAGTCAGATTCAGACCTAAAACATCTTAATGAAACAAACACACCCTAAGACTACGCGTTTCTTCTTCATGTCTTCTTCAAAATTTCATCTTTAATCCTTAGGTCTCAAAAAAATACAAAGTTAGCCCTCACCTTCGTCAAAGAAAAAAAGCAAACAAAAAAAAAAAACAAAAACAAAAAAACAAATCTCTTGTAGCCCATTATTGCACCATTCAAGCTAAACAATCTGTTAATGCTGTTATAAGTGACCGTTTTGCCATTCTATATTTAGAAAAATGATTTAACCTGTTCAATGAAACATCTGAATGTTAATTGCTAAAAACTAAAATTGCAACTTATCTAAAATAGGAGGACTAGAAGTGTATGTTTTGGAGACTTGAAGTCAACTCTCGCATTATTATTTAACTTGAGGTGGTGGTGAGGAGAATTATCATCACATTGTTATTTGCATTATTCATAATCATATCCACTCTTTGCTTCTTGACCAATCAAAAAATTTGTAAGTCCTCTTCTCTCTTTACA
Source organism: Chrysanthemum seticuspe (assembly GCA_019973895.1). Taxonomy (NCBI): domain Eukaryota; kingdom Viridiplantae; phylum Streptophyta; class Magnoliopsida; order Asterales; family Asteraceae; genus Chrysanthemum; species Chrysanthemum seticuspe. The sequence goes on from BPTQ01000002.1 coordinate 18,880,295, forward strand.
CTTTTCATTTGTTTACTATGTTATTCTAGCCTACTTGTTAACTCAATTCTATACTAGAAAATCATATTTGGTTGTAAATTTTTCTTAATACCATAAACCTAAAATAAGTTTACAACCACAGTTGTAGTTATGGACAGGCTTTTATTGAATAAATTTATGTTATTGAGTAGTGTGATGTATTCTTGCTAACTTGCTTTACGTCTAGATGTTACATTATTATTTTAATACACTACTTTTTTTTTGGTTAATCTTCACAAGTAACATAGTTAACCGCCATTTTTTTTAAATTAAAATCGAAAGTTTGTTGGTTCAATGTTTATAAGTAAGCTCGTGATCACGAATATAGTGTAACTTTTGGATACTCTTTTATATGAAACATCATTATCCTTAATCCAATCTCGACCTCACCTCAAACGCAGTGGCGGACCCAGGACAAAATCTAAGGTGGTTCCTCTTATTTAGTCAAGGCGGTAAATTATCCGGGTCAACGACCCGATCACTAAATGGGTCGGTTCGGGTCGAGTCAGTATGATATAATACATATAATTTATAATAATAAAATCCTCTATAGAAAAAATTCTTTTACCCCAATCAAACAATCTTATATATATAGCTTGAAAGTCACAATAAAATATCTGTTAGCTGCAAAACTTTTAAGGCCACCCGAGCTAGCCATATATTATAAAATATGGAAGTGTATTGGTTTACCATGCTGATAAACACCAATAGGGATCACTTAAGATCCGTTAAAGGATTACAACGTGTTGGACAATCAAGAACACAAAATAGATCATCAAAACAGAGTTGTATTATCAATGGTGGTGGTTTGTTACAGTAATCTGTTACAAGAATTGGAATGATAGGATTCAGAGAGGAAATGTTTACACAATTCAAAAGCTAAAATGAAATGGAAAACTATAACAAGTATTTAAAGATCATTAGAGCGGGAAGTTAGATGAGGTGGAATTGGCTATTCGTTGACTTTGTTGTTGACTGTTAGAAAAGTGACTTAAACTTTAGGGGCTATATGGTAATTTGTTCGACTTGTGCTACAAGTTTGTTTGTAATTTGGTAACTAATCTATGACGGTTAGTTTTGGCTATAAATAGGGATTGTTAGCATTAGGTTTCTTTGTACTTTTTGAATAATAGTTTGTTACCCTTTGAATTAGTTTTTGTGGTGGTACTTTTGAATTTAGTTTTGTATTTGGTTTGGTTATTTGAATAAAGCTTCCGCTTCGTTTGTTTGGATTTGTTTCGTCTTTGAATTACCAACATTGACTTTCCCCAATATGAGCCGTAACAATCCATTCCCCTTAAAATTGATCTTGTCCTCAAGATCAGCAATCAAAGTGAACATTTATGAGTCTCAACACTGCTGATCCAATCTTCCAACAATGAAAACAAACACTCCCAATGTTAATTTAAATCTTCTACCAAACACCTCTTTTGAAACATTCATGCTGGTAGAACAAATACCATTCCTGCAGGGCATAAAGGTAGTGGGCAATTGTACTCCTTAGTAGTGATGCCTTCCCTATCTCTTTGGTGCTTGTAATGGTACAAATAAGAAACACAGCATAAACCATCAGGAACGAGTTGGAAGCAAGAATATAAATCTGACCCACTCGTCCACTGCACCAACACATGATAGTAGCTCTAATATAAATCTAATTCATTTGTTTTCTGCAACCCTTCTGTCCTTTTCCTTTCTTTCTTTTCGTTTTCCTCTTTGGCCATTTCCATACGTCAAAATCCCACTTCCCAAACTTCAATTTGCATTTGGTGTCACCTATTTTCTTCCTTTTAGGCCATTTCCATATGTCAAACTCCAAATGACCAAAATTATCTTCATTCCTTATACCGGCTTTCGAATACACATTCAAATAATCTTCATCTAATTCGCTCATTATGCTTTCAAACTTCGTACCGTATGTAAGAAACTGTTCAAAAGAGTATGTAGTTGTTCCACCAGAATTAGTCATCATATTTGAATTTAGAGTCAACTGCTGCAATATTTGGTTCAAGTCTAGAAGTTCACACTCAAAAATCTCACCACTATCTCTTATACCATTCAAACCAAGTGTAGGTAATAATGACCCACTCCTTTCTTGTTCCAGCTTCAATTCCCACTTGAGAACAGTTACTGCAGGATAATCTTTAGGCTGTACCAGATCACATACAACACTTTCTCCCTTGCTTCCATCTTGTTTCCCATCACTCAATTCCTTGTTAATGACTAAAATGTCGCCATCACTTGTTAGGAAATTCTGAGCATCATTACTAGAATTTTCTCCCTTATCTCCATCACCCATAACCAAAGTATCCCTATAATGTCTTTTCCTGATCTTCTTGACCCCATTATCTTTCTTCTTATCTTGATTTTCCAATACGTCATCGCCTTCATCTGCCTCAGTTGTTTTAACAAAAGCTTTAATCGTTCGAATCATTGTTGTAGTTTCCACCAAACTAGCATCACTAAAATCATTTTCCATACCCAAATCATTTGCTTTACCTATAACTCTACTCTCCACAGTATGGTTCATGAAGTTATGAAGTTCAATATTATGCTGAAATGATGAAGTACCAACCTTACTGAAAGAATTTTGAGCATCAAAATCATAAGTAGCTATATCACAGCCTTTATCCTGATCTTTATTTTCATTCCTGGTGTGATCACGTTTCCTAATATAGCCTTCTTCAATTTCTCTTCTTGTTTTGTCATCATCACTTCTACACAAGAAATTGCCCACAGCTACATCACAAGCAGGAACAACATGATCACCTTTATTCTTAACTTTCCGACCTTCAAGATACTTCCACCCATTAACATTTGCAACACAAACATTATCTGCTTCTTTGTAGTCATCACATTTCCCGTTATCCCTTTCACCTCCATTTACACAATCCTGAAATTCATCGACCTCCATAACTATAAACTTTGAATCTACACTCTCGCTATCTACACTCTCACTAGTGTTTACCTTTATACCCTCATCATCATAAACCAATCTTCCTAAATCTGTTCTTTCCTCGCTTTCCTCAATTTCATCTTCTTCTTTAACAGACATATCCCAAACGGCTACACTTACCTTCAATTCAGTTTCACTACTTTTAACCTCATCTTTACCAAGTTCATCAAAAATGCCCACACACTTACCGTTTTCATCCCTTTCACTTACCCTCAATTCAATTTCTCCACATTCAACAACATCTTTCCAACTAACATTAAGATCCTTCAATTTCCCCTTATTCTTCACATCTTCCTTTGAGTCATTAGATTTTGAAGAATTAAGCAATGTTGGAGTTGAACCTTTTTTTAAGAAATTGAAAGTGGCTTCTTGTAACAAAGCTAAACAGTATGCATCCGAAAAGCTTTTGGGTTTCCACAATCTGACACTATTTCCAAGTTCCCATGGCAACCCAAAAATGAAATGAATCATAATACTCTTTAATTGTGCCATATTTTTCGAGAAATCTAGTCACTGACATTTCATCAAGCACCTTATGTGCATCACTTTTATTATCACTAAGACTGCCTTTTGTTCTAATTCTTTTTCCAAAATTTATTACATTATCACTATCTTTTACCATTAAAGGTTCTAAATCATCCACAAAATTTGAACTACAACTCGAATTCTTAAGATTTGTACACAGAAATATACCTTTTTCTTCTTTTAATGCTTGCCTATCTGATAAGGCACCATCAACCCTTGGGAAATCAATTTTGGCCACTCTAGTATGTTGTAATTGTCCACCACCAGTACCATTTCACATTTTTTGTCTGTTTTGCAAACTTAAACCAGTAATCTGTTCTCCCATTTGATCAAGCCTAGTGTTGAGAGCTGTCATAGCACCACCCATCATCTGAGCAATTGTATCTGCAAGGTACCTTTTGGTTTCATCATCAATTACTAAAGATGAACCATTAGTAGACCCACTTGCAGTACCAATCATTCTTGTGCTAACCACCATTGTGAATTGACTCAAGATTCCTAACCAACTGCCATGTGTACTATTTCTTGATTATTTATGAATCTTGTAGTACTTCTTGATTTTATGAATTTCTTGATCGGAAACTAACAACCCCACCGGAAGTTGACCGGAGAAGAGGACTAGTTTGAATGATAAAAGTGTAATGATATATGGCCAGAAAAGTGCTCTGATACCAATTGATAAACACCAATAGGGATCACTTAAGATCCGTTAAAGGATTACAACGTATTGGACAATCAAGAACAGAAATAGATCGTCAAAACAGAGTTGTATTATCAATGGTGGTGGTTTGTTACAGTAATCTGTTACAAGAATTGGAATGATAGGATTCAGAGAGGAAATGTTTACATAATTCAAAAGCTAAAATGAAATGGAAAACTATAACAAGTATTTAAAGATCATTAGAGCGGGAAGTTAGATGAGGTGGAATTGGCTATTCGTTGACTTTTTGTTGACTTTCCCCAATATGACCCGTAACACATGCTCCATAATTCTTGTAAGATGCTTTGTAATTTTCGATGTTTAAAAAGCATACCACCAAAAGTACTCAGGCGGAATTTCCGTAAAAACAATTAAGTTGTACGTATATTGAGATTTTAATAAATTATTAGTTTACTTATAAATGTAATTGTAGCATATAATTTAAGGTCTAACTTTCTATCTAAAGCTTAAAAAAAAGTTATGTACAGTATCAGGTATTAAAATCGGTATAGATATCTTGTAACCCAAAAATATAATAAAATCTCACACTATTGAAAAAAAATAGGAGTAGTACAAAATAAACTTTTACTTTTAGTCCACTAGCCTTAGCCCATGTGGTACTTTTCAAACCACAAACTAAGATATCACTAGAAACAATAAAACGTGAAAAACTACATCTTCTTTAACAAAACTCCTACAACGTTTCAAATTTTCCGACCAATTCTTCAGCTGCAAATTTAAAATCTTTAATTTTCTTTGTTTCTTTTCCTGCAAAGATCTAAGGTGGTTCCCCGTTAGTTTCTAAGGTAGTTCCCAAAAATTTTTACTATATCACTTCTAAAAAAATTTAATGTCTAAGGTGGTTCTCGGGCACCACCTAATTATGCATAGGTCCGCCCATGCTCAAACGTCGAGATTAACTCATAAATTGATGAGTAAATTACATGGATAGTCCTTGTAGTTATACTAAAATTACATATTTAGTCCTTAAAGTCTTAAAAAATATTACATTGACAGTCCTTGTGGTTCTCAAATCTTCATACCTATGATCCCTTACAACATTAACGTTATGTAAACAACAATAATATCATTTCAATTTTACCCAAACATCCTCTGAGTTAACACACACATATCTCTCAACTAGGGGTGTGCACGGTCCAAAAACCAGACCGGACCGGACCAGACCGGACCGGACCAGACCGGACCGAGAGCCGATTTTGGCAAAAATTTTAGACCGAGACCGGACCGAATGTGCTCGATCCGGTCCAACAAGGCCAAATTAGCCCAAATTCTTCGGTTTTGGTCCAGACCGGACCAGACCGAGGACCGAATTAGCCTAAAAGCCGAGACCGTGGACCAGACCGAATGTGGTCGGTCCGGTCCAGTCCGGTCTCGGTCGGTCCGGTCCGTTCGGGTCGTATGCTCACCCCTACTCTCAACTATACATAATATCCCATTCTTCAACCCCCCGTCCACCCGAACTTTTTTTAAAAAAAAGAAAAAAAAAAGTACTAAATCAAATTATAAATATGGCAATCACACTTCACCAGCAAATCTAAAAGTACAAATTATTCTTCTTTAATAACCTTAGTTTTTAAGTGAATGAAAAATTGACTATAGATATCGAGATTATCCAAGACGTAACTAAAATAAATCGAGATTATTTAAGATGTGATTAAAATCTATGAAACAAATTAACAAAAGGCTTGTATTCTAATGGTATCTCATATTGTGTGAGAGGCTCCCAACTCAAATTGTTGTGGGTTCAAGTCCTGCTTAAGACATTTGTGTGAGGTTTATTTGTGTTATAAATATTGTGAGATAGATTAGGTTGTCGTTTAAAAAAAAATCTATGAAAATTTGGTATATATAAAAAAATTAATGTTATCCATTTTTAATAAACTCAGTTGGTAATTAGTTTTTGTACTTATATTTATTATTTCAATTTATATTACAAAGCTTAAAAGGGGCTTTATAATCCTAGATTAGCACATCAACAATAATTTAAAAGACTGATACTTTGATTTTCATCGTTAAATAGAATTGTTTAAGAAAAGAGGTTTTTGGATTATGTGTAGTCGAGGAATATGTATGTAAGTGTGGGTGCAGGTGTTTGGCTGAAAACTTAAGTGTGTTTCATCATTTATAAAATGTTAATGGTGCTAGGGTAAAAAATGTGCTTATTTGAGAACCACAATGACTATCAGTGCAATTTTAAGATTTAGGGACTAAATCTGAACCTTTTCAATAACCACAGGACTATTCATGTAACTTACTCTATATTGATTTTCTACATTTCATTTTTCTTTTAGGTAGATCATTGTAATAATAAAACATACGGTATTCAACAAAATGCATGTACATAGTACTTATAAGATTAAAAATAAAAGCTTCACTGATCAATAATCATAAGTTTAAAATTATCAAACAACTCAATGCAGTTGTCATCATTAATCATGGCTGCGTCTTCCATTCCTCATCGATGGAAATATGATGTCTTTGTAAGTTTTAGAGGTGAAGATATTCGCAAAAACTTCATGGATCATCTTATCAATGATTTCAAACAAAAAAGGAATTCATGCTTTTAGAGATGATAACGAACTGCCTAAAGGAGAAGAGATAACTCCTCATCTCTACAAAGCCATTGAAGAATCGAGGTTCTTGATTGTTATCTTCTCCAAAGATTACGCTTCCTCATCATGGTGTTTGAGGGAACTTGTCAAAATACTTGAGTGCAAGCAAATGGGAAAGCCTAAACACGAGGTTCAAATAGTCTTTTATGATGTTAAACCTGACGTGGTGAGGAAACAAACTGGGAGCTATGCTGAAGCATTTTCCAAACATGAACTTTCAAATAGAATAGAGGTGGATAAATGGAGGGAAGCTCTATCCATGGCGGCTAACTTATCTGGATGGGATCTCCAGGACATGACAAATGGGTACATATCTTGTTTTTGTAATTATCTTATAGCTCTACTAAAAAGCTTAACAGTTAACACTATGTAGTTTCTCTTACTTATCATGTCTTTGTGGTTAACAACTATGAGTACAAGTTCATCGACTGCATCTCCAAAGACATACTCAAAAAATTATGTGACGGACCCTTACATGTTGGTGAGAACCTTGTTGGCATAGATTTCCATTTCGACAAATTAGACTTGTCACACTTTGTTGGGTCAGATAAGGTTAACATGATTGGAATATGTGGTATAAGCGGAATAGGAAAGACGACCCTTGCCAAAGCAATTTATAACCTTATTGTTAAAATATATAACCCGATATTCTTTATATATCTTTCTATCTCTAACATTTTCTTTAGTTCTTGTTTTGTATTTTTGTTATATGTGTAGGGGTCTACTTGTGCTACTCCTCATTCTTCATTTTATTGTTTAAGCTGCATATGGGCGTGGCAGACATGTAAAAAGAAGATGCTGTCCCTGTCCCCTCCATACCTTTTTGTCTAATATTTTCTCCATCCTTGTCGAGAGCCGTTGCTATGAAAAAAAGTATTTCCAGCTCATGCATAAATAGAGAAAGGGGCTATCATCTCCAAGGGGGAAGACGTGAATCATAAGCCGCTCCTCTATTATTTATCTCACACTTGTACAGATCGGGAGGGGAGAAGTTTTTACATGATTATTACATCGGATAGATTAGAAGACAGAAAAGGGAGAGGAGGCTGGATCATCGATTACACAAAGTATCAGATCCTGAGCTTTCATCTCAAGATCATTTTCATCTTTATCACTTCACATATCTTGTAAACTATCATCAAGATAGTTAGTAGCTCATAGCAGTTGAAGCTGTGGTGCTCTTGGGTTCATTATTATTGTTCCGCTGCTACTCTTGTATTGCTTCAGTTATATAAAAGTGTTGTTGCTGCTTATCATGTTTTTCTACATGGTATCAGAGCGAAGGTTCATCTAAAGCTCTCGACAGCTCTGGGAAACAAAGGCTCTCGTTAGAGTTCTGAAAAAAAAAAGAAGAGAGAACTCTTGTTAGTTCTGAAAAAAGCTCTCGTTATTTCTGAAAAAAATTGGTACGTTATTGTTCTGAAAAAAGCGACGGTTCATTTGAAGGCCTTCGTTATTGTTCGGAAAAAAAGGCCTCTCGTCATTTGGTTCTGAAAAAAAAAAGCAAAGGTTGAGTTGAGGCTCTCGTTGGTTCTGAAAAAAAAAAGAGAAGATTTTGGCTTTCGATAGCTCTAAAAAATGGGCTATCGTTGGTTCTAAAAAAAGAGAAGATTTTTTCTGTATCTCGGAAAAAAGAGAAGAGGAGTTCAAAAAAAGAGAAGTTTTTTTTTTTTGTATCTGAAAAAAGAGAAGAGGCTCTCGATTTCTGAAAAAAAAAATCTGTATTTTTGGGGATCTTGGTTCGTTGCTGGTCCTGGTTAACAGATTGGTTCGTTGCTGGTGTTTGGCTCGCTGCTGGTTAATCGTGGTTGGTGTTGAAGGCTTTGTTGCCTCCTAGACTAAGTGAATCTAGGAGAAGCAAAGTGGTTCGTGGTTGGAGGTTCTGTTGCCTCCTAGACTAAGTGAATCTAGGAGAAACAGTTCGATTGTACTGCTGAGTAAAGAGTGAATCTAGGAGAAACAGTTCGATTGTACGGCTGAGTAAAGCGCTGTAACACCTCTTGTCTCTCTTTTGTTATTTATGTCTTTCATTTTTCTTGCTTTAGAATGTTGGAGGATAGGTTGAGGGACATTTGAGAAGTTTGATTGGTTGTTGGAGATTGATTGTTATTTGAGGAGGTATAAGGTGTTGCTGCTGTTTTTCTATGTGTTTTGCTTGTGTATCTGGTTGTGTCTGATTATTTGTTATTATGTCTGATATTGGTGATTCTGACAATGAGAGTGTCAGTGATCCTGTCACTCTTATTGGTGAACTTGATGTTGGTAACCCTTTACACTTGCACTCTAATGATTCTTCTGTGCTTACTGTTATATCTGTCAAACTTAGAGGAACTGAAAATTATCAAGTTTGGGCGAATGCTATGCTTCTTGCTTTAGAGGGTAGAAATAAAACAAGTTTCATTAATGGCACTTGTAAAAGGTCAGTTACTGATGAAGTGTTGGCTAAGCAATGGGATAGAGTTAATGCTGTTGTCTTAGGCTGGATTTTGAACTCTGTGTCTGAGGATTTATTCCTTGGTCAAATTTTCTCTAAAAAAGCTAAACATGTTTGGAATGAATTAAAGGAAACCTATCATAAAGTTGATGGTTCTGTGATATTCAACTTGCATCATAAAATCAGTACTTTGAAACAAAATGGGTCTAATTTGTCGGACTATTATCATAAGTTGAATGGTATGTGGAAACAGTATGATGCTATGGTTGAGTTACCTAACTGTGTGTGCATGGCATCTAATGAATTTAAAAAACTGAATTAGCCTCTGAATTAGCCTCTGCAACATTTGAAAAATTCCTTTTGAGTTTTAAAAGCCTTTTTTGTTCTAAATTGTATACTGAAACCTTCTTTCAGTCAAAAATTGGTTAATAAGAGGCTGCAATTAAGATTGCACCTATCTCAGTTTTTATTAAAAAAAAAAAAAAAAAAAAAAAAAAAAAAAAAACTCATAACTGCAGTTTTCGAGTGTTTCTCACATCAAAGAAGTTCATATCTGCAGTTCTTACTGCAGATTCTTTTTGACCCAAGGGTCAAATCTTTTCTACATGTTAAGCTTGTGCTTACTTGAAAAATGGTTGTTGGTTTTCTAGATTTAAGAGTTAAACTCTTATCTGGAAGTTTTTTAAATCAAAAATCCATCTGCTGATTATTCAGCAGATACTGTTATCAAAGCAGTTATAAGATAACTGCTGCATTAAAAAAAAATGGTTTTCAATCTTGTTTTTCTTGATGTGTTCCGGATTTGAGTTAAGGGGGGATGTTAAAATTATATCTCTTACTCCGGAACACAAACTTAAGGGACTAATGTTGCCATTGTCTGTCTCTTAGTTTGTGCAGGTTTTATGTTTCTGCCGTGTTTACATTTTGTGCAGAAGTTCAAGGACTGAAGGTGTCCATCTATGAAAGATGCTAGAGCATAGATTCCTATCGTGATTTAGGGTTTAAGAACGGCTCTTTAGTTAGCCGTTCACCACCCAAACTTGAGTATATAATCCTCATGTTGCAAATGTTGTGAGAGAGCCCGGATGAAGCTCATATTGTTTGAGATAGTATTACCATTCTTGCCTCATGCTTGAGATCAGGTTGTGCTATTCTTTTTCCTACCTGCTTGAGATCAGGTTAGATGTTATTGTGCTTACCTGCTTGAGATCGGGTTTAAGCTTATTATTATTGTCTGATTGTTATCAGACCTTATCATATCTTGTACCACACCTGCTTGAGATCAGGTGTGTGTCTCTGGTTATTAGCTGATATCTTTTCCAAAGAGTTAGACATCTCTCAGCATCATTCTCTTGTATAAAACTTGGAATGATTGACCTCTACGGAATATCGGATTAAGGGGGGATGTTAAAATATATAACCCGATATTCTTTATATATCTTTCTAACTCTAACATTTTCTTTAGTTCTTGTTTTGTATTTGTGTTATATGTGCAGGGGTCTACTTGTGCTACTCCTCGTTCTTCATTTTATTGTTTAAGCTGCATATGGGCGTGGCAGACATGTAAAAAGAAGATGCTGTCCCTGTCCCCTCCATACCTTTTTGTCTAATATTTTCTCCATCCTTGTCGAGAGCCGTTGCTATGAAAAAAGTATTTCCAGCTCATGCATAAATAGAGAAAGGGGCTATCATCTCCAAGGGGGAAGACGTGAATCATAAGCCGCTCCTCTATTATTTATCTCACACTTGTACAGATCGGGAGGGGAGAAGTTTTTACATGATTATTACATCGGATAGATTAGAAGACAGAAAAGGGAGAGGAGGCTGGATCATCGATTACACAAAGTATCAGATCCTGAGCTTTCATCTCAAGATCATTTTCATCTTTATCACTTCACATATCTTGTAAACTATCATCAAGATAGTTAGTAGCTCATAGCAGTTGAAGCTGTGGTGCTCTTGGGTTCATTATTATTGTTCCGCTGCTACTCTTGTATTGCTTCAGTTATATAAAAGTGTTGTTGCTGCTTATCATGTTTTTCTACACTTATGTATGTCCACTTTGAGGGAAGTTGCTTTTGTGGCGATGTCAGAAAACAGAAAGACCTAACTCAAGTCCAAATGCAAATGATTGGAAAGATCATGAAAACAAAAAATCTAAAAATATCAAGTGTTGATGAAGGAGCTATGGTAATAAAGCAAAGGATGTCACGTAAGCCGGTCTTGCTTGTTTTGGATGATGTGGATGATCGTGAGCAGTTAGAAGCACTAGCTGGTTCACCTACATGGTTTTGCCCAGGAAGTTTGATTATTTTCACTGGTAAAGATAAACAGCTCCTAAGATCTCATAGAGTGGATGAAATCCATGACATGGAATTTCTAGATGAGGATAAATCTCTTGAGCTCTTCTATTCCTTTGCCTTTGAAGAAAAAAATCCTTCTGCAGGCTTCAAAGAAGTTTCTGAAAAAGTTGTGAAATATGTGCAAGGTCACCCTCTGGCCCTCAAAGTTTTGGGTCGTTTTTTATATGGCAAAACTGTGGAAAAGTGGGAAAGTGAGCTAGAAAGGCTCAAAGTACAACCGAATGAAAAGATACAAAGTGTGCTTCGTTTAAGTTACGATGGGCTTAACCTCCAGCAACAAAATATCTTACTTGATATCGCATGTTTATTCATTGGAGAAAAAGTGAATTTGTAGCAAGCATACTAGATGGCTGTAACTTTGTTGCTGATACGAACATGCAAGTTCTAGTTGATAAGTCATTAATTACGATCTCTAGCAATATGTCACTTCAAATGCATGATTTGATTCAAGCAATGGCAAGGGAAATCATTCATGAAGAATCTATCATGACTGGGAAACAAAGGAGATTGTGGAATTCATCTGAAGTTTACAATGTATTGAGTAAAAAGAAGGTAAGTGATTCTTTTTTCTCTACATTAATACATTAAAGTATTAGCAGAATATCCTAATGAAGCTTCATGTTCTTGCTTTTCCAGGTGCCAATAACTGAAGCAGTTGAAGTTCTAGTCCTTTCGTTACATAAATCTAGTCAAAAGGTTCACATAGACGCTAAAGCTTTTGCACAAATGAAAAAATTGCGGATCCTAAAAATTTATGCTTCGGAAAAATTTGATCAGAAACTGGAATTGAAGTACTTATATTCAGATTTTTTGTCGAATGAGCTAAGCTTGTTTTGCTGGCATGGATACCCTTTCAAGTATTTACCTTCAGATTTCTATCCAAAAAACATTATGGCCATTGACCTGTCTTATAGCAACATAAAACATTTTTGGACAAAACCAAAGGTATTTTCTTGTTCATACATTTTTTCTGCTCGACACTTTATGAGCCAATAACTCATCTTCTTTCCACATGTCAGTGCTTTAGAAGGTTGAAAGTAATAAAGCTTAGGTACTGTTGTAGCCTAACAACCACCCCTGACTTCTCAAAGATTACAAATCTCGAGGAGCTAAGTCTTGAAGGTTGTGTGAATTTGGTTAGCGTTCATCCCTCAATTGGAATGCTCAAGAGGCTTGTTGTGTTAAATCTAACGGGGTGCCTAAAAGTCGACCAACTCCCTGAAGCATTAGGTCGGATCAAAAGCTTAACGGAGCTTCATGTTGACAGAACTACCATTACAGAACTTCCTTCTTTTGTATCATGTCTAATAAACCTTGAATCATTGTCCTTCGGTGGCCAAGGGAGGATTCAACCTAGATGGTGGACTTCAATCACTGCACCTTTTGGTTTACTAAGTAAATGACAACATCCCCAAAGATCAGTTTCATTGGAAGGCTTGCACTACTACACAAATAGGTTTTTCCCACGGTAAAATCCGTGGAAAAAGGCCCTTTTCCACGGATTTCACACGGAATTATTCCGTGTGTAAAAACCCCGTGGGTAAATATTTTCCCACTGATTTTCCCACAGGACGTTGACTATTTCCCACAAATATCATTGTGGATAATCCGTGGGTTTAATTTCCCACAGATTTCTCACGAAATTTCCCACGGTTTTTAGTAGCTATTTTCCACACATATCCGTGGTTTTTTTGCCACGGATTTCCAACGATTTTCATACTACAATTCTGCCACAAATTTCTCACGAAATTTCCCACAATTTTTAGTAGCCATTTTCCACTCATATCCGTGGTTTTTTTGCTACAGTTTTCCAACGATTTTCACACTATAATTTCTGACGGTTTTATCACAGATTTCCCACAAAAAAATAAATATTCCCCAAACAATTATGTGGGAATTTTGTGATTAATCCGTGGGAAACACGTGGCTAAATTCACTACTAGAAATCGACAAAATATAATATAGTGTTCCGACACTATCTCGTCGCATTAATTGAATATCCAAGATGCGATTCGTAATAAAAGACATGAAATCGTAATCTAAAAACCGTTATATTTCATTAAAACACATATGATGAACTTACAAATATACTCGGCCCACAAGTTTCAACCTATCTATTAAATATTTTAAACACAGCAAATTAACATTCTTTCCTAACATTACAAGCTACATAAATAATCTACTGTGTGATCTTTATAATCCATCCAACTTAGCCAAATGAGCAAATTTTCGACCTGTTCCTGTTCATGCTCAACAAAATACCAAACCAAATTAGTGCATACAACAACATAAAAAATTATTTAATCCAAGTATAGTACACGGTTCATGTATAAAATAAGTTCTAGAAGCGTGTTTGGTAATGCTTATTAGAGATGTTCTGCTTTTCGAAATAGTCAAATGAATTTGAGATGAGCAACTATCAACCTGGCTAAGCATATAACGAGTGAATTTGAGATTAGCAACTATCAAAAGCCTATTTTACCCTCTTCAACACTAGATAAGCATATAACGAACACCTTCAATATTGCTTTTATGTCTAAACACAATACACATAAAACACAATACTGCAATTTAGAACAAGTACCTGAGAGCATTGGAGGCTTATCATGTCTAAAGGAACTAGACTTGAGAGGGAACAATTTATTAGAAGTGCCTGAGAGGATTGGAGGCTTATCATGTCTAGAACGTCTAAACTTGCAAGGGAATAATTTTACTAGCTTGCCTGGAAGTTTGAGTCAACTTTCTAGTCTTGAATTGCTTTATGTTAATGGTTGCAAGAAGCTGGAAGTGTTGTCCGAAGTTCCACCTAGCATATGGGTTATTGGTGCATCTGATTGCACCTCCTTAAGTGAAGTGCCGGGATCATCTAAATACCCATTCAGGAATAGGTACAATTATTTAAGAAATTGTCCAAAGCTGTTTAAGAATGTTACCATTGATAGCGAGGGTTCTATATCGAAGACCGAGTGTCTTGACTCATCTATAACTTCCCAAGGCTCTATTCACCAGCTTTCTGCTTTCCTTGGGTATGCGGGTTTACAGGCTGACAGATGTGAATTCTTCTCGCGAGACATTGCCTATGATTGTTTTGATATAATGTATCATGGGAATAGCATTCCAGAGTGGTTTACAAATAGAAGTGCGGGAAATCATGTAAAGGTTGAATTACCTTCAGATTGGTGCTTCAATAAGTTTAGGGGATACGGATTTTGTGTTGTTTTTAAGAGAAAAAAGCCTTACATATATACAGGATGCTCTGTAAAGAACTTTGATGGAGCGTCTATGATCACAGAAGCAAGCATTGAGTATCAGGTGCTAGGAATCCAAGATTCATACATGATATGGTTGCATTACACGAAGAGGGATACACAGAAATGGAAGGAAGCAAAGAATTTTGTTACATTTAGTTTCCAAGATAATGAATTAATGTGTAATGAAATTGCTGAGGTGAAGGAGTGTGGAGTAAGAGTAATATGTGATGAAGATATAGAACAAGAAGCAGATGTAAGTATGCTCCAAGGCCTCCCTACTCCAACAACACAACATGGTGTATTGTTAATGCTACATGGGGCAAATGGTGATGGTTTAGGTTGGTCGTGGTAGTTCAATTGAAATGAGCTTTATTGTGTTTCTTTAATTCATTCATATGACTTTTGTTTATAATGAGCTTTTTATGTAGCACACACACAGGCGTTTGTTGAAATGTGTATGAGAAGAACTCATTGACTGTTATATTGGTAGCTAATATATATTGTTGGTTTGATTGTTAAGAACGTGTTGTAAACATGGGTTCATTTCCATACCCACTTGTATCTTCAATCTCCTCATTACTTTGGGAATAACATCTTTTGAGAAATGAATAGTGCTTTTTTTTTGAGAAATTTATTTTTTACTAATACAAATAGGTGATATGAGAATATCATAGAAAGTAGGTGATAAATATCATGTTTTTAGTGTGTTACCGTAACCACCTCCATACTTTGTTATTTTAATTGATGTCTTGATTCTCGCTTCTGCAACCTACCAACGGGTAAGCTTCATCTCTGTAAATCTAAGTTAAAAATAATGAAATTGATTTACTTTTTCTAGGTGTTTGATGAAATGTATATGAGTTATTACTCTACTTGACTACATTTTAAGACCAATCAAATATCATCTATACTCACTAAAATCTCTTTTGGTTGGTTAAATATGAAAGTGGACAAGTATTTTGAGACAATTCAAAGTAGAAATATGGAGTTATAAATTGGGACGGAGGGAGTAGTTATTACTCATCAACTTGTTTTTTAAGAACGTCTTATAGTTTCCTCTGCATAGTAAATTGCATCTTTACTTTCTTACGTTCTTCAGTCATTTGCAATTATTGTTATTTCATAGAAAATCATTGGAGAACAAATGAACAACTCTTATTTTGTCAGCTTGTTGTTAATAAGACATTCAACAAAGTCACAGGGGTTTGATGTAAATGTGGAGGAGGTCACTGACCTCACCCTTACTGTCAATAATCCTTATGGTAGTTTTTCGCAAAAAAAATTGAGTGTGACGCTATTCTGTGGACTATCAGTGATGTTGACAATCAAGATTGTTCTGATATTGATATATGTCGTATGGAAAGCAAGTACATATTGACTATCTGATGCATCTTCTCGTGACATACCCTGTTATGTTGCCAATAGGTATTGGGATGATGCATTTTTTTTAAAAGAAAAGGGTCTTATTCCCAAAAAAGTTGACGCATGTCTAAAGCTGCTGTATGTTGATTCCCCTGAACTGTTACCTTATAGATCTGCATTGTTTGATGGTTGCAGGTTCATTAGCATTGAAAAAAATGGAAAAGGAAAGTACGTGGAAAGTCACGAGTCAAGTATGGATCGAGATCTTAGCTTATGCTGCTACTCACTGCAGAGGATTACACCACGAGCAACAGCTTAGGAAAGGGGGCGAGTTTTTGACTCATGTTTGGCTACTGATGGCACATTTGGGCATCACCGAGCAGTTCCAGGTGTCTCAAGGTCATGCTAGAGCTAAAATCAATGTCTTGTAATGCGCATAACTGTGATATAGGCTCCCACATTCTTTCTGTATGGATATAAACGTGAATGCTAAAAAATTAAATGGATATTGATATGGATATAAATATCAGGGCTTTGTGTCATGAATGTAGATATTCCGGCTTGATTATCAACTACGGAGTAAATACAATACCTGTAATTTTAAACTCTTATTAATTTGGATATGCAACAACATACAACCTTGTTTATAATCTGGATCTCCCAAGTTGCAGCAAACAACCTCGCTTGCAACAAGATTTCACATTATATATTCAATAGAAGCGATAACTGAAATCTCGTATGAAATAACATCCGTCTCTGTGCAGAAGTATACTGAAGATTGATATCCCAACACGAGAACATGAAGTTACCTAGCCACAATTCATTCAAAGATTACACTTTATCTCCCTTCCGGCATTGCCAAAAGGTTATCACTTATCAAAGTGCAGGGACATACTAAACCGAAAAAATCTTTCCACAATATAAAAACACATAAGCAGAGAATCATAAGATGGTGAACTCAAAATCTTTACTTGAGAGGTCCAAATGACAACTCTACAAATCTTAAATTCTGCATCAAACTTAAGCTACTCTGGTTAATGCTGCCAACTCAACCTGAAAGGAGAACAATTTTGCAGTCAACAAAATGTCCAACGCAAAGGTCATGTAAAAGCACACATTAACTTGTATTTCGCTAACAATGTACTAAACTGTTTAATATGGAAATACTCAATTGATGCTGAAATGAGTATGTAAAGTCTGCCTTGAAAATATACGTTTAAAACAAAATGATTATAAAAGTACATATCATGCTTAATGTTATTCAATTGATGCTTAATTGCATAACATGATAAGGCTTATGGTCCTAGCAAACAAATGTTATTTAGTATTTTTTTTTAGTGTGATGTCGTCCCTTTGAGCTGAACGGGTGTAGTTACAGATCTTAGTCTTACGAAAGTAACCAAAATCATAGGGGCTTTCATGTAGGAGACACCAACCAGGTGTTTGATCAAATGCATGACTAGAAATCATTTACTATTTACCCTACAGCCTGTTTGTAGATATTTTTGGATTTTACGATGTATTAAGAACTGATGTTGTGTTTTGAAGTTGCGATTTGTACAGTAGATAATAAACCTTGCATGTAAAATAATATCATAGCAATTAGTTGACATGTATCAAGTTAAAGCAATGCCAGCCTGACCAACAACGAAGTCAACAAGTTCATTATTTGTTGGAAAAACTTGACATATATTTTTATTCCTAAAAATACTCTTCTTTGATACCTACGATCTGCATCTCTTCTTCGTTGCACGTATATCTAAATATCAGTTCATTGAGGTAGCTGCCCAGACATGTTACATGTGTTTCGACCCATTTAGATACGGGTCAGATGTCAACTCGTTTCCCAAAAATACATCTTTCGCCATTTACATGATTACACATTCAAAAGAGGCACATAAGCGATATTGACTTTGGCTCAAAAGACTACTCATGGCCAATATATGTACTACCATAGACAGTATTAACCACCGCTTATGTTCCAAGATCGCCTTTCCCTTATCCTTGGTCTCCACCTTCTTTGTACATGGGACAAACACCAAAACACATATACACCCAGGTTGTTAACTTCTAATCACTTCACCTGCAAACCACTCCTTCACTTCATTCAAAAGAAATGCCAACATGGATCTATGTAACTAGCTAGTCTCATATCAGCTAGGTTATCTACCTTAAAAGACATGTGAATGAACTTCTAGGTCTTCGATAAGTTTGTAAGTTTTCTAGGTCATTTTCGTAATTGATTCTAAATGGGTTTAAAAGCAAATATGAACCTGTTCTATACTATTTGATCAGTTAACTTGTAACAACTTTTTACCTGCCATTTTCTTGCACTAACAAGTTCAAGAATTCGTAAAGTTGGTTCATTAATTGAAAATAGGAAACAATCTGCAGAGGACTCTAATCCACAAACTGAATTCTTTAGATTGACCTCAACAAAATAAGGCAGGCGGGCTGATACTCACAATAACAGCTTGTTAGTATGAGTATGCTTAAATTTGTTGAAACATTTTCTTCTCATGAGCATTATAGCTTTCCCTATCATTAGAAACTTGTGTTTTGGTCGTTTTCTTTTGCAAAAGAGTACGGAGGAGAATATGTGTTGTTATTCTTGTTGTTGTTACTTATAGGATTTTGATCAAAGAGAAACATAAAATGCGAGTTCTCAATTCTAAAAAGTGACCCGCAAGCTCTGAATTCTTTGGGTATGTTTGGATTACAACTTAAGCTTATCTAAAGCATATATAAATTGTCTTAAAAGTTCTAAGAGGCTTCACATTTGATGCAAAAGGGAAGACAATGCGGGTCAGGTTCGGATTGGCGGGTCACAAACCTACAATCCGAACACGAACTATTTACGTAATCGGGTCATGTTTGTCAATCATAACCTGTTTAAGCCTAACTCATACACGATCCATTAACCAGTTTATCTGATTGGGTTGAAAGGTTAAGGGTGCGTTTGGTATCACACTATGGGAATGGGATTATGACTATGAAAGTGATTAAAGGTATTTGTTTAAGATGAGGGGGCCCATCACTATGGTAATGAATGATAGATATAATCCATACTCCATATACATCAAGTGAGCTAGGTATGGATCTTTCATAGGTGAGGTATCCACCACTACTATCAAACTCATATTCATTATTATTCATGGCAGCATATCAAACGCACCATAAGTCAATTACTTGAGTTAAAAAAAGTTAAATTGGTTAGTAGGTCGGCCTGTTTAACCCCGATAAAATATTTAATCAATTACTCCCTCCATCCCATAAAAACTGTCCGGTTTGACTATTTTAAGTCTTTCTTTCTCAACTTTGACCTTAAATATCTTTTTTTGCGATATATAATTTTTTATGAAAATCATACCAATGAACATACATTTAAATATCAATCAATTCATATATTTTTTTATCATGTGTTGTATAACGTAAACAAACTTATTTAAGGTCAAAGTTGTAAAAGAATGACTTAAAAAAGTCAAAGTGGACAGTTTTTATAGGACGGAGGTAGTATAAATTTAATTTTTATGTTAAAACAAATTTTTAAACGGGTTGACGAATTGACCCGTTTAACTTGACCTCCAGCCCATTTGATAAACGAGTTAAGTGGGTCGACCTGAAATCATTTTGCATGTCTCTCTTATCATATAATAAGAGATTTTTTGTTTATGTGTACGTGAATTATTCACTTTGAAATTTAATGTTTTATTAATCAAGTAATTTGGAGGAAGTTTATCAGAAAGTTTATATGACTATATCGAAAAGACTTCATCATGTAGGTCCTATTTAAAAGTATATTAAACACTATTAGTTGCCATCACAAATTATTTAATTGTTTTTGCAAGACTCATAAATTATATTATGGCAGTGTACAGGTTTATTCCTTGTCCAAATTTCACATGACATCTAAGTTGTCACAAATTGAAATTTTGGCCTTTAACTTTGTCACCAAAGAAAAAACGCATACACTGTTAAGTTTATTTAAACCGATCATTTTATCATTTATTTTAAAACAAAAAACACTCTTATTGTTCATTTTTATAAATTGAAACATCAGGATGTACGTAGTAATTTATAAGAGTTGAGAAGTTGTGCTTATAAAAGTTTCTTTCTATCTATGCTCTTCAAAGACTTTTACTAATACTTTGGGGATTAGAAGTGTAATTATTGGATATAAAGTTGAATGAAGTTTACCCCATTTGCATTACTTAAATTGTTATTTGAGTGTAGCAATTTAACTTGAGCTTCCATTATTGACTGCATTCTTATCATCTGCTTCTTAATCCATCTGAAAATCCGTAAGTCATCATCTACTCTTTGCTTATTTCCCTTGTTTTATTTATTTAATCTTTCTTTCATCTATATATTTTGCATATTTTGTTGTATGCTTATCATTTAGAAAGAATAAGTTATTGTGTACTAAGATCATGATCGTGGAAAACCAAATCAAATGAAAGGAAAATAAATTATTGAACACCTTATAAAAATAATGATAAAGAGTGTCTTAAAATTATCAATTTCAATACACACAGATAAACTTGATTATAGTTATGGTCTTATGGATAATTTTGGAAAGTAGTCAACATGAATATAAATGTGTAACCGGTTTGGTCTCCAAAACCGGTCAAACCGGCAATCGAAAACTCGGCCTGGTCAACTAAAAAACTGGTTTAAAAAACCGTGTTAAATATGACGTAACTCATGACACTTTCATGCGGGGATGAAACTAGAGGGCCACGCGGTGTTATGTGACTCTTACAAAAAATTCTTCATAGCGTTAATTATCGTAAAAGATACCGTACTTTCCAAAATGCATTAGTACGTCAATAAGTGAATAATCAAATCAGTTTTTACTAAACTCAAATGTTTTTTTTATTGAATTTGTATATTTTTGCTAAGTTTTTCCTATCTATTGCGGCTAAAAACAAATTACTAACCGGGTTACCTTTAGTCTGCATTCATGCGCAATTCGTTTTAAGTTTGCATGTTACTAGAGGTGCGCGTGTTGACTGGTTTTGATCACAACTAAAGAAGGTTTGAAAACCAAACTGTTTTTCGGTCACTGGTCAAGAACCGGTTTAGCCAAAAACTGGTCCAGACCGTCCAAAACCGATTCGGGTCAGGTTCAAACCGGTTAGATTTGGAAAAACCAGTTACAAACCGCCTTTTTTTCCCCGAATCTGTTAGGCCGCACAGCAGACCAAATTTCGGGAGTTTTTTTCGTTTGTTCGCGTTTTCTACACAATAAACTCAATAAACTTCAACTTTTATTTAATAAACTCATAATACATCAACCATAAAGTACTTGAAACACAAAGCTAATTCATTTGTGCGATTCATACATCGGAAATCCAAAGTTTTAATTGAGAGCTTCATCGAGAATGAGATCTTCTCCTTCGGGTTCAGAGGACCTATCCTAGCTAGCAACTAAATCTAGAACGATTTCTTCATTGGAATGTTCTATTGCATAACCCTTTTCCACCTCAACATTGTGTAATTATTCTTCCACCTCTATTCCGTTTTCAAGACTTGAAGCGTTTTGTATACGTTCGGCTGTGCCTAAGTGATCCTTAAAGAAAATACACATCTCCACAGATGTTGGTGTGACTCTTGTTCTTCGTATCGATAATACCCTTCCACTAGTAGAAAAGACGAATCTCGAAGCAACCGTAGAAGCTTGTACGCTTACTAAATCTCGAGCCATTGCAACTAGAAAGGGAAATTGAGATTCCCTTTCTTTTCACTAAGCCAAAATATCAAAGTTTTTGAATTCTTCAGGTCCTATATTGTTTACCCAATCGGTTCCAATATATCTGCTAAATTCGTTAGTCGATGATTGGTCACTCCTAGTTTGTTTAGTGCCTTTTTGTCTTAAACTATAAAATAAATCCATTTGTGGATCCATGGTAGTATTTAAAGAAAGCAATGAAGAATCCAAACTCGTTGAAACATTTGTTGCACTATATTTATCTATAATACCTTATGATGTGAATTGTACCTTTCCCTCCTAGTTTTGAACATTGAAGGTTCAATACCGAAATGGACTGACAAAACCGACTGAACCGACAAAAATCGAGCCGACCCGACAACCTTTGTGTTCGGTTTCAGTTTAGGTTTTTAACGATTTTTAATTTCAGGTCGGGTCGGTTCAGTACGATTCGACCCAAAACCAATAAAAACACACCTAAACACCGAACAGACCATATTCAGTTCGGGTTCGGTTTAGGTTTTTCACAATTTTTGGTTTTCGGTTTTGTCGGTTTGCGTCAGGTCGAGTCGGTTTTGGGCTGATGCTCAGCCCTATTCCATCCTATTAATTTTTTAAGACTTCCAAATATAGATTCTTAAGAAAATACAAGTAAAAAGTATAATTTACAACTATTTTAAGCACAAATACAATTAAAAATACTATTCAACACATACAATTAATACACTATTTAAATCATCCTTTCACCAAAATATAAAACCATTCAATCATAATGTACAATCTAATCAAGCTACTAAGCCAAACACTTAAATTTAAAGCCATTAGGCTGCATGCAGTGGTCGGTCGACCGGTTCGGTTGCCACTGCACCAATCGATTCACCGCCACTTCAGCATGAGGGTTGAACTGGGTCAGTCGGCTCCAAATGTGACGAAAGGTTCCTACCCTCAACCGATAACTCACTCCACTAAAAAACAAAAAAGTAAACATTTACATTATTTAAAAAAATAAATAAATAAAAAATAGGGCTAATAACCTATTAAAGCATCATACTTGTCACAAATGTCAGTTCGACATGGCGAACAAAAAAAATACCTCTTTTAGACATTAAAGTCGACATTGTTGTCTTCAATTGAGTATTATGACCATTTTACCCTTCCAAATTACATAAATGGTCCCTGTGGGTTTGCGAAAATTGCATCCATCGTCCCTAGGCTAAATTACAAAAATAGTCCCTGTCGTTTGAAAAAATTGCGTCCATCGTCCAACTTCTCTTCCAATGACAAACCTCTTTTCTTCGTTACTGAGATCATCATGAACATGAATTGAAATGTTCAATAACAGACATCACAAAATGAAGGTGAGAAAAGAAAAAAATCTTTTGTTCAATAATAGTAATCATTTTTATACTTATAATAAAATTAGGAGAAGAAGAATACCAAGAGAAAAAGGGGTTTGGATGATGCAGCTGATGATGTTAAATCATATCAAGAAAACACGATGCCTTAAAAATGGTAAGCCACTAATAAGCAACAAAATAATGCTAAGAGTTGAAACAAAGCCCAACGTGTTGCATACTAGAAATATGTCGTATAAAATTGGATAATTGTATTCCATGATAGCGTATCCACCCTTCTTAAGTCGATTATTATCAAGTGAGTCTCCTTGCCAAACGCCACTCGGGGGATTAACACCTGCTTGAAAGGCCATAGTTGCAATCAACGACGCCACAACCATTAACGAGTTTTTCTTCTTGTCTAGCCAATCTTCATGGTTTGTTGAACCATCTTTTGAGTGATGATATGCTAATCTGTCTAACCCCATATTAATTCTTGAATTTGTGGGAATATGATTGATTAAACCATGTGGTTTTGCCTCAACAGCTCCTGCTCGTGTTAGCGATAGCATAATTTGTTGATATGTTAAATCTCTTGGAACTTGAGCCAATATATCCAACGGTGTTTCTCCATTCATGTTTGTAGAATTCACTTCTATCGTCGTATCAAGAAACACCCAAATCAATTAAACCCCTAAATCATATCAAGAAACACCCAAATCAATTAAACACCCAAATCAATTAAACCCCTAAATCATATCAAGAACCAAACCCCTAAAAGATGGTGGCAACGAAGGTGAGAAAAAAGGCGGTGGTGGCGGTAGTGGTGGTAATGATGGTGAGGGGAAAGGTGGTGGTGGTGGTGGTGGTCAAAGGATGCAATTTTTCGACGATGGAGTATACGGAAGTAGACAATAAAGATAAACTAGTTTTATGGATTCAGGGATCATGGATGCAATGATACCTCTTGAATAATGGATGCAATTTTTTAAAATTCAAGGGTAAAATGGTCATCATAATTTTGTATTTTATCTTTATTACTCAATTGAAGACAACAATGTCAACTTTAATGTCTAAAAGATGTATTTTTTTTGTTCGCTACGTCGAACTAATATTTGTGACAAGTATGATGCTTTAATAGGTTATTAGCCCTAAAAAGTAACATTTTTATCTTTTTAAGATTTTTGTTTGTTTGTTTGTAAAGATTTAGTTATGATAACCAAGAAATAAATAAAGAATTTTTTCCTTATGGTAGCCACGTTTAGGATTGAAATGAAGTAAATAATCAAGATTTTTATTGTTGTGAAAGGTTAAACACAGCGATAGGGGCGTATATGAGAAAACAAATATTAGGGACCGTACTTGAGAAAAATTAGGGCAATGAGTTATATATTTATGTTGGTGGGGTCTTGATTAAATTGGGTTGTGTAGTTTAGTTATATTTTGGGCCTATCCAAGAATAGGAAAATTTTGGGCTAAACATTTCTTAAGGTTCGAAAATTTGAAGGTGATTGGGTTGAAGGAAGAAAAAACAAGATATTTGTTTGCGGTAGCTTCGGTTAACAAGAGATGAAATTATAACACTCTCTTAACTAAAGTTATTTTTACGTAAGTTAATTGTTAAAAAATGTACAGCCGGATAACATCACATTGCCAGAAAAATCGTCAGAAGGTACCCGTCGTCGCATCGCACGGTTACCCTACTAGTCATAATAAACATCAAATAAATCTTTAGAACATTCGTTGAAATATATATATTTTTTTTTGCATTTGTTGCAAAGAAAACGTTTTCTTGAATCATCCAAATCCGTAGTAATCTTTTCGATAAGTAGTTCCACCCCGTTATTGTTAAAGAATGTGTTAAATGCAGCGGCACAAGTAATTACCAGTAAAATTTCTTGAAAATATTTTCTATGTTTTTTCTTGCATGGGATGAACCATAGTTGTATATAGTGGACCATTGGCCTAATTTGAACACATCCAAAAATTTTGGTTGAGTACCAAATGACTCATGGGATAATAAACACCCAATAATAAAGTTGTTGCATTTTAAAAACTTTGAGTAATTAGGTTATGTATCGAATAATAATCCAATTTTCGACCGAAAATGGTGCAATCAGTTTCCTTTTGCAAAGTTCGTCATGAAAAACTTGAAAAGTTTTTTTTTCTTGTAAACCACATATAAACATTTTACTCGTCTCCTTACAGAATCTCATAGAATGTTTATATGTAGCATTACCCAAAATGTCTTCTAATATTTTTCTAAAAACGTTTTTTTATCACACTTATTTCGGGTGTCGCTATTTCGTCTTGCACAACCAAGTTTATGATGTGTCTACTATGAATAAAAATGTCTTCCGAAGGTGGTTGGTATTTTAGTATCAGTTTTTTTGATTGCATTTGTATTATTACTTGCGTTATCAAATGAGATTGAAAAAATCTATTTTCCTAATTTATACTCTTTTATTACATCTCGTAACATATGAAATAAATTAAAACCTGTGTGAGAATATTCAAAGTTTTCAAAAGTAACCATACGCTTCATTATTTTCCAAGTTACGGCATCACAAGGTACGAACTTGACAAATCATGAGGAGCCGACCAAACATCGGTTGTTAAGTTTACACTTGTATTTAATTTTTCAAAGCCTTATAGTAATTCGGTTTTTAGCCCCTTTTTTCCAAGCCTTCATACAATCACGTCTAAGAGTAGCACGACATCCTTGAGTATATCGCGGATGAAGAGTATTTTAAATGACCCTAGTTAATCGAGGGTTGTCGAAATGGTTGTACGACAAACCTTCTTGAATCACAAAGTTTGCAAATTGTTGTCAACACCAATCCACCTCATATGCAATTATGAGTTCCATATTTTTATGTTTTACATTTGTTTGCAATTATATATATGTCATTTTAGGCATTTTAAATTTTATAATTACATTTGACAACTAATTTATCACAAATTTTTATTGAAAAAAAGATATAATTTGTTGCTTATGTTTATAGTTTTGTAGTTTATATAGCTTATATTTAAATGTTTATAGGATACAACTTATAACTAAATTTGCCAAATATACTTTATATATAAAATGTTCACTTTAAGGTAAAAAATCAAAAGCTAAGATTAAAACTTTTATGTAATAAGTAATTAGAAGGAAGCTTCCTAGAAGGTACACTTAATTTGAACGCGTATTATATTAATATGATCACATAATAAAGACATGGTTATGCCCAATTTACAAATATATTAAGATTATTAGTTGCCATCATAAATTATTTAATTGTTTTTGCAAGACTCATGAAGAAATGTTTATATTACAGTGTCCAGGTTTAGTCCCTTTGTTATGTCCAGAGTTTCACATATACTTTTTAGTTCTCACAAATTGAAAATGTTGGTCTCTAACTTTATCAGCAATGGAAAAAGCCTACACTTGTAGCCCATTGCACACTAAAGTTAAATACAGCTGTTACATTTATATAAACCTATCATTTTATCATTTATTTTTTATACAAGCACCCTTATCGTTCATTTTTATATATTGAAACATCATTGATGTATAATTCTCAAGAGTTGAGAAGTTGTGCTTATTAAAGTTTCTTTCGTTGCTCCTCAAAAACAATTATTGATACCTTGAGGATTAGAAGTGTAACTGTTGGATATAAATATGAATTAAGTTCTAACCCAATTGCATTACTTAAATTGTTGTTTAAGAGTAGCAATCTAGCTTGGGCTTCCATTATTGATTGCAATCATCATATCCTCTGCTTCTTAATCCATCTGAAAATCCGTAAGTCGTCATCTAATCTTTGCATTTTTTTATTTTATCTTTCTCTAGCTCATCTATAATTTATATTTTGTAGCATGCTTATCATTTAGAAAGAATTAATTATTGTGTACTAAGATCATGATCATGAAGAACCAAATCAAATGAAAGGAAAATGAAAACTTATTGAACACTTCAGAAAATTAATGATAAAGGAGTACGTATCTTACAATTATCAATTTCAAAACACACACTCAGAGAAACTTGACTATAATGATGACTTATGGATAATTTTGGAAAGTCAACATGCATATATTTATATAGTATAGTAGTTCATCTATTTTACGTCTATATGACATAGTTCATCATTATGACTTGGTTTAAGTTTATTGTAATTGAGCTAGTAACCAAGTGAATCATTAAAAAGTACTCTCTAATGAAGTTATCAGCATATGCCTTGAACTTAATGATTCTTTCATGCTCAATTTGTTTTACGTCTAAATGTTGTACATTACTATCTAAGTGAAATATTACGTTGGCCTAATATTTCACATTAAAATCCAGCTGCTTACATATCATTGATCATGGCTTCACCTTCCAATCCCCATCAATGGAAATATGATGTCTTTGTAAGTTTTAGAGGTGAAGATATCCGTAAAAACTTCATGGATCATCTATTCAACGACTTCAAGCAAAAAGGGATTCATGCTTTTAGAGATAATAACAAACTGCCTAAAGGAGAAGAGATATCTCCTCATCTCTACAAAGCCATTGAAGAATCGAGGTTTTTAATAGTTATCTTCTCCAAAAATTACGCTTCTTCAACATGGTGTCTGAGGGAACTTGTCAAAATACTTGGGTGCAAAGAAATGGGCTGGCCTAAACAGGAGGTTCAAATAATCTATTATCATGTTAAACCTGACGTGGTGAGGAAACAAACTGATAGCTATGCTGAAGCTTTTGCCAAACACCAAGTTTATAATACAACAGAGGTGGTTAAATGGAAGGATGCTTTATTCAGGGCGGCTAACTTATCTGGATGGGATCTCGAGGACATGACAAATGGGTAAATTTCTTGTTTTTGTGTAATTAGTCTTATAGCTCTACTAAAGCTTAACACTATGTAGTTTCTTTTACTTATTGTGTCTTTGTGGTTAACAGGTATGAGTACAAGTTCATCGATTCCATCTCCAGAGAAATTCTCAAAAAATTATGTGACGGACCCTTACATGTTGGTGAGAACCTTGTTGGCATCGATTTCCATTTCAACAAATTAAACTTGTCACGCTTCGTTGGGTCAGATAAGGTTAACATGATTGGAATATGTGGTATAAGTGGAATAGGAAAGACTACTCTTGCCAAAGCTGTTTATAACTCGATGCATAACCACTTCGACGGGAGTTGCTTTTGTGATAATGTCCAAGGACTTGAAAAACAACAAGGCCTAACGCAAGTCCAGATGCAAATGATTGGAAAGATTCTGAAAACAGATGTTCTGAATATATCAAGTGTTGGAGAAGGTTCTATGGTAATAAAGCAAAGGATGGCATGTAAACGGATCCTGCTTGTTTTGGACGATGTGAATAACGTAGAGCAGTTAGAAGCACTAGCAGGTTCATGTGATTGGTTTTATCCTGGAAGTCTTATTATATTCACTGGTAAAGACAAACAATTGCTAAGGTCTCATAAAGTAGATGAAATTTATGATATGGAGACTTTAGATTACAATAGAGCTCTTGAGCTCTTTAGTTTATATGCATTTGGCAAAAGGCATTTTACGGAAGATTTCAAAGATCTCGCTTCCCATGTTGTAATACATTTGCAAGGTCACCCTTTGGCTCTCAAAGTTATTGGTCGACTATTGTATGATAAGTCTGTGGATGTTTGGAAAAGCGAGTTGGATAGACTCGAAACATATCCTAATTCAGAAATAGTACAAAAACTTCGACCAAGTTTTGATAGCTTGGCATCTGATCAGAAAAGAATGTTTCTTGACATTGCATGTGTCTTCATTGGGGAAAATAAAGATTTTGCTGCAAGTGTACTAGACAGCCGTCAGTGTTCTGCAAATGCTATCATTGAAGTTCTAGTTGATAAGTGCCTAATAACAGTATCTGCAAGTAATACGTGTCTACAAATGCATGAATTGATTCAAAGCATGTCAAGGGAAATTATACGTGAAGAATTCATGCAGAATCACAGAAGATTGTGGATTTCATCAGAGGATTACGATGCTCTGAATGTAAAAAAGGTATGAGTAAGCAATTGGCTTTATTGATATTTTTAATAAAAGAAAGTACAATCTGATGATCGTTTATTTGTATCTAGGTAACAGAAGAAGTTGAAGTTCTAGTCCTTTTGCTAAAGAAAAACTGTCCAAATTTTCCCATAGATGGACAAGCTCTTACACGTATGAAAAACTTGCGGATACTAAAAATATGCTTTCTGAAAGTCAAAGGAAGTTCGCAGCCATTTCCAGTAAACTTCTCTGGAAGACTGGATTCGTTGTCCAATAAATTAAGTTTGCTTCATTGGCATGGATTGCCTTTAAAGTTCTTACCTTCAGATTTTTATCCGGAAAACATTGTTACCATCGACCTGTCGTACAGCCACATAAAACATCTTTGGACAACACCTAAGGTCTACTATAATTACTTTGTCATATGTTATATTTCCAGTTTATACCTACTGTGTCTAAAATTTGTCCTTTTTGTTTTTGTTGTTAGTGTTTTATGAGGTTGAAATTCATGAAGCTAAGGTATTGTTGTTACCTAACAAGTACACCCGATTTCTCAAAGATCGCAAATCTCGAAGAGCTAAATCTTGAAGGCTGTGAGAACTTGGTTAAAGTTCACCCCTCTATTGGAATGCTTAAAAAGCTTGTTGTCTTAAATATGAGAAACTGCAAACGCCTAAAGAGTTTCCCTTCCAAACTGGAAATGGTTTCTCTTCAAATTCTGATTCTCTCGGATTGCTTAAAAATGGAAAAACTTCCTGAAGACTTAGGCAAGATCAAAAGCTTAACAGAGCTTCATATTGATCGAACTTCCGTTACAGAACTTCCTTTGTTTGATCAACAAGAGAGTAGCAGGTCTAGAATGTGGACTTCAATTCATGGCCTTTTTGGTTTACAAAGTAAACAACATCCCCAAAGATCAGTTTCATTAACTGGTTTCCATATGTTAAAGTCTCTGAATTTCAGCTACTGCAATTTAGTACAAGTGCCTGAGAGCATTGAAGGCTTATCATGTCTAAAGTATCTATACTTGGGAGGAAACAATTTAGTACAAGTGCCCGATGCCATTGGAGGCTTATCATGTCTAGAAAGTCTATTCTTGGAAGGGAACAATTTTACTAGCTTGCCTGGAAGTTTGAGGCAACTTTCTCATCTTGAAACACTTGTTCTTGATGGTTGCAAGAAGCTGGAAGTGTTTCCCGAACTTCCACCTAGAGTACGTGAAATTTTCGCACGTCATTGCACCTCCTTATGTTCAGTTACGGGATCATCCAATGACCCAATGATGATCAATACGTCCAGTTTTCACAGCAATTTTCCAAAATTGTTTACGAATATTGCCATTGAGAGTCAGGTGTCAATGTCGGAGACCCAGTGTCTTGACTCATCTATAACTTCCCAAGGCTCTACAAACAAAATTTCTTCTATCCTTCAGGAATTCTTCCGTTTTCCAGAAAGTTTCGTTGAGATAATGAGTATAATATATCGTGGAAATAGCATCCCGGAGTGGTTTACAAATAAAAGTATGGGAAATAAAGTAAAGGTCGAATTGCCATCAGATTGGTGCTTGGATAAGTTTAGGGGATTTGGGACGTGCGTTGTTTTTAAGCTAAAAAATACTCGCCAATATGTTGCATGCTCTATAAAGAGCTTTGATGGAGTTTTTTTACAAGGATGGTTTATAGAGTCAACAGAAATCAATACGTCATATAGGATATGTTTGCGTTATACGAGGAAAACAAGTGTATTGAAGAGAGCAAAGAATTTTCTTACATTTAGCTTTGGAGGGACTTATGATCCTATTGAGGGTTGTTATTGTGAAGATAAAGATATTGAAGTGAAGGAGTGCGGAGTAAGACTAATTTGGGATGAAGGTAATGAAGGGATATGGAACATGAGTATGTTACAAGACCTCCCAACTTTATCACAACCTGGTGGGGCCATCATCTTGGAATCGAGTACTGGATATATCACCTGGTCGTGGTAGTCCAGTAACAAAAGTGTAACGGTGCTATTCAATCTTTTGTAGATTTTTTTGGAGACACCCACAAGGTGTTTGATGAAATGTATATGAGTAGAATGCATTTACTATTATACTGGCAAACTGTTGTTAGTTCCGTAGATATAATTTTATATTCATATATTTGTAAACTTCTTCATGGATGAATCAAACGATATGGATATAAAATTATAAATATGAATGATATAAAAAATTAAATGGATATTGATATGGATTCGGTTTCGCCCGAACCATATCCGATCCACCACCATCACTAGCAGGTACTAGTTTCTACAATACGTAAGAAATGCAACCTTAGAATACTTAAAACGCAAAACAAAAAAGAGAGAGAGATCGCCACTTTAGTACAGTTGTAGCAAAACAAAGAATAAACATGTACTTACATTTCAAGTAAGAGGAATTGTGTGGGAAATTGTTCAAAACTTTAAAGAATATCAGGGCTGTGTCATGAATATAGATATTCCGGCTTGAATAACAACTAAATACAACCCGTGTAATTTTAAACTCTTATGAATTTGGATCGCAACATCATACAACCTTGTTTATAATCTGGATATCCCAAGTTGCCGCTAACAACCTCGCCTGCAACACGATTTCACATATATATATTCAATAGAAGCGATAACTAAACATCTCAGATGAAAGTTACCTGACCACAATTCATTCAAATATTATCACTTATATAAATGTGCAATGAAATACTAAACCAAAAGAATCTTTCTCAATGTTTTCAAACCCGGGTCGACCCGGCCGGTTCAACCGGTCGGACCGGTACCCGGCCAAAAAACGGGTCAAAAAACCCGGGTTAACCGGCTAGACCCGCCGAGTTTTGAGTGACCCGGGTCATGAAACCATTTAAGGCATGACAGCATTTTTATGTTCTATATTAAATGTTTATGTTTGATTACATAACAGTGTATAGATACATAAATTTAACTAATACTTTTATACACAAAAGTAAACTAGATTTATCAAAATTAAAGGCAAAACTAGTCGATTGATGCTGAAATGAGTATGTGAAGTCTGCTTTGAAAATATATGTATAAAATTAAATGATTATAAAAGATACCTGCCAGGCTGCCATGCTTAATGTTATTCAATTGATGCTTAAATGCATAATATGATAAGGCTTATGGTCCAAAGAAACAAATTAGTTACACTGTTATTTAGTTTTTTTTTTAGTGTGATGTCATCCCTTTGAGCTTAACGGAGTTATAGATCTTAGTCATACGAAAGTAATCAAAATCATAAGGGCTTTGCCAAAATAAGGCCCATAAGGTAGGTGGCCTTGATATGACAAATTTGCAGATGCACCGCTAATCGTGGTAAGAAGCTATGCTATCTAGTTGGAGTAGTTGGATAAAAGGTGTAAGATACCATGATATACGAGATAAAAAATGACAAAAAGAAAGAAGGTATTGGCCGTACCTTCAGTTATAATGCTAACGAGTAATAAATAGACACACAAATCTCTTTATGAAAAACAATAGCCAGGAACCCCACGAGATTCCTTGCTACCTTGCGAGGCTTAAATTTTTGCACCAAAAGAGCTCCATGTCAAGCCGCTTTCATGGTTGCTCAATAAAAGCGTCCAACTTTCACCATGTCAATCCCACATCCGCTGCAAATAAACCAAACTCGCAAGGTTTGAAGATTTTCTAGCAGACCAATCTGCAAGGAATCTTGCGGGATTCTTTGCTAGTTTGTCATAAACTGAATTGTTTTGACCATTTTAATATAGTTTTAATAGAAGTGGAAGAATGGTTTTGTCGTGCAACTGGTCAAAACAGACTCCTTTTTAGGTAAAACCGTAAGGGTTAAAAACTTAAAATAATCGAGTTGGCAAAGACTGTTTTGCCAAACTTTCAATAGAAAAGTAGTGTGTTGCGAGATTATAATAATTAGATTACTTCCGCAATAATCTAAGTTTTTCAATTAAATGGATGAGGAGGTTTATGCATTTAATTTATATTAAGAAAACTTTCGATCAGTTTGACCCATTGCCCTGTTTTCCATTAAGCTGTGTTTATCATTTAGCTCTCAGACACTTAAACCTACTGGAGATAAACATGACCCAGAATAACAATTCGTAAGTAAAGCTGTAAAGGGGTTAAAATTGCCACCTCTAAATTCTGATGTTACTTGTCTCTTGAACAGTAAACAGGGAGGAAAGGGGGCAAAAACAACAAGCTTAGAAGGATCCATACCTCATGCAATATGCTGAGCAAGACTGAGTATCTTGACATGCTTTTTCTTCCTTAGCTCATGTGGAACCGGGCCAAAAACCCTGGTCCCAATCGGTTCACCTTGCTTGTTGACAAGTACTACAGCATTATCATCAAACTTGACCTCACTTCCATCACACCGACCCTTCTGCATGGCGGCCCGGACAACCACGCCATACACCACCTGTCCTTTCTTTACTTTTCCGCCTGGTTGGGCCTCCTTCACTGATGCGACTATCGTGTCCCCTAATCTGGCTCCTTTTTTCCCCTTCAAAGCTTGTATGCACATAACTCGTTTTGCCCCTGAGTTGTCGACCACATTTAGATTGGATCTCATTTGTATGAAAGTCCTTATTTGCTGTAAAAGACACAAAACATAGAGCTGTTGTACATAACTTGGCTAATGCAAAGCAAATGTATAGCTGGCAATATGATTATGAAAAATAATTAATTGTAATAAAAATATATATTTTTTGAATAGATTAATTTGGATGTTTGATGCATAAAGTACACATTGGGTGACTTTCTACCAATTTGACCTATTAAAGATAAAACCATAAACCAAATCGACCCATTCCTGAATGATTGGGTCAACACTTTCTCAAATAGATTAGCAGACCTGAGCCAAGGAACTATTGCAGGAAGTCTCCTGTTGTGATCTTAGCATTCCTGATGACACATTACTGAGGCCCCACAACAGTGAACGTCCAACTAGTTTGATTTTGTTTCATGCATATAATAGGACAAAACTCAGAACATGAAAACTTATAACAGAAATCAAATAATCAAAAGAGACTAAGCTTGCCAAATAGAGATTTACAATCGATAAAATAGCAAATCTTAAGTTATACAAGCAGCCACTAGTTACAAAGACTAAGAGTTTGTTAAGGTACAAATTCCAAAGTTGGCACCATAACTAATCAGAGACTTGAAAAGGACAAATTCCAGACTAGAACATCAAGTAACATGGAAACAGTGCTCGAACTCGCAAGTGTCAGAAACAACCACAAGGAACAGAAGATGCAACTTTTCGGATTGCATATTTAATATTGGAACAATGAGCTTTCCTAGATCCTTGTATGAACAAAAAACACGTGGATATCAAAATGAAGTATGCAGAATTTCGAACCATCTATATAAGGGATGATCATTACTATGGAGACAAGTCAACACATACTATATCTTATATTTATGATTCATGTAAGCATAAGTTTTTTATTAGTATCCTTCATATAATAACTAGATATGAGCGTGTTTAGACTTCTCACTATAATCTTTGGTCGGTGCATTTGATCTGTGCTCATAGGCATTATTTGGCTTAACGGAGCCAATAACTTTGTTCTATTTAAGTGAAAATATGACGAATTTTGTGACCACTCAATATGCATTATTAAATTAAGAAATTTACATATTGCCACAAATAAAAGTCAATGTACAATGAGACAACCCTCGATT
The DNA here is from genome assembly GCA_019973895.1 of Chrysanthemum seticuspe. Taxonomy (NCBI): domain Eukaryota; kingdom Viridiplantae; phylum Streptophyta; class Magnoliopsida; order Asterales; family Asteraceae; genus Chrysanthemum; species Chrysanthemum seticuspe. Next base: position 18,915,277 of record BPTQ01000002.1, read on the forward strand.
ATTTCATAAATTTACAGATTAACACCTACATGCCTTTAATGAGAACAGTTAAAGAATTAACAGAGCAGCTTGATATAGACGCATGATCGTTGGTTACGTACAATTAGCTTTCTTACAAGTAAACCCTATATTTCTAACTTTTAATAGCGAGAAAGGCAGATACAAAAAAAGTATGATATTCGAGCATTGAGCTTGTAAAAGTGTAGCAGTTACAAGCATGCTACCAGAAAACTAGTTTAAAATTACTCAAGCAAATGAACCTTAACGAACATACCACGAAAGCAATAAGAAGCAGAATTCGTTGCCATCTTGAGCTTCTTACACGTTCCTTTTCCTACCTGCAAACATTATATTAAACATCCCCATTATTCCTATTCTTTACCACCCAATAAAAGAGAGTGGCGCAGATGTTTATAGGTGTAGGAATGCGACAATAAATTGAACATAAGAGTTTGAACTGAGACATGATTTCTGAACTTGAAAGATTAGAAAAAACTAAATTTGTCTAAAAAGAATACAAACTATTAAACTTTAACCCGCACATAAGATCACCAAATTCATGCCTACTCCACAAACGAAAAATGAAAGTAAGTTCCGAAGCGGCCCTGTTATTTTCACCTTACAACATCTTCTTCAGTAAAATTTAAATCAACATATTTGACACGTAACAAGAGTCTTCTACTATTTAGCAACTTATTACTTATGTTAATAAAAAAAGCATAGCCACTTACTTTATATAGCAATGGAATTAAACTCCACCAAAATGACAGCAATAAAACACATTTCTACACTAAATTTCTCTCATATTTTCACTTAGGCATAACATCAAACACCTTATGTGCATCATAAAAAAGGGCTTTCCAAAAATACACATTTTCAGTAATTTAAACTCGTTTTTGAACATATTTTCGTTGTCAAACAACTTATGTGCATCAGTATACAAAAGATGACCAGCTTGCCGTATATCAATCAGGGTTATAATTAATTGAGCTATATAAACTATATATATGGGATTGGGATATCAAATTAGCATAAAAGTATATGAGAAAACACAAGTACCTGTGTAAATGGGGGGCCGCCGGTTTTATGATTCCAAATAATAAAGGAGAGAAATGTTAAACCTTGTAAAAAAAAAAAATGGTAGATATGCTTTTTTGTATTTTGCCATCCAAAGTAGGGGTATTTCCGGAATCTGTAACAACGAAGGGTAAAGTAAGCACTTCACCAATGGAGTTTTTTTAAGAGATAAGTATAAAAAGCCCCCAAAATTTTGAGAGAAGTCCACATGATGGTTACTTTTTTATTCAATTTCTAAAATAGTCATGAGCAACTCCACCCAAAATGCACCACATGTCATTTGCAAGTACATGACTTTGATTTTTGTTTTTGGATTAAATGACGAATATATCCCTTTTCATTTAAATATCACACCATCACACTCTTCATCTCTTTATCCCTCTCTCTCCCTCACCACGCCTCTAAAATTCCGGCTATATCTGAAACTTACAACAGAAGAAAATCAAGAGGACATCTAAGGACATGTCCCGTAGCAATATTTACTCGACTGTGAGAAATAACGAAAAGTAGCCTATACATCACTATTATTCCTCTAGTAAAACAATGCTCAGATCCAAGCCCACAATTGTCCTACTAGAATTCACATTTATGTCTTTTTTACTATCTATATACTCTGACTCTTAGAGACCCACCATTGTTTCATTATATACTTCTATCTTCCCTTTGCATCATTAATCACAAGTAACTTCACTCCACATATCACGTCATTTGCTTCACTCAATTGGTGTTTTAGACCCTCGTTTTCTTGAGTGAATGCTTTTAATTCTTTTTCTTTCTCTTCAATTTGTGCTTTCAATAAACTTATCTCTTCGTTCTTCACAGCAATCACCTCATCAAACTTCGGCTTTTCTGGTGATTCTGGTAACACGTTCACTTGCTTCTTTTCAGCCTCGTCTTGATCACAAGATTGAGTAGCCTCCACTTCAGACCCCCAGGCTAGCGATTTCAACAAGGACTTCAAAAACATCAATTTCTTTTTTGGTCTCATCTGGGGTCTCACTTTCTTTACTGACCTCCTTGTTGGAGTCCTCTTTTTCACTAGGCGGAGATCGTGTATCTTGAACCATTACAGGCTCAGAAACAACCGGTTTTACAGTCCGTTTCTCAAGCTCCTTTTGAGCTTCTTTCTTTAAAAAAAAAACACTATTAAAGCATACCAAATTTAGTAAAACAAAGAATGTAGCTACTAACCTTACTCTCGGCATTTAGAAGATCTTGTTCTTATAATCTTTAATACTGAAAGAAGTCAAAACAAAGTTAGCTTCAACTTTCAAATAACAATTGTAATAAAGTTGGTTACATACTGAGAAATATGCAATTACACACTCAACAACACAGTACGACAAAAATAACAAGAAAAGCTAAAAAGTCAAAATTCAATGAAATTGACCCATCTTGCTTGCACAAAAAAGTGAGCCATTTTAGTCTTTTTTAAAAATAAAACAAGACCCACAAATCTTAACCACAATCTACACAAAATCCATGTTTCAAATTACAAAAAATTTACATTCCTAGAAAATGGTTATATTTTTGCTTTTAAGTAAAAGAAAAGATCAAAATGAATTCATTATTGTTCGGTTATACCCCATTCTAAGCCTTTGGAAATATGGTTATATTATTAATTAGGTTTTATTTATTTATTTATTTATTTTTATTTTTTTAAGTTTAAAAGGAATTTATTTTGTTGTAAAAAACTATGGTGATGGTGTATTTGAGGCGGTGGTAAGGCTAGTCGGAATTTTAGAGGCGGTGGTGAGGGAGGGAGGGATAGAGAGAGAAAAGAGATGAAGAAGATGAAGAGTGTGAGGGTGTGACATATCACCATCTCCACTTAACCGCTCCATCTCCGGTCATCATCACGGTCGCCATTTCATCGGCACCATCACTGTTTCGCCATTGCCGACACAGGAAGTAAAAGACATAGGTAATAATGAGATCGTGAACAACATAGTAAGATGAAAAAATGACAGATTGTTCAAAGCAATGAGCAGGGATTGCTTTCTTCAGGTCACTTAATGTTCAGATGAATCCGACATTCGACCATCTGCTTCCATATTTCTTAAATGTGGGAACTTGAATATATGTTTGTGTTCTCTTTGGCTAGTGACTCTGTGATTTGTGATACCAAAGACTTGATATTTATAGTTGGAATTATATTGATCGTTTTCTTACATATGCCTACAATGACACCAATATTCCTGGTTGCCAGATAAAAACATAAACATGGAAGTTTGAAGTTTGAACCCTTGGGTACCTACTATTTCTACTTATAAATCTTGGAACAGTACAAGATCTCAGTTTTATTCCATATATGTGTTGTTATTTTTGCTTGTCCAGTTTAACCCGATTTACAGTATATTTATATAACAATCTCATGAAATTTGGAAGAAAAAATTTTGGCCGGAATATAGCGTTGCCCGCCGGAATTTGGAAAACAAAAATGATGATGATGAAGATTGATGTGGAGTAGATAAGTGATGTAGGCTAGATAACAAGGTAACACAAATCGAGCCTATTGATTCACACGAATACCAGGATCGATTCTTCCAATAATCGTTGATTCAATCGAATGCCGACTGTTAGGATTCTTAGCAAAATAACTACCAAAAATAGACTTTTGATATTTCTTTGAACTGATTATTCCACATTACAAAGAAACTCTTAAATAAGACTACAAAATAGAAACGGGCCATAAAAGACAAACGGGCTGAAAGTTATTGCATAACAAAGTCCAAAAAAACCCGAAAAAACATTAAAATGCAAATAACTCATAAAATAGAGTGTTTCGGGGTTCGAAAGTTCTAGTAACCGATAAGGTCAGTTTCCCACAACGTGCTCCTCGTTCCAAGCTTCGATTTGACTGGTCATTCGCCTAAAATGGAGCCCCGTAGCCCAAGTTATGCCCATTTTAGTAAGGCCCTTTTGTCACGCAATCTTGAGCCTCCAGAAACATAATAGACTGTTCATCAACACTTGGGCCCACATCAATAAGTGTAAAAGAAATAGAGAATGTTTTATTATAAAAGTTATGGGTATGTGAGGCATTTACTATTTTAATAATAGGACAAAACATCAAATCACACATATTTTTATTATAAAAGTTATGGGGCTTTAAATGAAAAGGGGTATATTCGTCATTTAATCAAAAAACAAATATCAAAGTCATGTACTTCCAAATGACAGGTGGCGCATTTTTGGTGGAGTTGCGGAGTTGCTCATGACCATTTTGGAGATTGAATGAAAAGTGACCATGATGCGGACTTCTCTCAAGATTTTGGGGGCTTTTTGTACTTATCTCTTTTTTTAAAGCACTCATTGTTTTGGTACGTTAATTAGAAAGTTTCCATTAAGGGTTCTCTTGGTTGAAAATAAGGAATGGGAAAGGGAAAGGCAAAGGCAAAGGAAATGCTAAGGAAATGCAAAGGGTAAAGAAACCAATCTTCGTAATTTATTGGGTAATGACCCATTACCCATTATTTGGGTAATGAATGAATGCATTATAGTCAACCAACCTCCTTTATTTATTATCTTACCCTTTCCTTATAGCCCTAAACCCTCAACCAAGCATGCTCTAAATGTTACACATTTTAAAAAGTAGGGTTGATCATTCGGGTTAACCAGACCCGAGGCGAACCGAAACCGACAAAACCAAAATCGAAATTCGCTAAAAAATCAAACCGAAACCGAAACTACTCGGTTTTAATCGGTTCAGTTCGGTTTCAGTTTTAGTTCAGTTTTTGTTGGTTTTTATCGGTTTTGGCTTGAACCGGACCGACCCGATCCGATCCGAAACCAAAACTCGTTAAATCATAAACCGAGTTCGAACCAAAAATCGGTAACTCGGTTTCGGTCGGGTCGGTTTTGTCAGGTTTCGGTTCGGGTCTTTCTCGGTTTTGCTCACCCCTATTTAAAAGTGTTTATAACATGCATGTTTGGATGACATGTTATACATCAAAGAGTGACACGTGTGACTGTTTATTTTATGTGACATGTCACGGAAATGTACATAGTTGTACACTTTTTGAAAGTTTGTAACGTTTATTGAAACATTCTTTTTTAGTTCACATACCAAAACGTTATTTTTAAGAAAATACATTGCCATTTTATCACCTAAACCAAAAAGTAAATCATGGCTTCTTTCTTCTGCTTAATTTATGCTTAAAACAAAGTATCTTTTGAGAAATTAATATCTTAGTTCAAAAATAAATCCATTTTACATTGCATGTCATGGTTTATAAGTTTTTTTTGTTTTAGACAAGCCGACTTGTATAAATGAAGCACTTGTGGGTGGATGGTTAGCAATGCATATTGGGCAAACAGTTTTTTATGGTATTTTCTTTTAAATACTTATATACTCACTAAAATTATGTAATTGTATATTTACTTAAAACATGCTTAAACACCATGACACATAACACATAACACATATTTTCAGTCTTTTGTATTTAAATACTTTTTTGTCTCAAAATTATTGTAGGCAAAAATAGACACACTAGATGGGGAAGGGATACGGTGAAAAAAAAACTAAAATGAGAAAAATAAGAAGGATTTTCAGCCACACATTTCAAATAAGAAGGAGAATTTCAAGAGGATATGCATATCTCTTTGCAGACGCATTTGAAATATGTGGTTGTGGTTTCTTCTCACCCTTTTCATTTTAAGTTTTCTTCTCATTTGATACTAACTCCTTGAAGAATAATATAACTAAATCTGCTTACTATTGTTCATTTTTTTAAAATGGTAGTGTCAATTAATCAATAAACGTGTTTTAAAACTTTTTAATAACAAGTTAAAGTGAGATAATATTGTAAATTTGATCAAAACTTTCTATTAGATATAGTAGTTGTCATTTTCTAAGAAAGTGAACATCGTGGCTTGGAAGGCGTCTCTTGATAGGTTGGCAACGCACTCTAAGCTTATGGCTCGTGGTATCACTCTTTCCATTTACAACCGCCCTTTTTGCGGAATGTATATAAAGGATATTGATCATGTTTTGGTCAGTTGCCAAAAAGTTTGTGGCATTTGGAGAAAGTTGTGGACTTGGTGGAATCTTCCTCCCTTGGTCCCATTCACTTTGTTTTCAGCTGTTGAGATTGCAAGTGGGATCGTCAATTTTCATGGTGAAGCGAACCTTATCAAAGTGTTGAATGGGGTCTTACAAATTACTATATGAGCTATCTGGAATTGGCAAAATCGTCTCAGTCACGCCACTAATGATGACATTTCTTGTATAAAGAACGAATACATTTTCTCGGGTATCCAACGTATGGCTAAGTTATGGATGTCCGCACGTACAAGCTCAAAAGTGAAAACGAATTGGAATTGTTGGGTTGCTAGAACCTTCGATTTATTTTCTTAATTATCTTGTTTTTTGTATAGTCTATGTTTTTGTATAGTTTGTTGGGTTGTGGCTTTTTTTCGTTTTGTTTTCTTTGTACAGTTCCGCCCTTGGCTTGTGAGGTCCTTTTTTCGGGTTCCTCCGTTTATAATAGCAATCTTTTCAAAAAACAAAAGAACAAAAAAAAATGTAAATGGACAAATAAATTGAGATGAAGATTAAAAAATTTATTTCAAAACAATAAAAAGTTTAAAGGATGTTTGTTTAAGCTTACAATTTGGGCGTAAGCTTATGGCTTGTGAAATACGTTTATAGGCAACTCGTGCTTATGAAAGAACCTTATAAGTGATTTTATAGGCTTAATATTGGGTAAACCCAAGTATTTGTGCCGGCTATTGATGATAAATGACCTAAAGAATGTGTAAGAGCACACGGTGTAGTGTTCTTAACTATTATACTGCACCGTCCCTTTGTGTTATAGGTGTCCTCGCCATTCCCTTTACATTCGTTATGCGTTTCTTTTTTCTTTTTTTTTCTTGAGTTAGTGGGCATTTATAGTGGTGTGTTATAGAAATTTTCTTAAGGAGGATGTTTATGTTATGGGAGTGTTATAAGGTACATGCTGATGTAGCGACACCTATAATAGTTTTATGGTGCAACTGCACCTTACACTCTAAGTGTATGTGAAATTACATTGGACTTGAGGCAGGAGGGTGTAGAGTTTTTTTAGCAGCACAGCAAGAGCCTTTGCCAATTTGTCATGCAAGTACAAAAGACACTGCTCCTCTCTTTTGTTTGCCGCCAACTTTTAATGCCATGTGGCATGACTACCCCACTCTCCTTTGTTTGGCACTAGCTTTTGGTGTGTTTGTTGTGTGTACATCAAAGGTATTTATAACTGAAAAAGTTGAGGGATGAAGAATGTAAGCTCCCGGAAAATTTCAATGTACTTAACGTTTTAATCAAGAATTAATCGCGATCTATTTCGTCATGAAATTTTCTAAGCACCACATTTGCATATCATTGGCATATGCATGATCAACGCAGCTTGAGCGTTCATAAAAGATACCGTTGTGATCTAAATAAATTTCCCCACTATCCTGATAATCCTAAAATACGTAATGAATACGTAAAAATTTGTAAAAATTACGAATTTAAATATAACAAAAATATATAAAATTCGTATAGGGCCTCGGAACTCATTGGACTTTATACCACCTCGTGACTCAACCCGACTCGTTAATGGGCCTCGTAACCGGACCCAAAGCTACACAATATTCTCGTTGGGCCTAGGCTTAACTCACGCACCAACTAGGAAGCCCAACACCCATTTTTCATTTCTTTCCTTTTTGGGCCTCGTCTAGCAAGACCAAATCCAAGCCCATGCATGTAATATGTTTGCGTTCCTTTCTGTTGTAATCGAGCGAGCAAACAAGAAAAATAAAGAAACCAAACTATCAAATGTGTCAAACAAAAATCAAAAAGCATGTTCCCTTTTGCTCTTGGAGTTGTCGTGTGAAAGTGAACAAGAGGAGACAACCCCCATACTTAGCCACCTTACAAATGATAGTTTAATAACCTAAACCCACTTTGACCTAGCTTTGACTCCAAGACCCATTGGATATAATGTTTCTAATGACTTGACAAGCCATGACTTGCTTAGAGCTCAAATCCCACGCCTAGCAACATACACAAACAAAGACCAAATACATTTCAACATGTGACTAATGAAATAGGGATTAGGAGAGCTAGGGAAATATAAAAATGTAAAAGCCATGCTTGTGTTTTCTTTAAAAACACACGACAAACACACACTCTTTCACATAAACTCTCAAAAACATCTACACATCTCTCACTCTAAAATCAACCACTGTGGAAGTCGAACTAGGATAAGAAAACATTGCAAGGTGAAAGCTAGGAGAAACTTGGGTAAACATTCAAAATGAGTAACATTATAAGGAGAACAAGGGGTTCTCGTTGGTCATTTCTCTCGCTCACACCTCACACGTATCATCACCACTCATTTTGAGTGTAGTAAGTCTCTCCCAACTCGTTTCCATTTCATTTCTTCGTTTACATTTGGTTCTCGCACGTTAAATATGTTATGCGCACCATTTCAATGCAACTCGTATGGTATGCTTGATCACGACACATAGTCACACACTTTAATACTAGTCTAATATGTTGAGAACACATCACAAACTTATAAGGAACACTCGTACACCTTTATTTCATACGCGAAAACTAAACGGGCCTAAAGCCCAAATACCGAGCCCAATAAGCCCATGATATGTACAAGTCGAGTCCGACCCGGCCCAATAGATTAAAAATAAGTTAATAAACGCTAATGTTAAGTTAGAAAGGATTTAGAATCGATTTACAAAGTTCTCATTTGTAAAACTTGTTTTCGGACTATCTTTGCAAAAATAAGGAACGAAGGGTTCAAAAGGTAACATATTTAAAAGCTAAAGGGTCATTTGTAAGTGAAACAAATATTTTGTAAAAGTCTAGGGACTGGAAAAGTCATTTTCGATAAGTCAAGGGAAATATGTACGTGCATGTGTATGCATGGAAACCACAAGGACCGATCATGTAAATCTTTTAAACTAGTTTAAATTAAGTTTTGGGTGAAAAGTGTCAAGTTTGGAAAACAAAGGTTTAAAGCGTATAAAATGAACCTAGAGGGCTGATTTTGTAAAAACAGTTTTACCGAGGGTCAAAGTTGTCATTTCTGAAAGTTTGGGTATAAAATATAATTCGGGTGGAAAGTGTCATTTTCTAAAAATCCAAGGACTAAACTCGTACTTTTTGTAACTCGAGGGTAAAAAGTGTAAATTCGGGAAAAGTTTAGAAAAACTTATAAACCCCTCCTAATTACGTAAAAACAAGTATTTTGATCTTATGAGTATTTTATTTCGAATAACGTTAAAAGCATTACGTAAATATATATATATATATATACTATAAGATTATAATTATATATATATCAAATCCGATAAAACACACGGGGAATTCACTCAAATACGTTAAAATACTCAACACATACGTTAAGATCACAACGGGGGAACATTTCACTTATGCGTAAGTGACGATCACTAGTTAAGACAATGTAGCATGTAAATTAACTTAAAACGTTAATCACGATCGCACACTATTGGATTGGATAATCCAATGATCTATTAAATAAGAATATTCAATGCTCTATTATTTTGGTCGCGAACCAAAATGCTCATTACTGAGATTCGCCATCTCATCATTTTAGGTTTCGAGTTGGAACCTCCGCTACATTGTGCTTGATCTTTTTGTGCGTGTGCATTATCATCAAGGTGAGTTCATAGCCTCGCTTTTACTTTACTTTTGCAAACCCCGCGAGGGAGATACATGCTCTAAACTAGAACACAAGGTTTTTCATAAATGCTTGATCTTCTTGATTATTGGTACTACCTAAGTTGTTAGCCACAAGTCCCCTGATCATGAACCATTAGTCACCGCGAGTGAACGTAGATATCGTGAATAGTACTATGGGGAATAACGAACCCCGTTTCGGTTATAGAGAAATAACCGGGGCGCACCATATCGAATTTCTTTAGGTAATTGGCTATTACCTCCTTTGGGGCATATTTACGTACACTGGTAATTCGGTGTATGCAGTTGAGTCTTGGTTTCATGAGCTTAGCGCATAATAATCTGTGATATTTTTCTTATGATATTGTTAGTTTACAATGATCATGATCTTATACTTGTGTTCAACTTATTTTAAACCTATGGATTTCACTCAACATTTTTGTTGACCTTTTTAAGCATGTTATCTCAGGTAATCAGTGAAGATTATGACCAAGGTGCGGAATGGGGCATGGCAAGGCTTATCTGGTGGTGTAAAACATAAATATTATCATTTCTTTCAAACTCATGATCTTTCTTTTGGGAAAAACACTTGATCTATTTACAATATTTTGTAACAAACTATGAGTTTTCGATGAATGATAACTATTTTAATAAAACGCCTCTTTCGATTCGTTTTCTATAATTATTGACTATGATCTCCATTCAAGTAACACCCGAATTAGTCTTCCGCTGTCATTAAGATTTTCGGGGGTGTTACAAAGAATGTGTTGCAAACTCTTTTGGCAAGTTATGAAAGGGATAAAAGTTGATATCATACTGACGTGAATGTCTAACATACTTAGTAAAGAATGTTCCACACCTTCGCCCAGGAGAAAAAATTCTTTTGCTATGACATTTTTCAAATAAACACAAGTCATCATCCCCTCAAATAAGCTAAAAAATGTTAGATGAAAACGCTTGTATGTAAACACATAGACTCAACTTATCTAAATAGCCAAATATCCTTATATTGACTAAATAAGCTAATAAGGACCTAAACCTTTAAGACAAACAGCCTTTGGTTCATTGAAGCATATAATACTCTTTATACAATTTGACTAACTAAAAGTTGGGAAAATTTCGAAAATAGACCAGTCACCCCAGTGCATATCACTTTTTATCCCTATTTTTTAAAAGTTCAAAATAGATCGGGGGCTACTCTTGTTTAAGGCAACCTTTGTCTACATTTGACATGTGTCTTACCCAACTGAATAAAAAATTAATTCATGTATCATATTTTGACACTTGTTGACTTATGGTTGGGTTGTACAAGTTGCCCAGTCACTCGATTTATGTTGTATTTTTTGAAAATTTAAGGTCTAGAAAGTGATATGCACTAGGACAACTGGTCTACTTTCATAATTTTGAATTTTCCCTTAAAAGTTTTAGTTAGTCTAAGAGGTCATTGCTATTTGGTTGATCTTATAGAAACCTTTATCAGATAAAAGCTTACAAAAACTCATGTGATAAAACAAAAGTATTTTATAAGCTAACTTTTAAAAGTGTGATTGGTGTAGGAGCTTAAGCTTATACTATAAGATGTAATTTAGAGATTTTTGTCATTTAAGTGTCTGTTGAATTAATTGTAGTTACAACTTATTATTGTAAAACTAGAAAGAAAATCAAATCGAACTCACATGTATTCTAACTTTTTCCGTGTTACTCACTAATGTTACAAAAGATATATACAACACGAGCTCTTCTCACCTCTCTAGAATATTTTTTTAATTTGCTCATCTTATAAGTTACAGAAGCATTCATAAACTATGATGCCAAACACAACTTTACTTAGGCTAGTCACAGTGGTAACTTGGGAATTTTTTTTCAAATAGTTTTTACAACAAATTTATATTTCATTAAAAATAAAATACTAAATAAAAAAATTAGTATATTAAAAATAAAAATGATACGAAATACATAAATCATAAATTCTAATCTGAATGCTCCCCGCATGCAGAATCAAACGAAGGAGTCCGATAACCGGCAAATTCCTCAATGCGAGCCAAATGTTCTTCATCTAGCAAAGGTTGCCTAGCAAATCTAGCAGACGAACTTGATGCACCTACACCATTGGTGATGACGTATAGTACGCATAACATGCCTACTAGACCCAATACACACTATACATACACTGGGCTCAGGCCCAATGATTACAAACCCTGGGCCTACAGTAACTCCAGTGACTAAATTGGCTATGGTCCAGACCTTAAGACGCACGCAAGATACATAACGGGTTGAACCTTCAACCGTTAGACCTCTTATGTCCGCCTCCATGATTAACACGGAACCCTTGTCCGCCAAGGGTCCAGCTCCGACAACCAACCACTATATGCGAGAATCTAGGAAGCCCAAGTGGCAAACCTCGCCTATAAAAGGGGCTCTAATCCCCATACAAGGTACATTAACTTTCTCTCTCATAATTACACACACATACTTCTACTTTCCCTCTCAAGAATGTGTACTTACTCTCACGCTGGAGTCTAATCGTGGGGTCCGTCCCCACGGTAAGACTAACGGTTTGCTCTTCTTGTGCAGGGATATTATTCAAATTATTTGGATTAGTACAAGATCAACCCATCAAAGGCTTGTTGGCCTAGTCCGACAAGCTATACTCAAACCCACTATAACCAGTCACACAAATTGTACTAACAAGTTGGCGCCATCCATGGGACCCAGTACACAACTGCGTTCCAAAAAATACTCACCATGAGCACTCGATTTGGACCAACTCCTGATTACATGTCTGCGTTGCGGAGTACGGTAGAAAGAGAAAATCACACTGTCTTGATGGACCTTGAGGGACCCACGTCCGACGCAACCGTCTAGAATTATTGTGATAAATATTTCGATCTGATCTTGCCTATTGTGACGGAGAAAGTTCAGAAACACGAAGAAAGAGCCAAGGCGGCAAGAATCCGGAAGGATTACCGTGAATCCCAATATCACCATAGAGCGGAGATACCAAGTGGAGATTTACGAAAACAGCTTGAGGCAGCAAAAGGGCAGAACACGCCAAGTGGTGGCGGCCGAAGACGCATCCGATCTAGGTCACTCAAAGGGAAGGAAGATGGAAGGGAAACATTGTTCAAAAGGCTGCGCGAAAGTGTGTTCCACCAACTCGGAGACAAGAAGGAAAATACTTCTTTGTACTCCAAAGACCACATGCAGCAAGTCCGCCACGGTACCGGAAGAAAGGAGAGGGCAACCACAGAGACTTCCAATCACAACCTGTAGGATCAGGATCGGGAAGACACAAAAACGAAAAAATTCGGACTCGGAAAGCAAACAACTATCCAAGTGTCAGACCTCACAGAAGCGGATGCCGAGGGTCTGAAGTCAAAAAGTGGAAGTCAAATGATAGCAACAACTGTGACCTGGCTAGACCCTGGGTCTGCAAGGAGACTGATTCGTTCATTCCACGTATCCGCTACTTCGAAATGCCTATGAAAACGCAGATGCCGACCAACGTGAAAACATATGATGGAAGCGGAGACCCAGAGGATCATCTAAAAGTCTTCCAGGCGGCGGCAAAGGTGGAACGATGGGCCATGCCAACGTGGTGTCACATGTTTAACTCTACGCTAACTGGATCCGCTAGGGTCTGGTTTGACGACCTTCAACCCTAGTCGATAGATAGCTATGGTAAACTAAAGGAAGCCTTCCTGACTAACTTCCTACAGCAAAAGAAATGTATCAAAGATCCTGTGGAGATTCATCACATCAAGCAAAAGGGTGGAGAGCTAACGGAAGACTTTGTAAGGAGGTTCAAAGAGGAAACAAGAGACATAAAGGGAGCCCCTGAAATTATGAAAGTCTCAGGATTCATACATGCGATCACTGATTCGGAGCTGATTAAGCGGTTACACGACAGAATCCCGAAGTCAATGAACGAAGTAATGAGCATAACTACTTCCTTCCTAAGAGGGGAAGTAGCTACGGGAACCCATGAAAGAAGGAAGTATTGGATACAAAGATGAACGGAGAGAACAATAGCCAAGCATCGACAACGCTTCAGAAAAGAATTGAAAAACAAGTCAAAGGTTAGAGAAGGGCCGCGAGGTTTCCGCAGCCTGAGAAATCCGTCCGACGAAATACTGGCACAAAGAAGGGCTAGGTCCCCAAGCCACCCCTTGACTACTGCGATCGAAGAAAAATCCAGCGAAAAGTTATGTGAATGTCTACATTTAAAAAAGCAAAAAGAAGACTGATCGGTGCAGAACCGTCAAGTTTTCTCACGCAGGCTAGCCACTTGTGAATGACCAGCCGTAAGGAACTTAAAACAGCTCAAACACCAATTGCAATTTAGATCAGGAGAATACAGTGGATTCCCGGGTCGTTAAGTCCCACGGAGGATGACTGGTGTTTAACACAATCAGATGTCGAATAACCACTAAGGATAGTGGTCAGTAAGGATTTTGAGTTAATTTATAAACTACAAAGGCTTAAATGAAAATTAAAGGAAAAAGATTAACTATCTTAAATAAACGCTATCACTAATTTTAAACTGATGTTTTTGGTTTTATGTTTTTATAAAACTTAATTTAAAAACTACGTGACGTACAAATAAAAACGTGAAACTTACACAATATTAATCCTAAAAATATGAAAATGATATTTTTACAAACCTAATGATATAAGAAAATTTATAGAAAAAGAAAATTATTTTTATAACTAATTATCTAATTATTATTAATTAAAAACTATTTTTAACTAATTAATAATAACCTAAATTACAAGAAAATAGGAAATAAAGCTAGAAAAATAAAATTATGACTTGGAAAAAACTAAAATAACAAAAAGAAATTTCAAAACTATTTTTGTATTTTTCTGATTATTTTTCTATTTTTTATGGATTTTAAACTATTTAAAACTAATTAAATTACTAAAAATTACAAAATGAACTATGAAAAATCTGGAAAATTACTTTTTTTACTTTTTATATTTATCTAAACTTAATAAAAATGAAAAATTATTTTTTTGAACTTTTTCTGAATTAATTGTATTAAAAGCTATTTAAATAATCCTAAAAACTGTTTTTAATTAAGAAAAATAGCAAACTGTTATGAAAAATTATGAAAATTTCAAGAAAAGTCTAATTTAATATGTAGAATCTAGGAAAAATAGAAAAACATGGTGTTGTTTGGAAGAAATTGAAACTGCTATAGTAAGTGCTTATTAATAAGCACTTAAAAAAGCTAAAGTGTACCCAATGGAAACCAAACCAACACAGAAGCTATATTATGTTAAAATGACCCAAATGCAACTTATTTCAACAACCTTTAACCTCTGATAAGCTAATTCAACAGATTTGGCTTATTGAACTTCTAGTGCAAAAAACAGTTAAGGGTACCAAGTTTGAGCCTAAACAACTGCTTATTAATAAGCTTAAATTGAAAATCAAAAGCTGGAAACTATACTAGACCTGGCTAGCTTCCTTCAAACCAAAAAACAGACCTGGAGAAGCTCTGTGGAGCTTGGCACAAGCTCTGCAAGAACTGAGAAACACTCAGCTTTGACTGAGTTATGGAGCAGGGCACTTAAGCCCTTCTTGATGAGCTTGTTTGAGAGCTTTAGAAAATTTCTAAAATTCTACAAAAATGACAACAAGGAAATAGACCAAGTGAACTTTTTAAATCCACAATTTCAATTGATTTGGCCTAGAAATAAGCACATGAAAAATCTCTCTAGCTGGGCTCAAATTGGATTTTTTCAATATTTTTGACTTTTGACAGTTGAGAAGTTTTGACTTTTTCCAACTTTAAGATTGATTTATGAACTGATTATGTTGAAATAAGCTATGATAAGCTGATCTTAAGCTAAAGTAACAAGTTACAAGCAGATTTGATGAGTTTCACACTATAGGATCATAACAGTGAACTATTAAGTGAAATCACAAAGTATTTTGACTTTTATACAAACAAATACTGGTTTTTCTTGTTGAAGTGAGATATTAGATGCTAAAGTGACATGAAACTAGCACAAGCAATATCATAAGCAACCTATGGCTCAGTTAAACTAATCAATCCAAACACCCTTTAATGAGGCAGTTTTGAGAATTTAACTGAGTAAACTATGATCTAGCATGTAATATTGATTACACTGAGTGTATTTAACCTAAATATTACTTAATTGACAGATTAAAACTAGTCTAGCTCACAAAAACAGATTATGCTACAACTATTGAAAATCACTTACAAAATGGATCTTTAGCCACAGTGACTTGAAACTGAACCAATGAACTACCACCTATTCTAAACCAAACATACTGCTTCTAAATCACCCCAAATCCATGTCTGCATCACCAAATTCCATTTCTATGCCTGTTTAACCAAATGTGCTTCTTAAGTTGACTTTTGTTGACCTTCAAGGGAACTTGATTGAACTGATTCCCCAAGCTTACAAAAAGCTATATAGAGCTTAAATAAGTTGATTTGAGCTTAAATAAAGCCTATTGAAGCTTTGAACACAAGAGTTTAAGTTTGAAATTTCAAACAGTGTACATAAGATTTGAAACTGAAATGAACTTTTGATTTAAAGGATCAAACTGAATTACATTAACTAAATAACTTGGTTTCAATATCATGAAGCTTGAAAATACAAGGTTGAAAGCTAATTAAGACATTTTAAAAGAAATACGACATACAAGAATTAAAAAAAACTAAGTTACTCTTTGTCTCTGTGTCTTCCTCCTCTTTTATGCTTCAACTGAGCTCCACGTGGCCTTCTGATTGAATCCCACCACTTTGCTTGGCCAATGGGAGAGCTTTGAGTATTCTAGGCCAATTTATCAATTTGGCGGGAAAGCTACATTTGACTTGTAGGGCTCTGAATTTGTAGGTAGGGGGGGGGTGGCATTAATTGTGTTGGTAAAAGTAGGTGAGTATGATGATGAGGGGGTGGAAAGGTGATGGGAGAGTGCCTGAGGTTGCAGGGCAACTTGTGAGAAAGGTGGGGGAGATAAACAGTACAGGTGGCGGGTAAATGGTTGTTTGACTTTGGGTTGACCAGGGTTCAAAATGGGGAGGTCAAAGGGTTTTGACAGGGGGCTCAAAAGGGTAATATGGCAGGGTCAAATGCAGTTTTGACAAGGCTTAATATTAGCTAATATGACAAGGACCAAAACTGTAAATACTCCAATCTTGAGGGACCAATTTTGCCATTTTTCAAAATTTAACACAAGGACTGAAATTAACAAACTTTAATAGTACAAGGACTAATTTTGACATTTTTGATTTTTCAAGGATTATTTTTGCCAAATTCCAAAGTTCAGGGACTAAAGTTGTAATTTTGTAAATTTGAATCTCAAGGACCAATTTTGACAACTTTTGAATCCCTAAGGACTTAAAATGATATTTTTCTTTATTTAGATTTACCAGGGACTGTTTTTGACAACTTTTGAAACTTGGGGGACTAAAACTGCCAATTATGCAAACTTGATACGTTTTTTAACAGATTTTGATATTTTTGCATTTAAAACACATAAAACACTTATTTGTGATATTTTTATCATTTTGATGCATTTCTGAGTGTTTTCAGATATTTTTGCAGTCTAATTTGTACAAAAATGATGAGTATTTACACACTCATCAATCCCCCACACTAAGATATTGCTAGTCCCTAGCAATGATTTGAGAAAAATTAATGGATTTCATTTCTTTACCAAAAGCCATTACTTCTGGAGTAGCCAAATATTTCAGTTCAAGTAAGAACTTTGGTACACCGATAACCAAATGATTTTGAGCAAATCACCAGCTTCCAACGGATTTGATTTGTCTTTACCAGAAGCCGTTTGCTTATGGACTAGCCAGCTCTTAGATAAAATATCTTTGGTGAGCTGATTACCAATTATGGTTTTCCACTGCCTTTACCACAAGCCATAAACTTGCGGGCTAGCCAACTCTTCACTTTTAAGGATATGGTGAGCTGAAGACCATACAATTTTGGGCAAATTGCAAGCCGTCAACGGATTTGAGATATCTTTACCAAGAGCCGTTTGCTCCTGGATTAGCCAATCCTTTTGTTTTTTAGACAAGACGGACTGATAACCAAATGAGTAAGTGCAAAACACTTACTCCAAAAAAAAAAAAAAAAAAAAAATTTTGGCCAAAAATGGGGGAATTAGGCGGTATAATTACATGATAAAATTCGTGAGAATTCCCCCCCACACTTAGAAATGAATATTGCCCTCAATATTCAAAGTACCGGCGGTTATGCCGAAACATAGAACGTAAAAGGGAAATACTAAGGCCATTATTTAGCATGATTTTTTTTTTTTTTTTTAATTTTTATTTTTATTTTTTTTTAAACTCTTATATATACACTACATGTGGGGCAACTCCCCCACACTATGGTGGTAGAAAATAGAAAGAAGAAGCTAAACTGTCAAGTTTTGTCACACAAGCTAGCCACTTGTGAATGGCTAACCGTAACAAACTTCAGACAGATCAGAAATATGGGTGAAAACCCATATGGCATGCTACTGTTTTTGATACCCGAGTCGCTAGCTTGACTCGATCCCCGCATTCATTGGTTCATGGGGAAAGTTTGAAGATCTGGGACAACCACAGGGGGAATGTCCTCTCCAAAGTAATGCTTCAACCGATGACCATTCACTTTAAAATTTGGACCATCGGGTTGAGATAACTCAATGGTGCCATAAGGATAAACCTTAGTGATAGTGAATGGACCAGACCAACGGGATTTAAGCTTTCCCGAGAAAATCTTCAATCTTGAATTAAAAAGAAGGACTCGATCACCAATGTTGAAAACGCGGTTTTTGATCTTTGAGTCATGAATCTTCTTTGTCTTTTCTTTATAGATCAAAGAGTTCTCGTATGCTTGATCACGGAGTTCATTTAATTCATTCGTTTGAACTTTCCTGTGATCACCAGCTGTCTGAATATCAAAGTTGGCATGTTTCAAGGCCCAGTATGCCTTGTGCTCAAGCTCAACCGGTAGATGACACGCCTTTCCGTACACAAGCTTGTATGGAGTACACCCGATGGGTGTTTTATAAGCTGTAAGGAAGGCCCAGAGTGCGTCATCTAGCTTATCCGACCAAGAGGCACGGTTTTCGCCAACCGTCCTCTCCAGAATTCTTTTAATCCCTCGGTTTGAAACTTCCACTTGCCCACTCGTTTGGGGGTGGTACGCAGTAGAGAGACGGTGAGTTACACCATACTTCTGCATGACTCTTTCAAACTGGTCATTGCAGAAATGCGTACCACGATCACTGATTATGGCTCGTGGAGTTCCAAACCTAGCAAAGAGAGATTTCAAGAATTTCACAACAACTCGGGCATCATTGGTAGGCAAAGCCTTAGCTTCAACCCATTTTGACAAGTAGTCAACGGCCACGAGTATGTACTTATTACCGCGAGAAGAAGGGAATGGCCCCATAAAGTCAATGCCCCAGATGTCAAAGATCTCACACACTTGAATGGCGTTTTCTGGCATTTCATTCCTTTGTGAGATATTCCTGTGACGTTGACAAGCGTCACAGGCTTTGACAAATTCGTGGGCGTCCTTATAGATCGTGGGCCAATAGAATCCGGAATCAAAGACCTTCTTGGCGGTGTAGTTGGGGCTATGATGTCCCCCAGTAGGTCCAGAATGGCAAGCCTTGAGAATGTCAATAGCTTCCTGACCATATACACATCGCCTGATGACTTGATCCGTGCAAATTTTAAACAAGTAGGGGTCGTCCCAGAAGTAATGTTTTACATCCTTGAAGAATTTGTTCTTCTGTTGGGACGACATCCCTTTCACTATGAAGTTACCCGCATGGTAATTTGCGAAGTCAGCAAACCATGGGGTAGAAGAGTCTCCACGAAAAGAAACCGCATTGAGTGTTTCGAGAGGAAATGTTTCATTTATTTCCTTTTTCTCGAAAACATCTTGGTGAGGGTTCTCTAATCGGGACAGATGGTCAGCAGCCAGGTTCTCAGCTCCTTTTTTATCACGTATAATGATATCAAATTCCTGGAGGAGGAGAACCCAACGGAGCAATCTCGGCTTTGCATCTTGTTTTGCAAAGAGATATTTAAGAGCCGAGTGATCCGTATACACTACGCATTTGGTCAAGATGAGGTATGGCCGAAATTTCTCAAACGCATACACCACAGCTAATAGTTCTTTTTCTGTAGTGGTGTAATGGGTCTGAGCTTCAGTCATAGTTTTGCTTGCGTAGTGTATAGGCTGAAAATGCTTTGTTTTGCGTTGCCCCAAGACTGCACCGATAGCAAAATCACTTGCATCGCACATGAGCTCAAAGGGTAAATCCCAGTCGGGGGCAACTAGAATGGGTGCTTCCGTAAGCTTTTTCTTTAGTGTTTCAAAAGCTTCGACGCACTCAGGAGAGAAGATAAAAGGAGCTTCTTTTTCAAGAAGATGGGTCATAGGCCGAGCGATTTTAGAAAAATCCTGTATGAATCTACGATAAAACCCGGCATGACCAAGGAAACTCCTAATACCTTTGACGGTAGTAGGATGAGGCAGTTTAGCAATAACATCAACTTTTGCTCTATCGACCTCAATCCCGTTTTTTGAAATCTTATGGCCAAGGACTATGCCTTCTTTGACCATAAAGTGGCTTTTCTCCCAATTTAGACAGAGATTGGTGTCTTCACACCTTTTAAGCATTTTGTCTAAATGGGAGAGACATGTCTGAAATGAGTCCCCAATGACTGAGAAGTCATCCATAAACACCTCCATTGTTTCCCCGATCATGTCGTGGAATATGGCCATCATACAGCGTTGGAACGTGCCAGGAGCGTTACATAAGCCAAAAGGCATACGTTTGTAGGCAAAAGTTCCGTATGGGCAGGTGAATGTGGTCTTCTCTTGATCCTGTGGATCAATGGGGATCTGAAAGTAACCCGAGAAACCATCAAGGAAACAATAGTACTCATTCCCTGCTAATCTCTCAAGCATTTGGTCCATGAAGGGTAGAGGAAAATGGTCTTTACGGGTGGCGTCATTCAACTTACGATAGTCAATACACACACGCCATCCCGTAACCAGCCGAGTTAGAATTAACTCGTTTTCTTCATTTGTGACAACAGTTATGACACCCTTTTTTGGAACACAGTGAATCGGGCTAACCCAAGGACTATCTGAGATAGGGTAAATCAATCCTGCATCAAGAAGTTTGATAACCTCCTGTTTGATAACATCATGGATTTTTGGATTTACTCTTCTCTGATGTTGAACTGCTGGTTTGAAGTCATCCTCCATCAAGATTTTGTGAGTACAAAATTCAGGGTTGATACCCTTAATGTCGGAGAGTTTCCAAGCAATTGCTTGCTTGTGTGACTTCAAGACCTTTATGAGAGCAGCTTTTTCATCTTTACTCAAATCTCGAGCAATAATGACAGGTAATTTATCATCACCTTCAAGAAATGCATACTCAAGATGAGGTGGTAAGTCCTTAAGTTCGAATTCAGGAAATTCTTCAGTTTTCTCAACTGACTTGACTTCCTTGTTATGAAGTTTGACGGGAGGGAGTGGAGGAGAAGTGTCCTGATTTAACAACTTCTCAAGAATAAGAATATCTCCCTCCGGATTAATCTCATGGTGATTAATCTCTTCACGAATTGCATCACTAGTGCGAGGGGTTGATGAGTGATCATCTTTAAGCATTTTCTCAATGAGAAGTATGTCTCCCTCGATGTCAATTGGAGCGTGATCAATTTCCCATGGGACAGAATCACTAGCCAAGTATGCTTCAATCTCTTCCAAGATGAAGTCGCTTCCCTCAAACGGAGTGAGAGAAGGAGTAGAATTGGCTATGATAGGTTGAGAAGATGTGGTGGGATTCCCACTCACAGAATTATGAGAATACCCAGAACTTCTTGAGAGTACTCTTCAGAAGCAACATCAATGATATCGATTCGGTTAACCGACTCAGAATCATAGTTTGCGGAGTACCTCGAAGTTTGATCAAGGTTAAAGGTGACAGCTTCATTACCAACACGTAATGTGATTTCTTGCTCAAATACATCAATGAGAGCACGGCCCGTTCTCAGGAATCCTCTTCCAACAATGAGGGGAACCCGTGGATCAGCATCGAAATCAACAACTACAAAGTCAGCTGGAAAATGGAACTTTCCTACTTTCACAAACACGTCCTCGGCAATTCCAAGAGGACGGGATATTGTACGATCTGCAAGCTCGAGAGTCATGCATGTAGGAGTAAGGTCCGGAAGAGAAAGTTTCTTCCATACTAAATGAGGCATCAGGTTTATGCTTGCACCAAGATCGGCTAAGGCAAAGCATTCAACCATTCCTGGAAATACACAAGGTAAGAGGAACTTTCCAGGATCTCCAAGCTTCTCGGGAAGCTTCTTCAAGATAACTGCAGAGCAGTTCTCGTTCAGAGGAGTCTTAGCCATTTCAAACAGCTTTTCCTTGTTTCTTAACATGTGTTTGAGAGTTGATGCAAACTTGGGCATCAACATGATAGCATCCGCGAAGCTTATGTCAAAATGAAGTTCTTGGAAAATTTGAAAGAATTTTTCTATTTGTTGACTAGCTTTCTCGCGGAGCTTTTGCTCATGTAAACGTGATGGGTAAGGAATAGAAGATTTGGATTTTTCAATGGGAGCTACAGGAGGTTCAAAAACAACTCCTGGATTGGATTTTGGTTTCAGGACAACCTGAGGATGGACAGTGTTGGTACTTCCGTTATTAGTAGGAAGTTCCTTGTCCTTTGTCGCCTCAGGTTCACTTTCCACTACCTTCGGGAGAGAAGAAGAAGAGGTAGTAGGAATAGCAGGTCCATCATACGAAACACCACTTCTGGTTGTGATCGCCTTTGCATCGCCCCTCGGATTAGCGATCGTGTTGCTAGGTAAAGTACCAGAGCCCGAGGGTCGATCATTTAAAGACTTCTTTAATTCAGCGATCTGACTGACCAACAACCTGTTTGTCTCCTCTTGAGTCTTCATGAATTGCTTTAAAAGCTCATCAGATGTTGATGCAGGAGGAGGTGGAGGGATAATCTGAGGCCGTATGTTCTGGTTATAGCCAGAATTCCCTTGATTAGGGTTCATATTCCCCTAAAATTGATTCCCTCGGTTGTAAGTGTTTTGATTAAGATTTCCTTGATGTTGGAAACCTTGATTGGGTCCGAAATAGAAATTACCTTGGTTTTGATAACCTTGGTTCATTCTTGGTTGGTTCTGATTCCGGTTAGGATTCTGGTTGAAACCGGGTGGTGCCTGATAAGTGTTAGCACGGTAGTTTAGTTCATTTTGAGGACGGTATTGATTACCTCCTTGATTTGAAGTACCGGCGATAGCATTAGCTTCAAAAGGACTACCATCGGTGGCAGTACAGTTGTAGTATGCATGAGGACCACCACAAGTAACACAAACTTCAACTTTCTTCACTTCACCATATGCTGGTGCTTGTGTGAAAGTGACTTTCTTTTGGTTAGCAAGAACCAAAGCCTGAACAATATCCGTGAGTTTGTCAATCTTAGCATCGGTGCTAGATGTACTCACGGGAGATGAAGTAGAAGGTCCAGCATTAGACTCAGTATGATATGTCTTTGTGCGGAAAGGACGGACCTGGGACTTGTTTTCAATGATTTGCAAGGCTTCTTTTGTGGTCTTGCTCAAGAAATTACCTCCCGCGGAGGCATTTAGAGAGTCTTGATTGGTCTGGTTTAGACCATTGTAGAAAGTATCCATTTGCATTAACTCGGAAAAACCATGATGCGGACACTTACGGAGCAAGTCTTTGTAACGATCCCATGCCTCCCCGAATGATTCATCAAATCTTTGAGAGAATTTCATTATCTCATTCTTAAGACTTGCAGCTCGGGATGGAGGATAGAATTCGTTCACAAACTTTGTGACTAGATCTTCCCATGTCTCAATAGAACGAGGGGGTTGTTTCTCAAGCCAATTCCGGGCTTGTCCCTCTAGAGAGAATGGGAACAGAAGAAGCTTGATAGCTTCATGTGGTACATTCTTGTACTTGATGGTAGATGCAATCTTGTTAAACCATCGAATGTGTGCATGAGGATCATCCCGCTCAAAACCATAGAATTGGCTTTGGGTTACCAGATTAAGTAACCCGGTTTTGAGCTCAAAAGTATCAGCCACGATGGCTGAGACAACAATGGCATCTCCGTAACCCTCGATGGGTGCTTGGAGAAGCTCATTCATCGGCTTGTCTTCTGCCATTATGGCAGGTGGTGGTGGTGGTAGACGTTCCTCAGTCACGGCTGAAGGAGCAGAACGTCCTCTACGTCTACGAGGAATCTTTTCAAGTTCTGACAATGGACTTGTAGAACTGGAAGAACGAGTGCGCATGCACTAAGTATAAAAATCAGTTTTCAAAACAAATGCGAGGCAAAACGACAAGTGAACTTAACCAATAATCACAAGTGAAATGGCTTCTTTGAAAAAGGTACACCAAATCACAAGGACACAAAGGCAAGTTTTAAATCTGATGTTCGGGAACTTATTATGGTCGCACCCCCAGTTAGGTAGTGCACTGCCTTGATTTGCGGTGGTTGATTTTTATGTATATATTAAGTACCACTGAAAAGACGTAGGTATAGATTTGTGCTGATGGGTTTAAAAACTTTTGGACAATATTTTTGGTATCGTCTCATTTAACCAAATCGTATTTCTTTAAGAATCACCTTAAAAGAAACACAAGCTAGAAAACGTTACGATTGTTTTGTTGTTTTATATTTTGTTTGGTGTTTTTAACACTTTAGGAAAAGTGTTAATGAACTTTTTGATTTTGTTATAACTTTACAAAAACTTTTTTACAAACTGTGGTATATGTGCAAGTACGGGTCTGAAAAATGCTTAGAACACGCTTACAGCCTCCCCGGCAGCGGCGCCAAAATTTGATCGGTGCAGAACCGTCAAGTTTTCTCACGCAGGCTAGCCACTTGTGAATGACCAGCCGTAAGGAACTTAAAACAGCTCAAACACCAATTGCAATTTAGATCAGGAGAATACAGTGGATTCCCGGGTCGTTAAGTCCCACGGAGGATGACTGGTGTTTAACACAATCAGATGTCGAATAACCACTAAGGATAGTGGTCAGTAAGGATTTTGAGTTAATTTATAAACTACAAAGGCTTAAATGAAAATTAAAGGAAAAAGATTAACTATCTTAAATAAACGCTATCACTAATTTTAAACTGATGTTTTTGGTTTTATGTTTTTATAAAACTTAATTTAAAAACTACGTGACGTACAAATAAAAACGTGAAACTTACACAATATTAATCCTAAAAATATGAAAATGATATTTTTACAAACCTAATGATATAAGAAAATTTATAGAAAAATAAAATTATTTTTATAACTAATTATCTAATTATTATTAATTAAAAACTATTTTTAACTAATTAATAATAACCTAAATTACAAGAAAATAGGAAATAAAGCTAGAAAAATAAAATTATGACTTGGAAAAATCTAAAATAACAAAAAAGAAATTTCAAAACTATTTTTGTATTTTTCTGATTATTTTTCTATTTTTTATGGATTTTAAACTATTTAAAACTAATTAAATTACTAAAAATTACAAAATGAACTATGAAAAATCTGGAAAATTACTTTTTTTACTTTTTATATTTATCTAAACTTAATAAAAATGAAAAATTATTTTTTTGAACTTTTTCTGAATTAATTGTATTAAAAGCTATTTAAATAATCCTAAAAACTGTTTTTAATTAAGAAAAATAGCAAACTGTTATGAAAAATTATGAAAATTTCAGGAAAAGTCTAATTTAATATGTAGAATCTAGGAAAAATAGAAAAACATGGTGTTGTTTGGAAGAAATTGAAACTGCTATAGTAAGTGCTTATTAATAAGCACTTAAAAAAGCTAAAGTGTACCCAATGGAAACCAAACCAACACAGAAGCTATATTATGTTAAAATGACCCAAATGCAACTTATTTCAACAACCTTTAACCTCTGATAAGCTAATTCAACAGATTTGGCTTATTGAACTTCTAGTGCAAAAAACAGTTAAGGGTACCAAGTTTGAGCCTAAACAACTGCTTATTAATAAGCTTAAATTGAAAATCAAAAGCTGGAAACTATACTAGACCTGGCTAGCTTCCTTCAAACCAAAAAACAGACCTGGAGAAGCTCTGTGGAGCTTGGCACAAGCTCTGCAAGAACTGAGAAACACTCAGCTTTGACTGAGTTATGGAGCAGGGCACTTAAGCCCTTCTTGATGAGCTTGTTTGAGAGCTTTAGAAAATTTCTAAAATTCTACAAAAATGACAACAAGGAAATAGACCAAGTGAACTTTTTAAATCCACAATTTCAATTGATTTGGCCTAGAAATAAGCACATGAAAAATCTCTCTAGCTGGGCTCAAATTGGATTTTTTCAATATTTTTGACTTTTGACAGTTGAGAAGTTTTGACTTTTTCCAACTTTGAGATTGATTTATGAACTGATTATGTTGAAATAAGCTATGATAAGCTGATCTTAAGCTAAAGTAACAAGTTACAAGCAGATTTGATGAGTTTCACACTATAGGATCATAACAGTGAACTATTAAGTGAAATCACAAAGTATTTTGACTTTTATACAAACAAATACTGGTTTTTCTTGTTGAAGTGAGATATTAGATGCTAAAGTGACATGAAACTAGCACAAGCAATATCATAAGCAACCTATGGCTCAGTTAAACTAATCAATCCAAACACCCTTTAATGAGGCAGTTTTGAGAATTTAACTGAGTAAACTATGATCTAGCATGTAATATTGATTACACTGAGTGTATTTAACCTAAATATTACTTAATTGACAGATTAAAACTAGTCTAGCTCACAAAAACAGATTATGCTACAACTATTGAAAATCACTTACAAAATGGATCTTTAGCCACAGTGACTTGAAACTGAACCAATGAACTACCACCTATTCTAAACCAAACATACTGCTTCTAAATCACCCCAAATCCATGTCTGCATCACCAAATTCCATTTCTATGCCTGTTTAACCAAATGTGCTTCTTAAGTTGACTTTTGTTGACCTTCAAGGGAACTTGATTGAACTGATTCCCCAAGCTTACAAAAAGCTATATAGAGCTTAAATAAGTTGATTTGAGCTTAAATAAAGCCTATTGAAGCTTTGAACACAAGAGTTTAAGTTTGAAATTTCAAACAGTGTACATAAGATTTGAAACTGAAATGAACTTTTGATTTAAAGGATCAAACTGAATTACATTAACTAAATAACTTGGTTTCAATATCATGAAGCTTGAAAATACAAGGTTGAAAGCTAATTAAGACATTTTAAAAGAAATACGACATACAAGAATTAAAAAAAACTAAGTTACTCTTTGTCTCTGTGTCTTCCTCCTCTTTTATGCTTCAACTGAGCTCCACGTGGCCTTCTGATTGAATCCCACCACTTTGCTTGGCCAATGGGAGAGCTTTGAGTATTCTAGGCCAATTTATCAATTTGGCGGGAAAGCTACATTTGACTTGTAGGGCTCTGAATTTGTAGGTAGGGGGGGGGGGTGGCATTAATTGTGTTGGTAAAAGTAGGTGAGTATGATGATGAGGGGGGTGGAAAGGTGATGGGAGAGTGCCTGAGGTTGCAGGGCAACTTGTGAGAAAGGTGGGGGAGATAAACAGTACAGGTGGCGGGTAAATGGTTGTTTGACTTTGGGTTGACCAGGGTTCAAAATGGGGAGGTCAAAGGGTTTTGACAGGGGGCTCAAAAGGGTAATATGGCAGGGTCAAATGCAGTTTTGACAAGGCTTAATATTAGCTAATATGACAAGGACCAAAACTGTAAATACTCCAATCTTGAGGGACCAATTTTGCCATTTTTCAAAATTTAACACAAGGACTGAAATTAACAAACTTTAATAGTACAAGGACTAATTTTGACATTTTTGATTTTTCAAGGATTATTTTTGCCAAATTCCAAAGTTCAGGGACTAAAGTTGTAATTTTGTAAATTTGAATCTCAAGGACCAATTTTGACAACTTTTGAATCCCTAAGGACTTAAAATGATATTTTTCTTTATTTAGATTTACCAGGGACTGTTTTTGACAACTTTTGAAACTTGGGGGACTAAAACTGCCAATTATGCAAACTTGATACGTTTTTTACCAGATTTTGATATTTTTGCATTTAAAACACATAAAACACTTATTTGTGATATTTTTATCATTTTGATGCATTTCTGAGTGTTTTCAGATGTTTTTGCAGTCTAATTTGTACAAAAATGATGAGTATTTACACACTCATCAATCCCCCACACTAAGATATTGCTAGTCCCTAGCAATGATTTGAGAAAAATTAATGGATTTCATTTCTTTACCAAAAGCCATTACTTCTGGAGTAGCCAAATGTTTCAGTTCAAGTAAGAACTTTGGTACACCGATAACCAAATGATTTTGAGCAAATCACCAGCTTCCAACGGATTTGATTTGTCTTTACCAGAAGCCATTTGCTTATGGACTAGCCAGCTCTTAGATAAAATATCTTTGGTGAGCTGATTACCAATTATGGTTTTCCACTGCCTTTACCACAAGCCATAAACTTGCGGGCTAGCCAACTCTTCACTTTTAAGGATATGGTGAGCTGAATACCATACAATTTTGGGCAAAAAGGGATAAACCTTATCCAAATGCTCAAAAAGAAGGGAAAATCTGCAAGTACAGATTTGCGTTCCTTCCCGAGAAATGTTATGTTCAAATCCAACAGAAGCAGCAGACACTGAAGCTATGAGCCTAGGCATGCACCTATCAATAAAAAAGAATATAAACAAATTAATGCCAACGCACGCGAAAACAGTAAAATCCTCACTATAAATATGCGGGGTAAAGAAAAAGGAAAAGGGCAGAAAAGTAAAGAGGAACTACTTGTTCTTTGAACAAAGACCAGTATACAACATAAGGCAAAGAAAAATTTCCCGAGAAACCAAAAAGAAGCTGAAGATGTTATTCAGAAGAAGAACACGATGGTGCATGGTAAAAAGAGAATATCGCCGACCCTCAATAGCAATGATAAGGTCTTAAAATGTACCTTTTTAAAGGGTCGTTTAAGCCCTTATTTGATCACTTTTGTATCCGTTATTACTTAATATCGTTCCTTTTCACTTTTTAGGTATCTTGAAGGCAAAATGCTGGAATGACACTTATTCGGATGAAAAGGCGCGAACATACGAATAAAATGGCCAAAGTCAAGAATCGAGCCACTTAGACTGCTGGACTGAAGGGGACAGCGTCAGGCGTTATCTGCGACGCCGTCGCATCACTTTTGTGACGGCTCAGTAGCCAAATTGCTTATTTACAAGTGACGGTTTCAGGCTTTAAAAGAGTAGGTCGTCGTAACTCAGACGGCCTAGATTTGATCCAGACGGCGTCAGAGACTGAAGGGGACGGCGTCACAAGCATAAGGTGACGCCGTCGCAAGACTAACATGGCCAAGACGAAACCCTAATAACGGCGACCCGACGGCATCAAAAATTAAAAGGTGACGCCGTCGCGAATGTAATCTTATATACAGAATTCGAATTTTTTAGTTTTCAGTGTGTAGTCTTTTAGAGTAAAAACCTAAACCGAACCAAGGCTATCTTGTGAAGTATTTTAGGGTTCCAAACCCTATCTTACATCAAGATAAGTGTTTTACTTCATTAATTTAATTATGTCTTCAATTACTTGTGTGTATGCTTGCATGTTCTCCATGTCCGGCTAATTTAATTGTGTGTTTGCTTAGGGAATATGAAACTTAATTATTGAATATTGATTGGTTGTCTCTTATCTTAATTGTTAATGATCTAGTAATGTGATAGGTCATCCGTTGTGTAGTAAATGCTTGATTAATCTTTGTGAACCATAGTTTATAGCACCTAGAGTTGTTGTAGGCTAAACCATCCGAAGAGTACCTTAGAGTTAAAGTTTATAAATCCTAGAGACTTTGTAGGCAATAAGCTCTGGTAGTTTCAAAGAGTTAGGGACAAACGTATACCCTACGACCTTAGACACACAACGCGATTAAGAATAAAGACGTTACAATTCAACCATCAATATGAGATAATTAAGGAGTAATAAAACCTTAGAAACACATCTTTAAACCACCATACGAGCACACAATAATTAGACATAGACTACCCTCACCTTAGTTAATTAGATAATTAGATAGTAGAAGTAATCGGTAGAAATACCAACCCCCCAAATCCAAACCCCGAGATTCGTACCTTTCCATTTCCAAAAAAATATAAAAAGATAAAAAATAATCTTCCTTAACCCCAACCTTAGCGTAGTAACCTCTCACTAGCATTCCTATTCCCCTAGAGAACGATATCAATTCACGTGGCTTACCCTAATACTACACTACAGCGATTAGGTTCACAGCCTAGGGTGTTGAAAAACTTGCTCGACGAAAAGGAAGTTCCTTTGACCCCGAACGCGCTGCGTAAGCGTATCAAGTTTTTGGCGCCGCTGCCGGGGAATAGAATAGCTAGTTAGGAGTCCACCTCGTTTAGGTTTCTTTTCTCGATTCCTATCAAGTAAATTTTTTCTCATTTTTTTAGCTTCCTCGTAGTCTATCCCCCTTCTTCGTGACCTTTGTTCGTAACCCCATCACTTTTCATCATGGAAGGTGATAACCAACCACCATTCATCAACCTACCACCAAATGACCCGCCAAGAGGCCGTACTCTTGGTGAATATTCGAGACCAAGCCACCTAGGCTATAGGAACACCATTGAGCTTCCTGATCAAGCCCAAACTACGGCCCTGCGATCCGGCACCATCCGGTTGGTGCAAAATGGATGTGCATTCCATGGAATTCGTTCCGAAGATCCTAATCAGCATCTTAAGGATTTCCTTAAAATTGTCGATTCCATCGACCTCGATACTACTACTCGGGAGACCATGTGCCTGCGTCTCTTCCAATTCTCTCTACGGGACCAAGCTAGTAATTGGCTTGAGCCACTTCCCGCCGGCTCCATCTCAAGTTGGGATGATCTCACCTCTCACTTCCTTGCTCAATTTTTCCCACCGGGGAGAACCACTAAGCTTAGGAATGACATCCTGATGTTCCAACAACGTCAAGGTGAATCTCTCTACGAAGCATGGACCAAGCGGCTGGTGGAAAACTTAGTGATCTCACCGTGGAAGAATCATGGGGTATAATAGAGGACCTTGCTCTCTATGACAACGAAAGTTGGAATGACCCCCGTGAGCTGTCCAAAACCGTTAAGGCAATCTCCTTGCCTCCCATTGACTCACAACCTTCCGACCGTAGGATGCTCGAACTTGAAGATCAAGTTAAATTCCTAATGAGTTCCTACGAAAATCCTAAGTCTTCATGCCATGTGAACAAAGTTTCTTCCTCGTGTGAGCCGTGTAGTGATCCTCATAACATGCGCACTTGCACCCGATTCCCCGAACATGCTTCTGTTGACTACGCATCCTCGCGTATTAATGGAACGGGAGGAAGATTCCCTACAACACCCGGACCTAGGACTTTCAATGACGCCCAAGAAGCATGGAAGGGCAAGCTCGACTTCTATTGGGGACAAACCAAAGAATTCACTTCCAATGATTTCTCATGGCCCCCATCTCATGGCCCTAACCAACAAAACATTGAGGGGATGTTGCAACACCTAGTCGCATTCCAAGAAGCTCAAATAGCTAAGCTCTCGAACCGTTTTAACCAACAACAAATTGAGATGGATAGGAAGATAGATAACCTCTTGAAAGCCATGACCAATAGTGATAGGAAGGTTAATGCTATCTCAACTCCCGAGCCTTCCGGTGTAGAGATTAAGGACCCAAGTAAGTTAGCTAAACACGTCCAATTCGTCAATACCATAACCTTAGTGAAACCTAATAGAACAAATGATGAAGCGGACCATGAAACTATACTTGAGGTTAATGAAACAACCGAGGAAGTAGATGAAGTAGACAATGACTATTTCAATAAATTTCCTACGAAAGAAGAGCTATCTCGCCACCCTCACTTAGTGCGTGAACTCCGTCACATGTATGTTAGGAAAAGCCCTAGGATCAAGTTTGGGAACCCTTGGAATCTTAACATACCATGTTGCATAGCACACCTTTTCGTGGCAAAGGCCTACATTGACCGCAAGTCACCAATAAACATAATGACTAGCACCTACTATAATTGGGTAATGAAGAAGCCTATCCCAACTAGGCAAGACCCCGATAATCCTAGGGTTAGGTGCAATTTTCTTGGTAGAATTAAGGGATTGCCCGTTTATGTAGGTAGTTTCACGTTTCCTACGGACTTCATAATTTTGGATGATATTAGCATGGCCATAGATCCTAGCTTGTCCCAAGTTATTCTAGGAAAACCTTTCATAGAAAACACCGGGATGACTTATGATCCCTCATTAGGAATAGTGCGATTCAAGGATGAGACCGATGATGTAGCTTACCAAATGCCATTTAAGATTGAGAAGTTTTCATCACACTCCAATGATGAAAAGGAACTTAAACTATCGGTCTATTATAGGAATGATGAGGATAAGGAGAAAGGAGTAGATTATGTTATTGCCAAGATTTTCGGATTCTATAAGGATTGCTTGAACTTAGGACTGGAATATAGAACCGATTGGGGAGAGGACGACCTCTTAGAAAGGTGCATCATGATAAGGTTTTAAAAGGTACCATTTTGAGGGGTCGTTTAAGTCCTTATTTGATCACTTTTGTATCCGTTATTGCTTAATATCGTTCCTTTTCACTTTTTAGGTCTCGTGAAGGCAAAATGCTGGAATGGCACTTATTTGGATGAAAAGGCGCGAATATATGAAGAAAATGGCCAAAGTCGAAATCGAGACACTCACAGTTGTTGAAAGTAGAAGGCGACGGCGTCAGGTGCTATTGGCGACGCTGTCCCAAAATTATTGTGACGGGCCAGAACCCAAAACTCGTGTTTTCAAGAAACGGCGTCTAGTTGTGAAAGAGTAGGCCGTCGCTACTCAGACGGCCTAGATGCAATCCAGACGACGTCAGAAGCTGAAGAGGACGGCGTCACGGACATAAGGTGACGCCGTCGCAAGGTTAACGTGGCCAAGACGAAACCCTAATGGCGGCGACACGACGGCGTCACTAAACATAAGGTGACGCCGTCGCAATTGTAATCTTATATATAGAATCCGAATTTTTTCAGTCTTTGTGGGGAGAGTCTTTGGAGTAAAAACTTAAAACCGAACCTAAGGTGTCTTGTACAGTATTTTAGGGTTTTAAACCCTATCTTACATCAAGATAAGTCTTTACTTCATTAATTCAATTATGTCTTTGATTATTTGTGTGTATGCTTGCATGTTCTCCATGTCCGGCTAATTTATTTGTGTGTTTGCTTAGGAAGTATGAAACTTAATTATTAAATATTGATTGGTTGTTTCTTATCTTAGTTGATTAATGATCTAGTAATGCGATAGGTCATTCGTTGTGTACTTAATGCTTGATTCATCTTTGTGAACCTTAGAGTATAATTACCTGAGTAATTGTAGGCTAAACCATCCAAAGAGCGCCTTAGAGTAGGAGTCTATAATCTCTAGTGGGTTTGTAGACAAGACCCTTTGGTAAGTTCGAAGAGTTAGGGAGAAACGCATACCCTACAACTTTAGACACACAACGCAACTAGGAATAAGACGTGACACTCAACCATCAATAGGAGATAATTAAGGAGTAATACAAACTAAGTAAACACATCTTTAAACTATCATATGAACACACATTAATTAGACATAGACTCCCACAACCTTAGTTTAGATAATTAGATAATAGTAGAGTAATCGGTAGAAATACCAACCCCCCAAATCCAATACCCGAGATTCGTACCTTTCCAATTTTCATAAAATATAAAAAGATAAAAAAAATAATCTTCCTCAACCTTAACCTTAGCGTAGTAACTCCCTACTAGCATTCCTATTCCCCTAGAGAACGATATCAATACCCGTGGCTTACCCTAATTACTACACTACAACGATTAGGTTCACTGCCTAGGGTGTTATAAAACTTGCTCGAAGAAAAGGAAGTTCCTTTGACCCCGAACGACGCGTGTAGCGTTATCAAGTTTTTGGCGCCGCTGCCGGGGAATAGAATAGCTAGTTAGTAGTCCACCTCGTTTAGGTTTCTTTGCTTGATTCCTATCAAGTAAACTTTTTTTTCTCATTTTTAGATTTCTCTTAGTCTATCCCCCTTCTTCGTGACCTTTGTTCGTAACCTCATCACTTTTCATCATGGAAGGTGATAACCCACTACCATTCATCGACCCACCACCAAATGACCCGCCAAGAGCCCGTACTCTTGGTGAATACTCGAGACCAAGCCACCTAGGCTATAGGAACACCATTGAGCTTCCCGACCAAGCCCAAACTACGGCCTTGCGATCCGACACCATCCGGTTGGTGCAAAATGGATGTGCATTCCATGGACTTCATTCCGAAGATCCAAATCAGCATCTGAGGGATTTCCTCAAAATCGTCGATTCCATCGACCTTGATGCTACTACTCGGGATACCACGCGCCTGCGTCTCTTCCAATTCTCTCTACGGGACCAAGCTAGTAATTGGCTTGAGCGACTTCCCGCCGGCTCCATCCCAAGTTGGGATGATCTTACTTCTCGCTTCCTTGCTCAATTTTTCCCACCGGGGAGAACCACTAAGCTTAGGAATGACATCTTGATGTTCCAACAACGTCAAGGTGAATCTCTCTACGAAGCATGGACCCGATTCAAGGACTTACTTCATAAAGTCCCTCACCACGGCATTGATCTTTGGTTCCTAGTCCAAATTTTCTATGATCATGTCAGTCTCTCTCTCCAACAAACCATTGATTATGCCTCAGGTGGAAGATTAAGTAACCTTGATGCTGAGGCATGCTGGGAGGTTATTGAGGACCTTGCCCAATATGAAGAGGAAGGTTGGGAAATTCCAGTTGTTCATGAACACGGGTCAACTTCCCGAGCACAAGCAATTATGAGTATGGAGGCCCAAGTGAAAGCATTAATGGGAGTAACCACGCGTGCTGATGAGCACACGAATGCGGTCAAGGAATTTTTGATCCCAAGAAAATCCAGGCAGGATGAATTTGAGGACATTATGTTGACATTTGTCTACAAGCAAGAAGAGGAAATAAAACGCCTCGAAGCTCAAATGCGAATAACTCATGACACTTTCTTGGGCCTAGCTAATAACTTCATGTCGAGCATCCGTGGTGAAATTGCAAAGAAAAATACACCTAAAAAGCTTGAAAAGGTGTATGCGATACCAGGACATGCTGGGGTAACTCCCGAACCTTCTCCCTTAGTAAACCTCGATGAATCATATTCTTGCTTAAACACCTATCTCAACGTTCCCCACTTGTTCCCTAGAAACACATTCATTGGAATGGTCCACGTATCACTTCCCGATTTTCCCAATGCTAGGGAAAGTTCTTTCGGTTTTAAACCTGGAAAGAAAGGACTTCACCCTCAAGAATTCGGAACCTCTGAGATCACGATTGAAAGACAATTTGACATATGCGTTACTTACCATAGTGGAGATTATTGGTGGAATAACCAAATTGATTTTAAAATAAAAGCTAAGTTTCTCGTCAAAAATAGTAACCAGATTTTTGATCCGGGCGGACTAAAAAAAAAAAAAAAACTGTTTTCTTTTACGAAAATTTGGACGTGACGCCGTCACACTTTACGAGTGACGCCGTCGCTAAGCCAGATCAGACGTATTAATACAGCACCCATCTCTTTCATTCCTTACCCTACACATTTTTTATCCGCCCCACACCACACAAAAACGTATTCCCCACATCAAATCCACCATTTTTTCACAGCAATCTCCACGAGGTAAGTAATCTACATTGATTTTTGTCTATTCAATTGTTCTAATTCATGTTCAATTTCGTTTTCCCCTCTTTTCTCAAATCCGAAAAACCCCAACTTATTTGATCTATTTCGCCCTTGAAATCTTGTTAAGGCTTAAGATTAGGCGAAGTAGTAGTGTTACCATATGGGGGTTAGCTTTGCGAGAAGCCTTTACGGCTTAGGAGTCAAAACCACCTGGCCATTATGCCATTGTTGCTTCAACAAGGGTGTTTGGGTCAAGGGTTGTGGTTAGAAACTTGGACTTTTCCCTCGCAAATGTCGGATTCAAAAAAATTGGTTGATCTGACGGCGTCAGGCGCCGTCATTACCGGATTGTGTCATCCTTTGCATCGCAAATAATACTCATTTGCTCTCCACTTATTTGATTTCTTGTTTCAGATGAGCAGAAGAGTAAAGAGGACTAGGGGACAATCTTCTAATGCTCAAGAAAACATTGCGGACACAATCATTGGGTGGGGGGTATTTACTGAAGAAAGTTGTCAAGCTAGTTACAATGATTTACTCCATCAAACTATTGATTCAGGGGCTGTGTTGGATTGGGCATTTCTGCAGGAGAATGATTTGGCTAGGGAATTTTCGAATAGTTTTAGGAGGGACAAGTTCACTGATCCCCAATGGGAAAGATTGTTTCGAATGGGAGAGCCCGTGTATGGCGAGTTGGTACGTGAGTTTCACGCATCATATCTGCCAAATATCAATGCATGTCAGGATAGTATTGATTTCCAAGGGATCCGATTTAGGTTAGGAGGGGAGTGGAGGAAAATGTCGACGCTTGAGTTTGGATGGAGGTTGGGATTGTATACATCTGAGGATGCTGAGAGTGATGTTTTTAGGACTCGATTTGCAACTGGAATTACCCATAAGGACGAGATGTTGTGTATTCAGTTCTGGAACACGATTGCTGATGGGGAGTATATTACTGGGGGTACCCTCGCTTCACAAATCCGGGATCCACGGGTTAGGCTCATACATCGATGCCTCACCTTCTCTATTACAGGGAGACATGCCACGAGCCATCGTGTCACCTTACCGGACCTATTCTATCTCTACTGCATATTGGCCGAGGGTGTGTACTGTAACATCCCGTTCTGGTTGGCCGATTACTTGAGATCCGCAAGTGGAGTTAGGTTGGCGGATAGGGTGTATGGGGGCATGCTTATTACCCGGTTAGCTCGATCCCTAGGTATATTGGCAGGAGAGGTACCTTTATTCCTGAATACGATGGCAGCACCTAGGGTCGTCAAGGCTAAATCTCTGAAAGCTATGAATGTCTTGATGGATTATGGTAGAGGTTACGCTTGGTTCCGTTCTCAGCCCGACATACAAGGTGATGATGACGATGATGATGAGGAGCCACAGGTACCGGCACACCAGCAGGGAGGTGAAGCAGGAAGCTCCACTGACGCATGCAGGCACATGTCTAGTGGAGATTGGCAGGCCTACCAGGGAGCATGGATAGGGCGCATGGATACATGGATGGCGCAGCAAGACCAGAGGGCTAGCTGGACCTACGACCATACTGTTAGACAGATGCATCATCTATCCATGCGTGATCAGCTTGACCCACACCTCCAGATTGATCCTTTCCCAGGGCGGGAGGAGGACTATCCACCCTATGGGTATTTGGGCCATCTTCCCCCTGGTTATGACTATCGTTATGGACCCCCTCCCCCGTGATTGATGTAGTAGTTTATGGATTGAGTATGATTGGCTGTTGAAACAATTTTTATTTTGGCATGTAATAATCTTGGACATCTAATTTGGTAGTGACCTTTGAACTATGTGGTGTTTATTTACATATATTGTAATTTATCTTGCTTGTATGTTCTTAATTGTTTGTTCTTTTATTAATTGTTTTTAACCTTAACTTTTATTAATTGTTTATCCTCATGTTTAAATTTGTAAAAATGCTTTATTTTGTTTTTAACTTCGTCTTAATTGCATATAAAGGTATTTTACATAAGGGATAAGTGTAGGGAGGATTACACACGTTTTCAAAAGAAACGTAAACATGAGAATAACAATTAATTAAAAGATATTTATGTTTGTTTGTTCGAGTCAAATGCTTGTATCGAGTCATAATGGATGTTTTGCAGAAATTTTTCCAGATTCTAAAGATGTAAATTTTCCAGAATTTTTTCCAGAAAATCGCAGACCAGTTTTTGTCAGGATAACCTGACGGCGTCAGGATTGCAACCTGACGGCGTCAGGAAGGAGTAAAAACATCAGATTACTTTTTCTCGTTTTCTGAGCTACTTATAAATTTTTGGAATTTTCCAGGTCTTAATTTTCTTAGAAATTCTGTAAACATCCATTCCACAAGCATTATATCCTAGTTTAAATCGAGTCTTATATATATTATTACCGCCGATTTTACGCGAAGATTTCGTTTGTTTTCTTCAAGTGTGCAGGTTTAGTTTGTCAAGAAGAAGTTACATAAGATTGGAAGG
The DNA here is from genome assembly GCA_019973895.1 of Chrysanthemum seticuspe. NCBI lineage: Eukaryota > Viridiplantae > Streptophyta > Magnoliopsida > Asterales > Asteraceae > Chrysanthemum > Chrysanthemum seticuspe. The sequence continues at coordinate 18,953,396 of BPTQ01000002.1, forward strand.
AGCTTTTCACGCAATAATTATTCTTGGAAAAGAGTTTAACCACCACTTTACACGGATCCTACCGAGCTAATCAGGGGAGTATTAGTTTCTTTCGTTTTTAATTACCTTCTTTTATCATAACTTTGATACTTTCGGGGAACATTGGGGACAATGTTCAGTTTAAGTGTAGGGAGGGAAAATAAAACGGGAACTTTGAAACTATGCTTATCCTTGACTATTTGCTTTGTCCAATTGTGATTGTGTAATAAACCATGAGAAAATGTCGGTTAGGGTAATTTTGGCACCAAATTTAAAATTTTTCATGACATATAGGAGTGGGCCATTAGTCTTAACAAAAGCGTCTCACGGATAGGAAGTTGCATGACTAGCACAAAAACCCTTACCACCCAAATTCCACCCAAAATGTGAGGATCGCCCTTAGATTAGTAGGAATTAAAAGCATTCATCTTTAATGCTTAGAGTGTGAACCGGTAGTATATTAGATTCTAGAACTTGTTTCGTGATGCATTCCGAGATCGCAAGTGAGGCTACACTTGTGTAGTTAGGAATAACTAAATGATAAGAGGCATTAGGATAACCCTTGTTTGATACCTGTAATATAATTACTTCTTCCACTTCGGTTGAGTAATTCCCCCACACCCTTTGAGTTGTACTCATCTTTAGTACACGATACCCCTAGTTAACCCCTCAGAGCCTATCCTTTTCGCGGTTCTCGTGATGTTTCGGTTTTTCCGGAATATCAATGAAGAGCATTGTTTACACCCCACCCCCAAATATACACCCAAATCGCCTTAGCCTACCCCTTATGCACTCACTTTTAGTGCAAATGTTTGTTATCACCCTAAACCCTTAGTTCAATTATCTAGTTGCTTGCATAAGTTGCTAAGTCGAGTCCTATCCTTTGTATACAGTTTTGGGATGATTGGGATTCATGGGAAAAGTTAAAGTTTATGAAATGACGGGAAGGGAACGTTAAATTCAAATTCCCTTTGTTTGCGTAATAATGTACCCCAAGTGTTTTGATCTTTTCAATTCGGGTCAAATTAGTGTTAGAGTAATAAAAACTCAAGTGTAGGGATATGCCTGTAAATCCCTAGTATTTTGATGTTATCATAGAGGATGGTAGAGTAAAAATGTATAAAAAAAAAAAAAAAAAAAAAAAAAAAAAAAAAAAAAAATCGAAAAAAAAAATCGAAAAAGAGAAAAAGAGAAAAATAGAGTGATACAAAAAAAAAATATATATATATATATATATATATATATATACGGGCTACCATCCTACATCTATCCTTTAAATTTATGTTTGTTTATTTCAGTTATCTAGAGTTTAGAGTGTCGAGTCTTGGCTTAGCAACGCCATTCTTCATATGCATTTAACATAGAGATTTTTGACTTACCACCACTAAATAGCCTATCCCACCAAACCCTTATTTCCCTAACCATAAGCCTAACGTTACAACCCTTTAAAGACCTCTTTGATAGTCTTTCCTAGGTGCTTACGCCAAAGCGATGGAGGTTTGATCTATTCTCAAGCCTATGGTAATCTATATACTAGGACCGGTTAATGAGTGTTTATCTTCCATTTCCTATATTGTTATATTTCATATATACACCCGAGAGAGATGTGAGTATCCAAACACCCCATGTGAGGTGCTAGTATGTAATTTCCGTGCTTGTTATGACTTTTGCGGGGCTTATATGTGTTGTGGAACGTTTTGAATTAATGCTTCATGACCCCTAACTTATAAATTAGTTGGCTAAAAGCACATTTGCTTGAGGACAAGCAAATAACAAGTGTAGGGATATTTGATAAGGTTTTAAAAGGTACCATTTTGAGGGGTCGTTTAAGTCCTTATTTGATCACTTTTGTATCCGTTATTGCTTAATATCGTTCCTTTTCACTTTTTAGGTCTCGTGAAGGCAAAATGCTGGAATGGCACTTATTTGGACGAAAAGGCGCGAATATATGAAGAAAATGGCCAAAGTCGAAATCGAGACACTCACAGTTGCTGAAAGTAGAAGGCGACGGCGTCAGGTGCTATTGGCGACGCCGTCCCAAAATTATTGTGACGGGCCAGAACCCAAAACTCGTGTTTTCAAGAGACGGCGTCTAGTTGTGAAAGAGTAGGCCGTCGCTACTCAGGCGGCCTAGATGCAATCCAGATGACGTCAGAAGCTGAAGAGGACGACGTCACGGACATAAGGTGACGCCGTCGCAAGGTTAACGTGGCCAAGACGAAACCCTAATGGCGGTGACACGACGGCGTCACTAAACATAAGGTGACGCCGTCGCAATTGTAATCTTATATATAGAATCCGAATTTTTTCAGTCTTTGTGGGGAGAGTCTTTGGAGTAAAAACCTAAAACCGAACCTAAGGTGTCTTGTACAGTATTTTAGGGTTTTAAACCCTATCCTACATCAAGATAAGTCTTTACTTCATTAATTCAATTATGTCTTTGATTATTTGTGTGTATGCTTGCATGTTCTCCATGTCCGGCTAATTTATTTGTGTGTTTGCTTAGGAAGTATGAAACTTAATTATTAAATATTGATTGGTTGTTTCTTATCTTAGTTGATTAATGATCTAGTAATGCGATAGGTCATTCGTTGTGTACTTAATGCTCGATTCATCTTTGTGAACCTTAGAGTATAATTACCGGAGTAATTGTAGGCTAAACCATCCAAAGAGCGCCTTAGAGTAGGAGTCTATAATCTCTAGTGGGTTTGTAGACAAGACCCTTTGGTAAGTTCGAAGAGTTAGGGAGAAACGCATACCCTACAACTTTAGACACACAACGCAACTAGGAATAAGACGTGACACTCAACCATCAATAGGAGATAATTAAGGAGTAATACAAACTAAGTAAACACATCTTTAAACTATCATACGAACACACATTAATTAGACATAGACTCCCACAACCTTAGTTTATATAATTAGATAATAGTAGAGTAATCGGTAGAAATACCAACCCCCCAAATCCAATACCCGAGATTCGTACCTTTCCAATTTTCATAAAATATAAAAATATAAAAAAAATAATCTTCCTCAACCTTAACCTTAGCGTAGTAACTCCCTACTAGCATTCCTATTCCCCTAGAGAACGATATCAATACCCGTGGCTTACCCTAATTACTACACTACAACGATTAGGTTCACTGCCTAGGGTGTTATAAAACTTGCTCGAAGAAAAAGAAGTTCCTTTGACCCCGAATGACCCGTGTAGTGTTATCACATCATAGGGCACTTTTACAACATGGAATCCCCCAATAGAGACCGTCATAAGGAAGAAGGTGACGGTAACGAAGTCACGTAAGGGCACGACTACGAGTCTAGCTACAAGACTCATAAATAAAGAAAAGCGCTTCGTGGGAGGCAACCCATTCTTAATTGTTTGCTTGTTAGTGTCATATATCTTTTATTGATTGCTTATTCTCATGTTTAAATTTGTAAAAATGCTTTATTTTTTTTAACCTCGTCTTAATTACATATAAAGGTATTTTACATAAAGGATAAGTGTAGGGAGGATTACACACGTTTTCAAAAGAAACGTAAACATGAGAACTTCAATTAATTAAAAGATATACATGTGTGTTTGTTCGAGTCAAATGCTTGTATCGAGTCATAATGGATGTTTTGCAGAAACTTTTTCCAGATTCTAAAGATGTAAATTTTCCAGAAAATCGCAGACCAGTTTTTGTCAGGATAACCTGACGGCTTCAGGATCAAAACCTGACGGCGTAAGGAAGGAGCAAAAATAATTGATTACTTTTTCTCGTTTTCTGAGCTACTTATAATTTTTTGGAATTTTCGAGGTCTTAATTTTCCAGAAATTCTGTAAACATCCATTCCACAAGCATTATATCCTAGTTTAGTAGAGTCTTATATATATTATTACCGCCGATTTTACGCGAAAATTTCGTTTGTTTTCTTCAAGTGTGCAGGTTTAATTTATCAAGAAGGAGATACATAAGAAGAGAAGGAGCTTTTCACGCAAACGTTCTTCTTGAAGAAAAATATAACCACCACTTTACACGGATCCTACCGAGCTAATCAGGGGAGTACTAGTTTCTTTCATCTTTTATTACCTTCCATTATCATAACTTTGATACTTTCGGGGAACATTGGGGATAATGTTCAGTTTAAGTGTAGGGAGGGAAAATAAAACGGGAACTTTGAAACTATGCTTATCCTTGATTATTTGCTTTGTCCAATTGCATTTGTGTAATAAACCATGAGAAAATGTCGGTTAGGGTAATTTTGGCACCAAATTTAAAATTTTTCATGACATATAGGAGCGGGCCATTAGTCTTAACAAAAGCGTCTCATGGATAGGAAGTTATATGACTAGCACAAAAACCCTTTACCACTTAAATTCCACCCAAAATGTGAGGATCACCCTTAGATTAGTAGGAATTAAAGCATTCATCTTTAATGCTTAGTTAGGAATAACTAAATGATAAGAGGCATTAGGATAACCCTTGTTTAATACCTGTAATATAATTACTTCTTCCACATCGGTTGAGTAATTCCCCCACACCTTTGCGTTGTACTCATCTTTACACGATACCCCTAGTTAACCCCTCAGAGCCTATCCTTTTCGCTGTTCTCGTGATGTTTCGGTTTTCCGGAATATCAATGAAGAGCATTGTTTACACTCCACCCCCAAATGTACACCCAAATCGCCTTAGCCTACCCTGTATGCACTCACTTTTAGTGCATTATTGTTATCACCCTAAAAACCCTTAGTTCAATTATCTAGTTGCTTGCATAAGTTGCTAAGTCGAGTCATATCCTTTGTACACAGTTTTGGGACGATTGGAACTCATGGGAAAAGTTAAAGTTTATGAAATGACGGGAAGGGAACGTTAAATTCAAATTCCCTTTATTCGCTTAACAATGTACTCAAAGTGTTTTGATCTTTTCAATTTGGGTCAAATTAGTGTTAGAGTAATAAAAACTCAAGGTGTAGGGATGTTCCTATAAATCCCTATCATTTTGATGTTACCGTAGAGGATGGTAGAGTAAAAGTGCATAAAAAATCGAAAAAAAAATAGAAAAAGTGAAAAGGAAAAAAAATAAAGTGTTCAATTAAAAAAATATATATAAAATAAAAAAAAATAAAAAACATACGGGCTACCATCCTGCATCTATCTTTAATTTATGTTTGTTTGTTTCAGTTATCTAAAGTCTAGAGTGTCGAGTCTTGGCTTAGCAATGCCATTCTTCGCATGCTTGTAACAAAAAGATTTTTGACTTGCCACCACTAAATAGCCTATCCCACCAAACCCTTTGTTTCCCTACCGTAAGCCTAACATTACAACCCTTTAAAAGACCTCTTTGACAGTCTTTCCTAGGTGCTTACGCCAAAGCGATGGAGGTTTGATCTAGTCTCAAGCCTATGGTAATCTATGTACTAGGACCGGTTAATGAGTGTTTATCTTCCATTTCCAACTTGTTATATTTCATATACACCCAATAGATGTGAGTAGCCAAACACCCCATGTGAGGCTTATATGTGTTGTAGATTGTTTTAAACCAATGCTTCATGACCCCTAACTTATAAATTAATTGGCTAAAAGCACATTTGCTTGAGGACAAGCAAATACCAAGTGTAGGGATATTTGATAAGGTTTTAAAATGTACCTTTTTGAGGGGTCGTTTAAGCACTTATTTGATCACTTTTGTATCCGTTATTACTTAATATCATTCATTTTCAGTTTTTAGGTATCTTGAAGGCAAAATGATGGAATGACACTTATTCAGATGAAAAGGCGTGAATATACGAAGAAAATGGTCAAAATCAAGAATCGAGCCACTCAGACTGCTGGAACTGAAGGGGACGGCGTTAGGTGTTATCTGCGACGCCGTCGCATCACTTTTGTGACGGCTCAGTAGCCAAATTGCTTATTTACAAGTGACGGTGTCAGGCTTTAAAAGAGTAGGTCGTCGCAACTCAGACGGCCTAGATTTGATCCAGACGGCGTCAGAGAATGAAGGGGACGTCAGAAGCATAAGGTGACGCCGTCGCAAGACTAACGTGGCCAAGAAGAAACCCTAATGACGGCGACCCGACGGCGTCACAAATTAAAAGGTGACGCCGTCGTGAATGTAATCTTATATATAGAATCCGAATTTTTTAGTTTTCAGTGTGTAGTCTTTTGGAGTAAAAACCTAAACCGAACCAAGGCTGTCTTGTACATTATTTTAGGGTTCCAAACCCTATCCTACATCAAGATAAGTGTTTTACTTCATTAATTTAATTATGTCTTCAATTACTTGTGTGTATGCTTGCATGTTCTCCATGTCCGGCTAATTTACTTGTGTGTTTGCTTAGGGAATATGAAACTTAATTATTGAATATTGATTGGTTGTCTCTTATCTTAATTGTTAATGATCTAGTAATGCGATAGGTCATCCGTTGTGTAGTAAATGCTTGATTAATCTTTGTGAACCTTAGTTTATAGCACCTAGAGTTGTTGTAGGCTAAACCATCCGAAGAGTACCTTAGAGTTAAAGTTTATAAATCCTAGAGACTTTGTAGGCAATAACCTTTGGTAGTTTCAAAGAGTTAGGGACAAACGCATACCCTACGACCTTAGACACACAACGCGATTAAGAATAAGGAAGTGACAATTCAACCATCAATAGGAGATAATTAAGGAGTAATAAAACCTAAGTAAACACATCTTTAAACCACCATACGAGGACACTATAATTAGACATAGACTACCCTCACCTTAGTTAATTAGATAATTAGATAGTAGAAGTAATCGGTAGAAATACCAACCCCCCAAATCCAAACCCCGAGATTCGTACCTTTCCTTCTCCAAAAAAAATATAAAAAGAAAAAAAATAATCTTCCTCAACCCCAACCTTAGCGTAGTAACCTCTCACTAGCATTCCTATTCCCCTAGAGAACGATATCAATTCCCGTGGCTTACCCTAATACTACACTACAACGATTAGGTTCACTACCTAGGGTGTTGAAAAACTTGCTCGACGAAAAGGAAGTTCCTTTGACCCCGAACGCGCTGTGTAAGCGTATCAAGCAACACATGGCCACTGCATCGTCGTTTCTAAAAAATCCATACATTACCTGAACCTTTATCCCCCAAAAGAAAAACGTAAAGGCAAAGGCAGAGTCAGTAGAAGCATGTTCTAAAGTGAGAACTAATAACACTTAGTCGTTCTAAAATGACGACTAATAACCAGCCTCCACGATCGTTCACAACACTCCTTCCACCAAAACCCATGTCCATTGAAGTTTATGTGGACATACCAAGATCCTAGGGCATACCAAAGGTGAGAGCTTAAAAAAGGAAAGCTCTCACTAACCCTTTGTGATTTTGGTAGTGCATATAGTTCCTTCCTAAGGGTTGGATCCCAAGCGGAAGAAGGAACTATCTCACGAGAAATGGGTCGAGGGGTGTGATCGAATGTGCGAAGAGTTTGGTCCCTAGGGAAGGACTACAAAGGAAGTGGGGCACAACGCCATGTGTAAAATGCCTCCCAATTAACAAGAAACTTCCCTAGGAAAGACAAACAAACAGAGGATGAAAACTATGCCTTCATTCCTCTGTCTGTAACCCGGCTCCCCAAACAAGTGTACGTCTACTAATCCAGGTATATCGGGTTGGATAGACTGGGTTTAAGGAACAAATGATCAGCTTGTGGGCCCCGGGATAAAACAAAAGTTGTGCGATGGAAAAGTAACCTCACTAAAAGCCTTTACACTTCCGCACAGCAGGGCGGGTTCAGACAGGAAACCTCTAGAAAGGCCTATCAAACTTGTTGTATACCCTACAGCATGACAAGCCCGCTGATGAAAAAAAACAGCAGGCAAGGGGAAGCACCACAACCTTTCGAGAACCAGCTGCAAGCCAAAGAACTTCTCAGGGAACCCCGCAGGGAGAATATAGCAACCCTAAGGGAAAGAAGGGACCAGAACTCCTTCAAGAAATGGATAGCAGACAAGAAGGAGGATTCGGAACTCAAAAGAAAAGGAAAATACCCGCGCTAGGGATGTTAGCAAAAAATGACAACATCAGCAAAAGCGATTCCAGTCGGAACATTTCTTTAAGAAAGGAAATCACAACTACTATGTATAAGGCAAACTGCCACGGACAACTATTAAATACAAAACTTCTGCAGGAGCGGAGAGAAGCAAAACTGCAAAAGCACTCCTCAAGAATGATGACCACCATCAACAAAGCTCCGCAAAGGAATGAGCATCACCAGTCATAAGACTCAGATAAAAATGGTAAGGACAATTGATAATGAAAAAAAATATGTACTCAAATTTACAGCTTTTGAAATTTTTGTAATATATCAAATTAATAAAAAATGAAGATTAGCTACCTTCATTGTTTCATTTTTTAAAAATATTTTCATTTTTGTTAAGTGCATAAGACGTGCAGGCACAAAAATTGGGCATGACCCAAACATGCTATTTCCGAATAGCATAGAGTTATCACGAATAACCAACTGGTGAACAACACAATCACCGAAGTACATAAAAGGTATTGCAAGCCCAGTACTGGGAGGATAGCCCAAAATTATCCAAAGACTATTACAAACGTGCATATCCGTATAACGTTAAAAATAGCACCGCACAGACAAAAAGAGTACGTGTGCAAAAGACTATTACAAAACGTGCATATCCGTATAACGTTAAAATAGCAACACAAAAATGGAAAATAATACATACAAAAAGCATCAAGAACTTGCATAAGGAAAAAAGTTGTGGCATAAACACAAAGTAAAAGAAAAACATGCGGAAACAAAAACAAAAAGCCCCATACAACTATTAGAAGCATCACAAAAGAAACAAAGACATACATTGTTCAGATGATTACAAAGCATCTCAGAAAGAGAAGAAAAACTAAATTTGCACTACGGCAGCCACACTCACTTCAGGCTCGGACAGAACAACAGGGACCTCACTAACTCCAGAATGTGGATTGTTCGCAACCTCAACAAGGGTAGTGGACCCACCAACATCATAATATTAAATAGAAAGAGGTCTCGCAGAAATATCAGAGGTACTGACAGGAAGAGGAACAAGCGGAAAGGAATAGTGCAAGCAGAAGCTAACTCACTCGTCGATGCTTCCACACCCATAACATTACGAGCGGATAAAGGATCAACAGAAGAATTATAAACAACGGCAACAGATAACCGATGGGCGCCAAGGCATTTTCTAATCTAATCAAATCTCTTCTGAACAACCTCCAAAGAGCAAGACAAAGAGCTGCTACCACCAACAACATTACTACCCTTATGATAAATAGGGACGATGAGTTGATCAAAATCCGGCTGTACCCTGCAATCATAGGAGCATTCGCGGAAGGCCCATCAAAACGAAGAAGGTCTATAACTTCCGCAATACCAGCATCCTTGCTGGACTTAAGCACGGAGAGTAAAGAAACTCCACATTTTCAAGGGCCTTCACGGTGGAAACATAATGATCTTCCGCAGAGGGATTATACACAGCAAGCTCAGCAAGCTCTCTTTCCTCCTTACCATGAACAATGCCTGCTGCTAAGCCCTCCTGCATACCCTTGTCAACTGTATGCTCAATAACTTCTGCCTTGGCCGCAGTATACTCTGGATAACTTAAGCACTTAAACACAACCAGGCTCATACTGTTAGTTAACAACCAACGCCGGCTAGATAATAACATAAGAAACCGAGGATAAAACTCCTCATCAAGATGGCTAGCCAGGGCATACAAATCAGCAACGGCCGAATCAAGCTTCGGCATTAATCTGGCAATCTTAGAATCCTGAATCTTGCAAAATTCTTCGTCTAAAGCAGCCAGGGAAGGAACTCGGCTGCGGAGCTCAGAAGATGAATCCTCCAAAATCCGTATCTACAAACAAAACAAAGTTAGAGGGCATCGGGAAACAAGCAAGTGGAACAATTAAATAAAGAAGACACGGACGCGCACCTGTCCGGAAAGGTTGGAATTCTGAGACTTAAGAACAACAACTTCAGCTCTCAAAGTAGATGACTCAGAATACTTTGCGTCAAAAGATGATTGAAATGTTGCCACCTTGGCTCGTAGAGAATTTCGGTCTTCTTCAAGCATGGAATTCTGGTTCCTCAAAGACAAAAGTTCCGCAGCAGAAGCTGCTAAAGACGCAACAGCAGAAGATGTCTCTGAAAAAGCAGCATCAGAGCCGAAATCTCCTTATCCTTACTTGGCAAAAGAGACAATAAGCGTTTCCGCTCCATAGCATTATACTCTAAACATAGATGAACTTTAGAACTAAAGCACAGTTGTCGTGCTATAGCAAGTTGATCAGTGCAAAACCGTCAAGTTTGCTCACACAAGCCGGCCACTTGTGAATGGCCGACCGTAAGAAACTTCAAACGGTCTAAACACCAATGCAATGAAGATCAGGGGAGTATAGTGTTTCCCTGGGTCGTTATGTCCCAACGAGATGTGTGAAGAATCACCAAACGAATAGTGATCGAGAGATTTGAACGGAAAAGGAGATTTGAATTATTATAATTAAAGAAAAGGCCAACAAATTACAGGGGCTTAAATGCAAATTAAAGGAAATAAAAAAAAAGATAAAATATATTAAATAAACGCTATCACTATTTTTAAAATTGATGAACGTTTAAAACTTAAAACTTACGTTTAAATAAAATTACGTAAACGTACAAAATAAAAAGTGAGATCTAAGAAATAAAAGACCTAAAAATATGAAAATGACATTTTTACAAACCTAATGATAAAAGAAAATTTATAGAAAAAGAAAATTATTTTTATATCTATTAAATTAATTATTATTAATTAAAAACTATTTTTAACTATTTAATATTAGCCTAAAATACAAGAAAATAGGAAATAAAGCTAGAAAAATAAAATTTTGACTTAGAAAAATCTAAAATATCAAAAGAGAATTTTCAAAACTATTTTTGTATTTTTCTGATTATTTTTCTATTTTCTATGAATTAAAAACTATTAAAAACTAATTAAATTGCTTAAAAATACAAATTTAACTAAGAAAAATTTGGAAAAATATTTTTTTGACTTTTTATATTTATCTTAACTTAAGAAAAATGAAAAATTATTTTTTGGAAGCTTTTATGAATTAATTGTATTAAAAGCCATTTAAAAAGTGCTAAAAATTGATTTAAATGCAGAAAAATAGCAAACAGGCTAGGAAAAATCTGAAAAATTCAAGAAAAGTCTAAAATATTATTATGAATCTAGGAAAAATATAAAAACAAAGGCTTGAGTGAAGGAAATTGAAGCTGCAGTGGAAACTGCTTATAAATAAGCACTTGGATAAGCCAAAAGCTACAAACAAGCTACAAACTGATTACAGAAGATGTAATATGCTACAAGTACTCAAAAGCAACTAAAAACAACTATTCTTAACCTCTGAATTGCTAAATACCAAGATTTGATGAAATTGAGTTAATGTACTAAAAACAGTTTGAGGTACCAAGTTTAAGCTAAGAAATAAGCTACATAATAAGCTGAGACATGAAACCAAGACTTGGATCCTACACTAGAGCTGGGTGGCTATGTCTAGACCAAAGAACAGACCAAGATAAGCTTTTTTAAAGCTTGTGACAAGCCTGCAAGACCCCTGTGCAGACTCAGCTTTCACTGAGTCAGTTGCACAGGGCAGTTTATGCCCATTTGACAAGCCAGTTTGGGTCTTATAAAAATTTGACAAAAATATATAAAATTCACAATGATAAACTAGACCAGTATAACTTTTTAAAACCACAAGTTTCATTTAATTTGGCTCAGCAATGAACTCATGAAAAATCATCTTAGTTTGGCCAAAACTGAGTTTTCCAGTTTTGACTTTTGACATAGAAATGGAAAGTTTGACCAAAATGAAATTTGAAACCAATTTTTGGACTGATTGAGATGCAATATGATGAAATAAAGCTGATGCAAGCTATGCCTATGATTTATGAACACAAAACAAGTGTTTGCTTTTTTAAAATCCTAACAGTGAAGAATTAAAGACAGATGAGGTGTAATTTTGACATAAGCTGCTCTAGGGTGCAAATGGGTGACTGAATTGATTTCAATAGAGCATAACAAGTTTAGGACTACAAGACTTATCCACTAAACTAATCTAAAACACAGTTAAATCAACAGATCCAAACACCCCTTTATTATCTGATATGCAAATTCACATGAGCTAATCTCTAAACTAGCCTATATACTGGATTAAACTGTGTTTACTTGATCTAAGAACAACTAAATAAACACATTTCAACTATTTAAAACTACAAATACAAGTACACACAAAATAAGCAAACTGATATTGAAATGAAAATGAGATATCTTACTCACATGTGTCCAACTAGTTTGCAGGCTAAAGCCAGACCCAAGATCACTACACTAAGCCCTTACCAACCCATATCCATGCTGCATCAACCCAAATATCATCACCATTCCCATTCCTAGCTCAGTTTGACTTTCGTTGACCATGGACCCAAATTGCTTGAATCTTAATTTAAAGCTTACCAAAAGCTATGATAAGCTTAAATAAGCTTATTTGAGCTAAAATAAAGCTACTTGGAAACTTTAATACAAGAATTTGAAACTAACTTTCTCAACAGTGAACTTGAAAACATAAAATTATATTAAAACCTTGAATTACCACTTAAAACTGGATTGCAAATATAAAACAACTTAGTTTGATACATAGAAACAAAAATTACAACATTATGACTTAAACTAAAACATTTATTTAAGAAACGACATTAAAGAAAATTATAAAACTAGCTACTCCTTTTTGCTTTCTTCTTCTCTCTCTTTTATAGCTCCAAATGTCTTCTCCCATTCCTCTGATTGATTCCCACTAAAAATCCTGGCCATAGGATTGGTTAGGAAGATATTGGCCATTGGATTGGTTTTGGCGAGAAATGGTTTTTGACCTGTTGTGAGTTGAGTGCAAAAGGAGGAGGGGCATTTAATGTATCTTGGAGTGTTAGGAGAGGTGGGGGGACAAGGTAGTGTAAAGGTGAGGAGGGGGGATGGGTTTGCCTGGTGTTGCAGGCTATCAAGTGGGGAAGAAAACGTTTTGGCGCGTAGGGGGTTTTTGACCATGGCTTTGACTGGGGATATAATATTGAAGGGGGGTCAAATTGGTAAGGGGTCACAATGGGTGGCAGGGTCCAAATGGTAATGGCAGGTCCAAAAGGGTTTTAGGCTTAATAATAACATAGGGACCTTTTGTGTAAATTCTGAATTTTGAGGGACCAAAGCTGCCAAATTGCAAAGTTGTTCCAAGGGACCATAAGTGACTAGTTTTAATAATACAAGGACCAAACTTGACATTTTCAAATTTCCAAGGGCCATTTTTGCCAATTTTGAAACATGGAGGACCAAACTTGTAATTTCTCAAAACTTTTGATATTTTTCACCAAAGGACTAATTTTGACAACTTATGATTTTAAAAGGACCTTTGGTGATTTTTCTTTTGAAATTATGTGCTCAGGGACTATTTCTGACAATTTTTGAAACTTGGGGGACTGAAACTGCCAATTATGCAAACTTAGCTCATTTTTCATCTGATTTTAAACATTTTGCATCTGAAACATATAAAATGCAATTTTGAGATATTTTCAGTATTTTGATGCATTTCTGAGCATTTTTAAACGTTTTGCAGTTCAGATTGACCCTAAAATGATGAGTATTTACACACTCATCAATCCCCCACACTAAACTATTGCTAGTCCCTAGCAATATTTTGAGAAAAACATAATGGATTTGAATCTCTTTACCAAAAGCCATTACTTCTGGAGTAGCCAAATGTTTCAGTTCAAGTAAGAACCATGGTACACCGATAACCATGTGATTTTGAGCAAACCACCAGCTTCCAACGGATTTGATTTGTCTTTACCAGAAGCCGTTTGCTCTGGACTAGCCAACTCTTAGATAAATTATCAATATTATCTTTGGTGAGTCGATTACCAATTATGGTTTTTCCACTGCCTTTACCACAAGCCATAAACTTGCGGGCTAGCCAACTCTTCACTTTTTAGGATATGGTGAGTTGAATACCATACAATTTTGGGCAAATTGCAAGCCGTCAACGGATTTGAGATATCTTTACCAAGAGCCGTTTGCTCCTGGACTAGCCAATCCTTTTGTTTATTAGACATGGCGGACTGATAACCATAAGATGAGTAAGTGCAAAACACTTACTCCAAAAAAAAATTTTGGCCAAAAATGGGGGAATTGGGCAGTATAATTACATGATAAAATTCTCGAGAATTCCCCCCCACACTTAGAAATGAATATTGCCCTCAATATTCAAAGTACCAGCGGTTATGCCGAAACTGAGAACGTAAAAGGGAAATACTACGGCCATTATTTGAAAGGATTTTTTTTTTTTTTTTTTTTTTTTTTTTTTTTTTTTTTATGAAAACTTATATATACACAACATGTGGGGCAACTCCCCCACACTAGGGTGGTACACACGGGTGAAAACCCATGTTTAGCTACTGTTTTTGATTACCGAGTCGCTAGCTTGACTCGACCCCGAATTCATTGGTTCATGGGGAAGCAAAGTGGAAGAAACAATCTCCATCGGACTTTCATTCAAGATGTTTGGACAAACATTTGAAGCACGTGAAAGTTCCACACCGATGAGATATACATAGAACCGGCTCAAAAATGATAAATGAAAATGCCGGGGTCAAAGATAGTGTCTTCATTCCCGAAGGAGTGAAGATGAAGAGAAATCACAAGATATTTGAGGAAAGGAAGAAAGGTTTTGATAACAATCAAGATCCATTCTTCATCCTCAAATGTAGACATATCGGGAGGAAGGGTGAAGGTAGTATCATTAATAAGCACACTCGTATGATAGAGTACACCTTCCTCCGAGCCAATATCATCCTCAAGATCAAAATAGAAATGATCATGTTCCGGAGGAGATATGTCATGAGAGAGTTCACCGGAGAACTCTTCATGAAAAGAATCATTCACATGGAGTGAAATTGTGAACTCTTGTTCCATTGTGGGCTCATCACTATCCTCAATCTGAGTATCAAAGAGTGGATTCTCAGAAATTAAAGTGAATTCAGAGTTGAATTCAAATAGAGGATTGGTGAAAGTAGCTTTGAATGTTTCGGGAACAAAATGATCAACATTCTCTATTGGATTGTTGGTATAAGAAGTGAGTGAACGATCATTGACGTGAGTGAGTTCATCGGTGAACTCCTCAAGAATATGATCAGCATCAGATTGTGGAAGTGATGCCTCAACATACTCGATGTTTCCATAGGAAGCACAATCGTCGCTAACATCGGAGAAAGTTTCAAAATGATCTTTTGAACACTCAAGAGGGGAAAGAGAATCACACATATGATCAGAAGTTCCCTGTGACTCTCTCGGGATTGGGACAAGGTCCTCAACACTAGACTTTATGAATTCGTCCGATTCCTTTTCAGGAACAGTGTCAAGATGCTCGTCCCCCATGTTCAGAGAGTGAGTGGGAATATCGGGTGTGATAGCAGTTGTTTGAGATGGAATCTCAACTGCTGGGATATCAACTGAATGACGGAGTTGAGAAATATTATCTTTAAAAGGATAAAAGCTCTCCTCGTCATCGTCATATAGAGCTGCCTTGAGAAATTGGGAACGCCTTAGAGCTGCATGCTCTAGGATTAATAATTCTTCCTTAGATTGGCGGGCCTCTCGTTCTTCGGCAAGCAATTCTCCCATGGTCTTTTCACCACTCACTTGATTCTTAAAGTTACTAATCATATCATCAAGTGTTTTCATTGCGGTTTCAAAATCCTGGGAGATTTCTTGAGACAACGGCTCAGGTGGAGTTTGAACCGTATGGTGCTGTGGAGGTTGGAAATTATCAAACCTGTGAGAGTCATGATTGTTACAAGGAAATGGATTCCCTATTTGACAATCAGAGCTGAAGTGGGGACCTCCACAGTACTCACAACAGTAAAACTGCTGAGTCTGGACTGGTGAATTATATGGATATTGGTCATAACCAAAGTTCTGAGCATCACCGGAAAACTGTTCATAGACAAACGTGTTTCCGGATTGGCACTCAAATCCTTGGTGAGAACCTCCACAAAATTCACAGCAGTAATGTTGATTATATGAAGATAAGTCGGGTTGTGGTGGGTAATTGGAAAAGTTTGAGGGGTCGTTAAATGAGTTCGGATTAGGATCATAATCAAATGAATTCCTCGAACCACAAAACAAACAAATCCCGTTATGAATATCATTACCACATTGTACACACGTACACCAACGACAGGGTGAACCAAAAATGCTCACCACAACCGACACAAGGAATAAACGATTTCATTTGAGAGTTATGAGAAGGAATCAGTTTATTCAAAGAATCAACAAAACCAACATGGTGATCCGAATGACTATCAAGTCTCGAAGAACATTTTGAAAAATCAAGAGGTGGGACAAGTGGTGTGCTCTGAGAGCTAGCAATTTCCACCACTTCCGTTATGGTCTCTGGTTCTGGTTCTTGAAAAACGTGAAGATTAGGCAAGTCATTCTTGCTAGTCACCGGTCTAAATTCTGCATGTTTGCTTTTAACCGTAAATCGTGAAAGTTTAGGATCAATTCTAGACGGCTTAGGAGCAATCGAGGGATTAGATCTTTGGATAACCGTAGGTTGGACGTATTTAGCACTTCCATTATCAGAGGGAAATACCTGGTCCTTTGTCACCCCGGTTTCTCGTTCCATTTCCCTACGCAGAATTAATGGATCATTACGAACAACACGAATTCTTGACATTTGTGATAAAGTCTGAAGTTTTTCAACTTCGTTCCAGAATTCGTCGTAGTCGAGAGATTCCATGAGAAGAAGTTAGAATCAAATGGATAGAGGGTAAAGGGATAAAGAATCAAAAAGGGTAAGAGGGTTAAGATGAATATTTTTGGTATTTTTGAAAAACATTTTGCAAAAACAAAGAATGAAAATCTTTTTGGGTTTTTGATTTTTATAAGAAAATATAAATACATACAGATGGTATAAACAAGGAGTGAATATTCAAATCACTAATCTGCTAGACGGAAGTTAATCAGCACAGCTCCCCGGCAGCGGCGCCAAAAATTTGATCGGTGCAAAACCGTCAAGTTTGCTCACACAAGCCGGCCACTTGTGAATGGCCGACCGTAAGAAAATTCAAACGGTCTAAACACCAATGCAATGAAGATCAGGGGAGTATAGTGTTTCCCCGGGTCGTTATGTCCCAACGAGCTGTGCGAAGAATCACCAAACGAATAGTGATCGAGAGATTTGAACGGAAAAGGAAATTTGAATTATTATAATTAAAGAAAAAGCCAACAAATTACAGGGGCTTAAATGCAAATTAAAGGAAATAAAAAAAAATAAAATATATTAAATAAACGCTATCACTATTTTTAAAATTGATGAACGTTTAAAACTTAAAACTTACGTTTAAATAAAATTACGTAAACGTACAAAATAAAAAGTGAGATCTAAGAAATAAAAGACCTAAAAATATGAAAATGACATTTTTACAAACCTAATGATAAAAGAAAATTTATAGAAAAAGAAAATTATTTTTATATCTATTAAATTAATTATTAATAATTAAAAAATATTTTTAACTATTTAATTTTAGCCTAAAATACAAGAAAATAGGAAATAAAGCTAGAAAAATAAAATTTTGACTTAGAAAAATCTAAAATATCAAAAGAGAATTTTCAAAACTATTTTTGTATTTTTCTGATTATTTTTCTATTTTCTATGAATTAAAAACTATTAAAAACTAATTAAATTGCTTAAAAATACAAATTTAACTAAGAAAAATTTGGAAAAATATTTTTTTGACTTTTTATATTTATCTTAACTTAAGAAAAATGAAAAATTATTTTTTGGAAGCTTTTATGAATTAATTGTATTAAAAGCTATTTAAAAAGTGCTAAAAATTGATTTAAATGCAGAAAAATAGCAAACAGGCTAGGAAAAATCTGAAAAATTCAAGAAAAGTCTAAAATATTATTATGAATCTAGGAAAAATATAAAAATAAGGGCTTGAGTGAAGGAAATTGAAGCTGCAGTGGAAACTGCTTATAAATAAGCACTTGGATAAGCCAAAAGCTACAAACTGATTACAGAAGATGTAATATGCTACAAGTACTCAAAAGAAACTAAAAACAACTATTCGTAACCTCTGAATTGCTAAATACCAAGATTTGATGAAATTGAGTTAATGTACTAAAAACAGTTTGAGGTACCAAGTTTAAGCTAAGAAATAAGCTACATAATAAGCTGAGACATGAAACCAAGACTTGGATCCTACACTAGAGCTGGGTGGCTATGTCTAGACCAAAGAACAGACCAAGATAAGCTTTTTTAAAGCTTGTGACAAGCCTGCAAGACCCCTGTGCAGACTCAGCTTTCACTGAGTCAGTTGCACAGGGCAGTTTATGCCCATTTGACAAGCCAGTTTGGGTCTTATAAAAATTTGACAAAAATATATAAAATTCACAATGATAAACTAGACCAGTATAACTTTTTAAAACCACAAGTTTCATTTAATTTGGCTCAGCAATGAACTCATGAAAAATCATCTTAGTTTGGCCAAAACTGAGTTTTCCAGTTTTGACTTTTGACATAGAAATGGAAAGTTTGACCAAAATGAAATTTGAAACCAATTTTTGGACTGATGGAGATGCAATATGATGAAATAAAGCTGATGCAAGCTATGCCTATGATTTATGAACACAAAACAAGTGTTTGCTTTTTTAAAATCCTAACAGTGAAGAATTAAAGACATATGAGGTGTAATTTTGACTTAAGCTGCTCTAGGGTGCAAATGGGTGACTGAATTGATTTCAATAGAGCATAACAAGTTTAGGACTACAAGACTTATCCACTGAACTAATCTAAAACACAGTTTAATCAACAAATCCAAACACCCCTTTATTATCTGATATGCAAATTCACATGAGCTAATCTCTGAACTAGCCTATATACTGGATTAAACTGAGTTTACTTGATCTAAGAACAACTAAATAAACATATTTCAACTATTTAAAACTACAAATACAAGTACACACAAAATAAGCAAACTGATATTGAAATGAAAATGAGATATCTTACTCACATGTGTCCAACTAGTTTGCAGGCTAAAGCCAGACCCAAGATCACTACACTAAGCCCTTACCAACCCATATCCATGCTGCATCAACCCAAATATCATCACCATTCCCAATCCTAGCTTAGTTTGACTTTCGTTGACCATGGACCCAAATTGCTTGAATCTTAATTTAAAGCTTACCAAAAGCTATGATAAGCTTAAATAAGCTTATTTGAGCTAAAATAAAGCTACTTGGAAACTTTAATACAGGAATTTGAAACTAACTTTCTCAACAGTGAACTTGAAAACATAAAATTATATTAAAACCTTGAATTACCACTTAAAACTGGATTGCAAATATAAAACAACTTAGTTTGATACATAGAAACAAAAATTACAACATTATGACTTAAACTAAAACATTTATTTAAAAAACGACATTAAAGAAAATTATAAAACTAGCTACTCCTTTTTGCTTGCTTCTTCTCTCTCTTTTATAGCTCCAAATGTCTTATCCCATTCCTCTGATTGATTCCCACTGAAAATCCTGGCCATAGGATTGGTTAGGAAGATATTGGCCATTGGATTGGTTTTGGCGGGAAATGGTTTTTGACCTGTTGT
Source organism: Chrysanthemum seticuspe (assembly GCA_019973895.1). Lineage (NCBI taxonomy): Eukaryota > Viridiplantae > Streptophyta > Magnoliopsida > Asterales > Asteraceae > Chrysanthemum > Chrysanthemum seticuspe. Next base: position 18,973,112 of record BPTQ01000002.1, read on the forward strand.
GGGTTGAGTGCAAAAGGAGGAGGGGCATTTAATGTATCTTGGAGTGTTAGGAGATGTGGGGGGACAAGGTAGTGTAAAGGTGAGGAGGGGGGATGGGTTTGCCTGGTGTTGCAGGCTATCAAGTGGGGAAGAAAACGTTTTGGCGCGTAGGGGGTTTTTGACCATGGCTTTAACTGGGGATATAATATTGAAGGGGGGTCAAATTGGTAAGGGGTCACAATGGGTGGCAGGGTCCAAATGGTAATGGCAGGTCCAAAAGGGTTTTAGGCTTAATAATAACATAGGGACCTTTTGTGTAAATTCTGAATTTTGAGGGACCAAAGCTGCCAAATTGCAAAGTTGTTCCAAGGGACCATAAGTGACAAGTTTTAATAATACAAGGACCAAACTTGACATTTTCAAATTTCGAAGGACCATTTTTGCCAATTTTGAAACTTGGAGGACCAAACTTGTAATTTCTCAAAACTTTTGATATTTTTCACCAAAGGACTAATTTTGACAACTTATGATTTTAAAGGACCTTTGGTGATTTTTCTTTTGAAATTATGTGCTCAGGGACTATTTCTGACAATTTTTGAAACTTGGGGGACTGAAACTGCCAATTATGCAAACTTAGCTCATTTTTCATCTGATTTTAAACATTTTGCATCTGAAACATATAAAATGCAATTTTGATATATTTTCAGTATTTTGATGCATTTCTGAGCATTTTTAAACGTTTTGCAGTTCAGATTGACCCTAAATTGATGAGTATTTACACACTCATCACAAGTTAAACTCGCCAAGGAGAAACTCATACCCCATATCACGAACAGCGAAAAAAAAGGTAGGAGGAGTGAACTCATCCACGATAACACGACATTCATCAACATCATCAAGAAGAGAACTCTTGACAACACTCCATCTCGGAATATGAACACCAGACGAAGAGCTAGAGTCCGGATCGTCAACAGTACGAATGTCCCCAGCATAAATATCAAGGTCCGAAAGGTCATCAAGAATGGGGTGAATACCGCCAATAGAAGAAAAGTTGTTCGGAAGATTGGACGAAACATCTACTTAACCCTTCCCCTTCCTAACAGGAAGGACAGTAGCAGCAACGACATCCGTCATAACGGGTGCATGAGAACTGCAAATAAAAAAGTCAAGAAAAAGTGAATAAGAGGCAGAAAAGTAAAGGAATTACAAAAAGACGAAAACATAAACAACAAACCTAGTGGGAGAACTATCAAGATGGAGCAAACCAAAACCAGATTCAGTAAACGTCCCAACTTCATGAAGGGGAGTAGTTGATTATAAAGGAGAAGAAGAAGAATGAGTGGGCAAAGCATTTAAACAATATTTAAGAGTTTGCGAACTTTGAGCTAACAACTTCCCGAATGGACTCTGAAGACTTACCACCAGCGGAGGCCCTGCCAGAATCGTTAAGGTCGCTTCTCACCTTCTTATTGGGATGGACAAGGCTGACACCAGCTTTCTTTTTCTTCCCCCTAGAACCGGAAGCCATACCACTATCAAAACCAACATCAGAAGCAGAATAGTCAGGATGCAGGACGATATCACCACACGGTCGAGAAACCCCGATGTCCGAACAGATGGCTACACGTCCAACTTCAACAGAAGAGGGAGGGGCAAGAGAAACAGTACGACCTTCGGTCAAATATCAACAAGCAACTCCATAGGGTTCTTCTGTTTAACCAAAGACAACAGATCCATAGCTGCAGAAAAAAAAACAAAAAGGAAACACAAATCAGGACAAGACAAGAATAAATTAGCAAAAGGAAAAACATAGACATGGTATACCCACCCTGCTTCTCTTGATCATAAAACACAGGGTAAAAGTCATCGCCCAAAGTATAATTACGGCTCAACACAACTAAACAAAGGAAAGGCTCCGGAAACTTAACGAAGGAAGAAGCATTAGTAACAAGGGAGGCGACGTGTCCAACATCAAACTCAGTATCCCTAGGAATGGCATCCTTGGAAAGTTTGCCCCCAAAAAAGAAAAGATGAAAAGAAGGACAGGCAAACGAGTCAACCCAGAAAAAGTGATCGTTCCAGCTCTTAATACAATCAAAGGATTTGGTATAACAAACGCCAAAGCTATCAACACGTTTACTAAAAGAAAGCTAGCCATATTGTTGAGACAAAACATAAAAACACCTAAACAAACCAACTGAGGGTTCAATACCAAGCGCAAAACAAAGAATCTCAAATTGAGAAACTTAAGCAGCACCAATGACAGAAAACTGCGATATATGAATATGGTAGTAGTCAAGAATTGAGACAAGAAAAGAAGACAAGGGCAGGAAAAAATTAGCAAACTCAAAAAAATGAGTATAAACACTGATCTTCCCATTTGGCGCTTCACGAATACTTTGGTTAGGACCAGGAAATTCCTGATGAACGTAGAATGGAATTGAATAGTCAACACATAAATGGTCAAGTGCCTTTTGTGATAGTTTAGATTTGGTATACGAAAAAGTACCCATAACAAAAAAAGAAAAAAAAAAGGAATCAAGAACCTAAACTGACTGAGGAACTTGGAAAGCAGATGTGACCAAAGGTAAAATCAGTCTGAAGAGCAGTGTTTGCAACAGAAGAGCAGTAATAAGAAAAAATGGGCCAAAGCCAAAATAAGGGGTATTTATACAAACATAACGATGACTAACAAAGAAAACCCTAAAAGAGGACACGCGTCCAAAAGTAATCTGATCCAACGATCAAAATCAAAAACATGCGGATAAGGATGGTAGAAGACCAAGGGCCCACGGAGTCAAATCAAACAAAACAGGGAAAGTTGTAAACCGTCCACGTTGTAAAAAACACTTTCCAAGGAAAGGGAGCATCAAGAAAACTGTTCAAGAATGCGGAAGAGGAAACGATCCGCAAAAAGTAGTCTAAGTAAATCCACCGCATGCGACAATATCCCCACGCAGTGCACATACTAGACTGGGGGGACTGGATAGTATAGCAGTTCCTAAGGGTAAAAAAGCATTCCAAAAAGGAAAAAACGCACGGAACGGTGAAATGCTTAGTCAACTCAAAGTCTAGTGACATCCACCGCATGCGACAATATCCGCACGCAGTGAACATACTAGACTGGGGGGACTTTATGACGTATATTACGTATAACAGGCCTACTAGACCCAATACACACTATACATACACTGGGCTCAGGCCTAATGATTACAAACCATGGGCCTACAATAAGTCCAATGACTAAATTGGCTATGGTCCAGACCTTAAGACGCACGCAAGATACATAACGGGCTGAACCTTCAACCATTAGACCTCTTATGTCTGCGTCCGCGATTAACACGGAACCCTTGTCCGCCAAGGGTCCGGCTCTGGCAACCAACCACTATATGCTAGAATCTAGGAAGCCCTAGTGGCAAACCTCGCCTATAAAAGGGGCTCTAATTCCCATACAGGGTACAATAACTTTCTCTCTCATAATTACACACACATACTTCTATTTTCCCTCTCAAGAATATGTACTTACTCTCACACCGGAGTCTAATCGTGGGGTCCGTCCCCACGATAAGACTAACGGTTTGCTCTTCTTGTGCAGGGATCTTATTCAAATTACTTGGATTAGTATAAGATTAACCCATCAAAGGCTTTTTGGCCCAGTCCGACAAGCTATACTCAAACCCACTATAACCAGTCGCACAAATTGTACTAACAATCGGGTTTGTTCTCCCGATAGCTCTAATTGATTTTGGTGTTGATGTTATTCAATATCTGTTGAACACACTCCCACAACTTGTCAGCAATGTCGTCGTCTTTGCGGGCTTCATCCATCAAACATTTGTCGATAACAGCTTTTGTTCAGGCGTAATGTCGTTGTAAATCATGTAGTCTGCTCTTATACTTTGCTTCTCTGCCCTTGCCTACTCAAACAAATTGATAACATCTATAATAGCATTTTTTTGAGCCACATCATCTTATTCGCATTGTTTTTTAACGTATATTTGCATATCTTCAACGGAATGGGGGAGACGGCAAGCCATAATAAATCTTGTGTTGAGAAGTTGTTTGAGATTGAATTGTATTTGAAATTTTGTGTTTAGAAGTGTGTTTGAGTTAGTATTTATAGGATGTAAAAGTGGTAAAGTTTTAATTTTTTTTGTTTAATATGAAACGGTAACAAAAATTGGATTTTTGTGTGCATGAAACTAGTTTTTCCAAATGCCTAACACCAACCGATCATCACCTAGTACCCAGAATGGCCACAACCGAGTAAAATGGTTGGTCGACCTCCATGCCCAACCGACCATTGTGACTAGCCTTATAAAACTCCCATAATCCAACTATCCAAACACACCTTCATAATCATTATCACCATCATCATGGAAGAGACCATCATGGAAGAAATATCGGAGGAACTCATCAAACCCACCAAACCCCATAACCCGACCCGACAAATATCCACATTTCTTAAACCATGTGCTCCAACTTCAACCCATAACCTTAAACCTTTTCCTTTAAGTACTCATGATAAAAAATTTAATAAAAATATGACCTTTAAAAATGGGTTTAAAAACCCACCAGGAGGTTGGAAATATGGGGTTAATACCATGCACTTAAAACATAAATCCACGTGGCAAAAAGCTGGAATTTATAATGCTGTGCTAAACTCATTTTATAAAAATACAAAAAAACCATGAATTGGTTTTGTCCTTTGTTAAGAAATGGTGTCATGAGACTAAAACATTTGTGTTTGTTTGGGGTGAATTTAGTATTACTTTGGAGGACATTTTGGTTATTGGTGGTTTTTCGGTTTTGGGTCGAAATGTTTTTGATGATGTGGGGAGTGATGTGGAGTCGAAAAAGTCTCTGGGTGCATTAAGGTAGGCGATGACGGAGTTGGATAGGTCTAGTTATAGGGATGCGAGTCAAGGTGGTTCGATTAAGATGTTTAAAGATAGTGGTAGTGAGATTGAGCATGAGGCGTTTCTTGTGTTATGGTTGTCTAGATTTGTTTTTCCTTCGTCTAGTAACATGGTTGTGAAAAGTTTATGCAAACTTGTGATTTGTTTAGCTAGAGGTGTTAGGCTTGTCCTTGAGCCTGCTGTTCTTGCTAGTGTTTATAAAGATTTAAGCTTTTTGAAATATAGGAGTCGTATTAGTGTTGAAACACCTGTTATTACTCAGGCTCTTATGCACCTTGTTCAAATTTGTTCCAAAGATTAGTCCTAAATGTAAAATTGGTTGCAATCCAATATTTGCTAAACTTTCAAAAAGCTTAAATCTTTATAAACACTAGCATTGTACATAAGAGTAAACAAATGCATGTGTAGATGATGTTGGCTCGTTTGTCAATCATTTTGCATTATAAGATTTTACTTGGCACCCGTTTGTTAAGGATTCAAATGAAAATTTGGGGTTTAGTTGGTTTATCGAGAAAAGAGAAGGTGTTTTGTCATTGTGGATTGCTTAGATGAAGAATTGGAGTCACGGGTTCGATGTGTAAGAGTGTCTGAGCTGCGATGAAGAACTGGGATAAATGGAAGTTGTATCCAACAATACTTGCCTGGTGAACCAAGATATTCCTTCTGATGTGGCACGAGTGAATGAAAGTCGTGAAATCGCTTCGGAGTAGTAGTTTGCAGTCTTCAGTTTGTGATATCACGACCGAAGTTATTGGCAAAGATGGATCAAGAAATGATGGTGGTGATGGTATTCGTACATTGGGTGAACTTGAAACTAGAATCAGTAAACTTGAGGAAGTATATGCATATCTCAAAGCTAAAAAAGAGGAATTATTAATGTAGTTTGCTTATCCTGGCAAAGTTTTTTTTATAGTTTTACACACGTATATTATTAGCTTATATCTTTAGAGGTTTGGTTCATAAATGTATGTTGGCCTGTTTTTCTGGATCTATAATCAAGATATACCAAAAGTAACAAGAAACAATTGAATCGAAAAGAATTTTCTATATTTTAGTCATCATTTGTTCATACATGAGTTTTAAGTATATATAAATAATGAAACGGTACAAAGAATAGTTGTGTTGGTTCGAATGATCCAACAGTCATGTCATTTGGATTTGTAACTGTCAAAAAAAGTTATAAAACTGGCGTTGACTTTTCCTTGAACCGGTTTAACTCTCTTTTTTGACTTTGGTTGACCGGGTCATATGGGGTGTTGACTTGGGTTGATTAGGATTAACCCAATATTCTCCCCCTTAATGACAATCGCTGCGACGTAGGTCTTTAAGTCTTCTAACTTCAGCTTCTGGTTAAATCCACCATCTGAGCTTTTAATTTCTTGTGATCATCCTTATATCCGGGTAGATCAATTTTCCTTTGGCTATTTCCACCTTTATTGTTGTGATCTTCCTTAAGTCCAGGTTGATCATGTTCTTCAGGTTATTTCCACCTTTATTGTTGTGATCTTCCTTAAGTCCAGGTTGATCATGTTCTTCTTGTTATTTCCACCTTCATTGTTATGATCTTCCTTAATTCCTGGCTGATCATATTTTTCTGGTGCTTCTTCAACAGTTTCCATAAGCAATGTTGGTTCTAAGTCTTCTTCAATGAGATTAGATTGTTCTTCTTTCTTTGATGGACATTTGTTTGCAAAACGCCCATACTCCTTGCATTTAAAACACATCACCTTACTTTTATCATGAGTAAATTTATTTGAGTTGCTAGTTAATTTTTCCTTGAAATTATTTTCTTGGCCTCGCAACAGATATTGTCCCCATTTTTCACAGAGTCTTCCGTGAGTAATGTTATTGTTGTGATGTGTAAACAATAACTTATCTTGATCGTTATTGTCCTTATTCTTCTTAAAATTTATTCTTTCCTCGTACGTCTTGAGTCTCCCAATTGCTTCTTTCATCGTCATTTCACTTAGGTCGGAGTATTGCTATATTGATGCAACTATTTGCAGATACCTATCAGGTACATCATTTAATAGTTTCTGTACTAAGGTTTGATCTTCAATTGTATGTCCAAGACTAGCGGCTTTGTTTACGAGTGTTGTTAGTTTTGTAGTGAAGGTGTCGATTGTCTCGTCTTCCTTCATTTGTAACATCTCAAAATCAGATTTGAGTGTTTGTAGTTTTGCTTCTTGAACTCTGTCTTCGCCAACGTGTCTATTTTTCAAAACATTCCAAATGTCTTTTGCGGTTTTGTGCTTTATTATTTGAAGTAATTGTTCTTCGGGTAAGGCTTGGTAAAGAAATGCAATAGCGGTTTTGTTTTTTTTTTCTATTGGATTGAGTCGACTCAGTCGGCTCTATTGTTTCCCATAAGCCATTCGCTTCGAGGATGATTTGCATGTGAATTGCCCATAATGAGTAATTTTCGGGTTTTAGGATTGGGCATTGAAATTATGGTGTACTATTTGTACTAGGTTCATTATTTCCACTTTCTTTCATCATATCTTAAATACTAGGCGAGTACCCGCGTCTGGCTGCAGCGGTTCCTAGCGGCAGACTATTAACGATATGCGATATTCTAGTAAGTGTTCATATGACGTTCAAAATTAAAACGTGAAAATATCAAAATGTAAACCTTCTATTCGCCAGGAAATCTGTCAATCAACATATCATTAACACTGTAAACATGTTATAGACGAGAACCCGTGCATAGCAACGGGATTTTATAGCGGCAAATAGTTATAGTGACATTTTGGTCAAGTTTTGTGTAACCAAAATATCACTATAAGTATTTGCCGCTAAAAAATTCCGGTACTATATAGAACACTTATCAGTAGTAGGGAATAGATAAATTAAAATGTTCTAAAAAACAATATAATATACATTATGAATAACTTTGAATATCTCATAAAATTATACTATATTGTGTCTTTTGTCTCCTTTGTATATAACAGCCTAACAAGTAAAAAATGAAGGGCGTATATAATTTTGTATAGGTAATTGATAAGACGAAGTACACAGACTTGAAAACGTGTGTATTAATAGTCACGTATACTATATTGTGTCTTTTGTCGCCTTTGTATATAACAGCCTAACACGTAAGAAACGAAGGGCGTATATAACTTTGAATATCTCAATCCTGCAAGGGGATAATAATATATATTCAAAGTTATGTTGTCTTCTTGGTACCTATGTATTTATATACAGTTTTCAAAGAGTTGGAATAAAAAAAGAATGCATTTATTATAAAAATCTTTTTATTATAAGTAACTAAATAAAGCGTTAATTAGCATTAAACATCATTTAAAATACAAATGTTTTTTCCGTAATTGATAGCCAAATCTCATGTGGATTACTATTCATTTATGAAAAGTCGGGGTACTTTCCTTTTAAAACATATAGAGACTATTCAATACGCATGACGTTTTATACATTTGAAATTTAGTTTGACCATTCAAAGTTACCATACAAGAAATACATTGAAATCAAATTTGAATAGTTACCATGCAAAGTTACCATGCAAGAAATACATTGAAATCTAATTGAATACTTTCAGTGCAAGACTACTATCCAAAGATACAAGAATTCCGCCCTTGTTATTGATTTTCCACTATTTCACTTTTTACTTTTCCAATATTAACTTGTTGACCATTTTTTTTTATAGTAAAGATAAAGATAAAGATAAACTTCAAACGTTGCAAATAAATTGACAATAACAAAGACTCTTATACAAAACACATGATCAGTACGTGTAAATTAACTCATTACAAGTAAAGAAACATTTTAACAAAAACATATATGTCTAGTAAACGTATCATAATTCACATGAATAACTTCTTGACTTCTTGTCCATGATTTTCTTGTTTGATAACCTTATGTTTGTTGTGCATGGGTTGCATAAATGATATGAGAATTCGAACATGAAGAAAGAATATCTTTGATGACATTCAGGTAGGATTTGGAATATTTTGGGTTTGGTGAAATCGATCTGCACTTGATTACAACGATGTAAAAAATTTAGTGATTTTAGGAGAGCGTTGGGTTTGTGATTGAGGCTGCAACGATGTATGTTGCATATATAATGCACATAGAGAGCCATGTATGTTAAGAAACAATTTGAACTTATCAATCACAATAAATCTCAAGTAATTATATAGTAGCTTTATTAAGTTACATTTCACATTTTCAATCACAATAAATTGTTCATAAAATAAGACTTTCAAAACATTTACATGTTTTTCAATCATAATAAATACATTGTTTGCTACTTAATAATTATACCAAATATACCAATAATAACAAAAAATATATATATATATATAAAGAAAAAATAATACAAGTTTGTCACACTTTACTACCATTTCAGTTTCATGAATTGAATTGAACAAAAGTCAACTTACTAACATTTCCTTCAATCGTGTATTTTCATATACAAATTTTATGTTTCAAAATTTTGGAATTTTCAAGAATAAGGGTAAACCCTTTATATGTAATTAAGATTTCCAAAATCAAGGGTTTAAAATTTTAAACTGTAACATAATATTTTGGTAATTTTCTAGTAAGTTTTCATATATTATACGAAATATAATGGAAGGTACAACAAAATTTACTTACATAATTTACCAAAATAAATTTTAATTAACATAATCCACCAATATTTAACACAACAAATTTAGTTACAAATTACAATCGTAATTTACTAAAAATTTAATCTAAATTCACAAACAAATATACGCATAAAGTAAACAAAATTTTTATTACAAACAAATAAATTTGCATAAACATTATAACAAAAAGAAAAAGAAAAAATACACTTAAACATTACAACAAATTTATAGAAACTTACAAAAAATATAATAAATTTTATAACAAAATTTACCAGCTATTGCGAAAAAGAAAGCATCTATTACCGGGTAGAACCAGGTTCCGGTGGAGGCATCGGCGGCGACTAAGCTGATTAGCGGCGACGGCTATATATATCCGGCAGCGAAGCAGAAGATCTGACTGCGGAGAATCAAATCCGACGGCGGAGAAGCAGATCCATTGGCGGTAACTAAAAAAAACAAAAAAAAAATCTAGCAACTCGGATTTACAAAGGAAAACTACAGATCTATAAAAAATAAAAAAATAAAAAATAAATAAAAAAAACCCGTCAAAACATGTTTAATATGTATAGATATATAATAAAAACCCTTCAAAACTTCAAAACTTGTTTACAAACCTTCGGAAAAAATGTTCTGATCTTCAATAAATGGGGTGTTCGGTCGTGAGGTGTTTCGTGGTAGTAGAGATATCGGTCGCGGTGGGTCGGCTGTAATTTTTTATATGATTTGGTTTTCGGGGTGGTGAATGAGATGTGAGAATGAAACGAGAGTGTTTGGTTTTTATGTGAGAAAGAGATAACATATGAATTTTCAGTTAAGTTTCTTGTCCAGCAAAAATATTCATGTTTCCAGCAATTGTTTTATATAATAATTGCAATGAATATGATTGATACATGCAAATACTTTCCATGCTCTCTTTGATACTCTCTATCTCTCATTTGACTATTTCACTTTTCCACTTTTCCACTTTGACTGTTTTTCCATTTTATGTAGTATAGATATTGACAATAAAAAATATCTCCAAAAATCTAACACGAGGTGTGTTGAAAAATGTTTTATTTTTCCTTATAGGCTATAAATCTTTTGTTAGTGCAAATATTACGATATTTAATCTATACATTCTCATTTGTTTTGTTGATGACAAACATGTAACTTCTAATACATAACGTAAAATGTATAAGTTACTTGTAGTTAGATATTGTCTCAACATACTCTCAACACCTCTCGACGACTCAAGTCCTTGTATGCTACAACACAGGTTCATACATGTTTGTTATGTTGCATTATGATCAAACCCCCAACAAACCAATAAACATATTTAATATGTATAACAACTAGTGTTTACATATTGGGTAAATATATACATAACTAGTATGTATTATAATGGGTAATATAAATGGGTAGAAACTTAAGTATTTGACCCATTGACCAAATACATTGAATGTAGTTGGGTAAAACCCAAAGTCTATGACCCATACCCATTGTATGACATCATGCATAAGTCACATGTGGATAATATCCATGACCCATGGTATTGACCCATACCCATATGACTAGATACATTGTACTCATTAGATACATTGTATCTAAAGGAATACCCATGGACCAACTCAAAACCATGACCCATAACCCATGGTTTCAACCCATAAACTATGGGTAAAGAGAAGCGTGCACGGATCCCTCAGATGACCCACGGATCCCTTGGATTTACAATGCCGGATCCCTCCAGAAGGGATCCTTGGGGCAGAACATAGTTTTGGTCTTTTTACCTATAAATAGCAAACCACTTCGTACCATTTCTTCACACTTTCACACATAATGCTTCTAACTCTCATTTGTTATAAGCATACTCCCGAAGTAATCCTCCAAAGCAAGCTTAGAGATCTTGCTTCCGTACCTACTGAAGTGATCACTCATCACAAGATACAAGCACATGAAGATCTTATACAACAAGCTTGGGAAACTTGTCATCTTCATTCATAAAAGACTAACTACATCATGCTTTGGGTTCTTGTTTTTTAGTCTAGGAGTTCATATCCATTAGACACATTGTCTTGGATATTGTCTAGTATCATATTCTTGTATCTATGACTAGACTAGATGGTTTATGTGTTTGTACCATAAAACACAAGGTTTGTTATGTTGGGCAACAAAAGATAACGAGTGTCATAGATGTGTCAAAGGCATTAGTGAAGAGTGCCGAAGATCCCTGTTGAAGGCATTAGTGAAAGGTGCTGAAGGATCGTGTAAATGGCATTAGTGAAGAATGCCTAGTTCGTATAATCGATGAGGTGCATCGTTATACATATAGTATTTATTTAGATCCAAGGATGTTGATATCCTTAATGGTGGTGTAACAAGGAGTGGATCTCCTTAAGATTAGGTGTTATGTTGTGATGGGTAGTAGTTCCTCCATAGTAATGGAACTAGGTGCTTAGCCTAGTACCTAATAAAGGGTAGGTGACGTTGTGATAGGATTAGTTCTCCTAAGGTGTGAAAGAACTCGGTGGTTAGCCTAGCACCGTATAAAGGGTAGGCGAAGTTGTGATAGGTGTGGTTCGCCTTGGTGTGAAAGAACTCGGTATTTAGCTTTGTACCGGAAAAAGGTGTAAGCGACGTTGTGAAGGCTTCTCCGCCATAAGGAGTTGGTGTAGTGATTACGAACTCTCGAGTAGGTGACTTGGGGAGTGGAGTAGGGCAAGGAAGGTGTCCTTGTAGCCGAACCACTATAAATCCTCGTGTTGGTTTGTCTATCCTTTTACTTATCGCTTTACTCTTATTCTTGCATTACATTGTTTATTTTCTATGTGATTGATGTCTATGTTTGTGACACATACTTGGTATTTCATATAGTCACAAACTATATTTAACACTTTACGTATTATGACACGCTTGATCAAGAAAAAGCAACTGGACTAATAATGGTGAAACTTGATTTTTAATGAACCATTAATCTTGCGGAATCTTATGTGATATTAAGGGGTTGACCTTACATGCCGTAATGCATTAAATGCATCCTCGCGTCGAGATTAGCAAATGAAGTGGTTTATACTATAATTGATACAAAAGTTTTAAGTTTGAAACGGAAACGTATTCACCCCCCCCCCTCTACGTTTTCACAATTGGTATCAGAGCGGGTTGGCTCTAGTTTTTAAAACAAATGGTTTTCAAAACGAGTAAGGTCCTTGTATCAAATTGTTGGTGAAGTCAAGCATAATATGAAAAGTGTTTTGTTGATTTTTTCTCTTTGAAGTTTTGTTGTTAGATATCTTGTTCATCAAGCTTGAATAAAGGTAAAAATGGATAATATAACTTCACTAAAAAGTCTACAAAGGTTAAACCTTTTCGTCGGGTCAAAACGTGCATTTTTGTAATTCTGTGTCAGATCCGCGGATCCCTCAGGTTACACTGGACGGATCCCTCAAGCAAGGGATCCGTGGGATCCGTGGTACAGAAGATAGTTTTAGTCTGAATTTCAAAATTTCGTAACTAATTAACCGTAAGTCGTTAGAAGTCGTGCCACCTATCGTTTTAAAGGTATTTGAGTCTAATTTCATTTAAAAATGATTTCATAAACTGATTCAAAAAAAATTTTGCAGAATCATTGATTTATAATAGAAAGTCATTTTTCGGTCATAACTTTTACACAAACTTTTCATCTAATTGGAGATGGATGTTTTCATCTTTGAATAAGAATGTGTCCTCTTTTGAAATTAAGGTTTTGATCATATTTATAAAGGAAACTAATCAAGCTTGGTATACATGTTTAACACAAAGCGATGAAAAGAACTTTTGTATGCTATGCTAAATGATAAATTGTTTCCATTGCATTACTTGATTAATTGCTTATCTCAAATAGCTTTTGTGCTTGTTTGATTGATTAACATATGTGGTTTCCTTACCTTACTATTCATTCTCTTGCTTGTCAATTTAGTATTTTTCTACTAATCAATGTGCTACTTGAAGGAGTGTTTGGGATAACATCTAGTTGTGTCGAAAATGTTAGTTTTATAAGTTGAAAAATGTTTAAAACATATAACACACTAAAATGGCTTTTTGATTGAGTTTGTCATGTGTGAAACATAAATGTTTTATGTGCCTATATGATTTCTTGATTTCATATTTTCTTGTATCGTTTTCTAAAAACAACAAGAATGTACATCGGATCATAACCTACACTTGTGTTGATGATGTACTCTCCCGTTTTCTTTTTCATGATCGCTCTCCAAGCTTCATAGTAGGATTGACAACTTGATTATTTCATCCGATATACTCAAGTAAATTATTTTGCAACGCAAATATAATTGTTCATATCCGAAAGTCTAAACTCGAGCTTTCCAACAACATATGTTAAACTAGCTCATCCAACCATTTTTGTTCACCATATGGACAACTTTTAATTTTTTGACACCTTCGTCACCTTAGTTGTTTCAAGTATAATATTAATATAAACGAAGCAAAGTATCATCATTGTTACTCTTCGATAGGCCATTGTAGGAATATAAATTTTCCTAACTTGAGAATGAATACTAGAGAAATTATTGCACTAGAAACTCAATTTGACCTAACAGTTGAATTGCTTCCATGAGAGAAGTTGGGTATGTGGAGTCGCCCGTAAAAATTGTCGTGTTTAGCCATAATTGAGCACCGCTAGTAATAGTCTTACATTCATTCTCTCACTTGAGAAATTTATACTCCTATGTTTTCCTAAAGTAAGTTTACAATGGAAATACTTTGCATTGTCTTAGGATTACTAATCAAACAAGTTGTAAAATTAATTCTTCTTTTAATTAATCACAAGCACTTGCCTCATCAAGCGATTATCTTGCTTTGATCGAGACGAGCTACATGACTTCATGGACGAAGCTCATTATATGCTAATCACCATCCGTAATGACTAGATTGTCCTAAACTAGCACCTCACAACTCTTTTGTCTTGAACACCATCTTGTGCTCTTTTGTTTCTAGACACATACCTTGCATGTCATTGTTAGTGTAAATGATTTACTAATCTAGACCGTAAATCTATTTTGGGCTAGTTGAATAGTGCTTGTTAAGTTTGCTAAACCTTTGTGTTATTTGTGAGCTCGATCTCATTTGATTGCCTATATGTTACCTCTACATGCTCTCCTTGCTTTGCTTAATGTGTATACATGTATACTTGCTGTAGAAATCATTAGTTTCATAATTCGAAATATAGAGTAAAATTATGCAACTATTATGTTAAGAAAATCTGTCTCTGACACCGGATCACTTAGATGTAACTAGATGGATCCCTCAAGTGAAGGATCCGTGGGATCCGGGTGGACAGAAGTTCCTTTGTAGCCTCCTTGCATCAATCCAACATTTTAAACCTTATTGGATTAGTTAAACATGCTACATTATGATCACTTAAACCTCCCTTAGGCTCACTTGATCTCACATTCACTCATGGATGACTTAGGATCACATTCGAAGTATTTTTTTATTTTTCATTAGTTCAATACTCACCATCTTTCCGCTCCAATATTTACACATTGTTCCTCTCATCTCAAAACACCTAGTTTGATATTTCTCTCAACTTTAGCAAATTGATTTTAGTTATCCTTACCTCAAAATATGCCAAAAACTAGTTTTTAATTTCTTAAGATTTTTAAGGAATTTTCCAAATCTCTCCCAAGTCATCATCTGATCTCTAGGATCATTTAACATCACTTGACACTCTAAAATTTCTTAGTGTCATCTTTGATCATCCACTGGTGCTCATAAAGCCCCATTTCTTTCCATAAAAGGCAATCATTAGCTACCATCACTCATTGCTCTTGATCATTTAAGTACTCTTTCATTTAAGACACTTAGGAAGACTAAAACACTCAAGGAGGTATAGGCGTTAGACCTTACAAACATCATTTTTATTCTTTCCTAGCTGCTGAGAGCCGGATCCCTAGGATTAGCCTAGACAGATCCCTCATTGGAGGGAACAGTGGGATCCGGGTGACAGATTCATGTCAACTCTAGCTAAAATGATCATTTAAGTCCATCTTCATATAAGACACTTAATAGACTAAGTAACTTAGGATATGTAGGTGCTAGACCTTTCTAGAACTCAATCACCTCATTTTTACCTCATCTGTTAACGGGATCCCTAGACTTAAGCTAGCCGGATCCCTCTAATGAGGGAACCGGAGGAACCGTGGAATAGTAGGTACATTATCTCCTTAGATAATCATTTCAAATTTCCTTTTTCCACACAAGTACTTTTTCAACACTTAGGATTATCATTTTCATATATGTTTATAAATGAGTTGCATTTATATGATTCTATACGTGTTCTTTATTTTCGTTTCATGATTTTATGTGAACAATTTATCCATTTGTATAAATGTTTTCCTTTTGTACTAACTCTTTTGTATTCCTGTAGGATGACAATGGTCGATTTCACCATAAAGTCAAGTTGTGCTCATTTGCACATTTCTTTTATATATTCCTAATCTTGCATCATCCTAACCATCTTACTCCACTTTTATCACCACTCACAAAGTCATCATGTCTACCACCTCTATTGAGTCATCAACCAAGTCAAAGATTCACCTTGATACCTTTCATCACCTCTACCACAACTTCCATACCTCTAAGTCATAATGATGATTTCTATCACTATCACCGTGTCCAAGGTCTAGCTCATGAACTACGTAATGAAGTATGTCTCATGTTCTACCACATCCTACTTGTGTCAACCACAACCTCAAACCACAAGCTACTTGTGTCAACCACATCCTACAAGTGTCTCACTACCACTACAATTCATGGTCGTTCAACCATCCTACACAAACATCTATGTTGTCAAAAGCCAAGTGAATTTGGTAATGAAATGCGTCTCATCCCTAAGCACATTTTTTTCTTAACTTGAACAAACCTTACAACTTCTAAACCAACCATGATGATGCAAGTAGTAGGATCATTGTTTTTTTAACATTTTTTTGTAGGTTCTTCTTGACGCCCTCGAGCTAGGGGGAGCTTCCATCGAGCATTTATAAAGTGCATCATATGACTTACTCGTCCAAGGACGAATATAATTTTGCACTAACTTTTTGTTTTGTAGATTTTCAAAACATACTAGGAGAACTTGACGCTCTCAATAAAGGGGAGTTTTTCGTCAAAGAAATAACATTGCAAATTTCGCAACAATTTCGTCTCAGCCTTCCTAAAATACTTGACGCCCTTAATAAGGGGGAGCAACCATCAAGGGGGAGCATACACACAAGGGATGATGCAAACTCGCCATTGTTGGGAGAAATTAAGTTTAAAGGACACACCCTTTTTGTTTCGACAAAAGGGGGAGAAGAGTGTAAACGAAGAAGGTAATGTATAGGAAGTACGGACACAAGTAACTTTCACATTTTACCTATCTATTACGTTTACATATATTTTGTCATCAACAAAAAGGGGGAGATTGTTAGTGCAAATATCACGATATTTAATCTATACATTCTCATTTGTTTTGTTGATGACAAACATGTAACTTGTAATACATAACGTAAAATGTATAAGTTACTTGTAGTTAGATCTTGTCTCAACATACTCTCAACACCTCTCGACGACTCAAGTCCTTGTATGCTACAACACAGGTTCGTACATGTTTGTTATGTTGCATTATGATCAAACCCCCAACAAACCAATAAACATATTTAATATGTATAACAACTAGTGTTTACATATTGGGTAAATATATACATAACTAGTATGTATTATAATGGGTAATATAAATGGGTAGAAACTTAAGTATTTGACCCATTGACCAAATACATTGAATGTAGTTGGGTAAAACCCAAAGTCTATGACCCATACCCATTGCATGACATCATGCATAAGTCATATATGTATAATATCCATGACCCATGGTATTGACCCATACCCATATGACTAGATACATTGTACTCATTAGATACATTGTATCTAAAGGAATACCCATGGACCAACTCAAAACCATGACCCATAACCCATGGTTTCAACCCATAAACTATGGGTAAAGAGGAGTGTGCATGGATCCATCAGATGACCCACGGATCCCTTGGATTTACAAAGCCGGATCCCTCCAGAAGGGATCCTTGGGGCAGAACATGGTTTTGGTCTTTTTGCCTATAAATAGCAAACCACTTCTTACCATTTCTTCACACTTTCACACATAGTTTCTCTCCACCAAATCTAGGATACTTAGATCATTAGGAAACATGTAAACCACCCTCATCTCATATGATCATAATGCTTCTAACTGTCATTTGTTGTAAGCATACTCCCGAAGTGATCCTCCAAAGCAAGCTTAACGATCTTGCTTCCTTACCTACTGAAGTGATCACTCATCACAAGATACAAGCTCATGAAGATCTTATACAACAAGCTTGGGAAACTTGTCATCTTCATTCATAAAAGACTAACTACATCATGCTTTGGGTTCTTGATGTTTAGTCTAGGAGTTCATATCCATTAGACACATTGTCTTGGATATTGTCTAGTATCATATTCTTGTATCTATGACTAGACTAGATGGTTTATGTGTTTGTACCATAAAACACAAGGTTTGTTATGTTGGGCCACAAAACATAACGAGTGTCATAGATGTGTCAAAGGCATTAGTGAAAAGTGCCGAAGATCCCTGTTGAAGGCATTAGTGAAAGGTGCTGAAGGATCGTGTAAATGGCATTAGTGAAGAATGCCTAGGTCGTATAATCGATGAGGTTCATCTTTATACATATAGTATTTATTTAGATCCAAGGATGGTGATATCCTTGATGGTGGTGTAACAAGGAGTGGATCTCCTTAAAATTAGGTGTTGTGTTGTGATGGGTAGTAGTTCCTCCATAGTAATGGAACTAGGTGCTTAGCCTAGTACCTAATAAAGGGTAGGCAACGTTGTGATAGGATTAGTTCTCCTAAGGTGTGAAAGAACTCGGTGGTTATCCTAGCACCGTATAAAGGGTAGGCGAAGTTGTGATAGGTGTGGTTCGCCTTGGTGTGAAAGAACTCGGTATTTAGCTTTGTACAGGAAAAAGGTGTAAGCGACGTTGTGAAGGCTTCTCCGCCATAAGGAGTTGGTGTAGTGATTATGAAATCTCGAGTAGGTGACTCGGGGAGTGGAGTAGGGCAAGGAAGGTGTCCTTGTAGCCGAACCACTTTAAATCCTCGTGTTGGTTTGTCTATCCTTTTACTTATCGCTTTACTCTTATTCTTGCATTACATTGTTTATTTTCTATGTGGTTGATGTCTATGTTTGTGATACATTCTTGGTCTTTCATATAGTCACAAACTATATTTAACACTTTACATATTATGACACGCTTGATCAAGAAAAAGCAACCGGACTAATAATGGTGAAACTTGATTTTTAACGAACCATTAATCTTGCGGAATCTTATGTGATATTAATGGGTTGGCCTTACATGCCGTAATGCATTAAATGCATCCTCGCGTCGAGATTAGCAAATGCAATGGTTTATACTATAATTGATACAAAAGTTTTAAGTTTGAAACGGAAACGTATTCACCCCCTCCCCTTTACGTTTTCACATCTTTATAGGACTAGTTTTTTAATCCAAAACTATCCTCAGAGATTATATATTTAAAAAAATGAATAACCTAAGGTTAATTCCTCCTTAAATGTTATTCCTAATTATAGTAAGCAGCGTAAAAACACTAGGTTATTATATTCTAATTATGATAAGATACTATAATATAAATGATAGTAACTTATAAAAAAAATACAATATATACTACTAAAAGTTAATATATAGTATATAAAATAAAGTCGAAGGTGTAGTTTGTAAATATTTTGGAACCTGGGGGGGTAATAACCCGTTGCCCTTTTTTTCTTTGATGGTTCTGTGTTGCCCTGGCTATTATTGCGCCTCTCTTTTTCTTTGTATCTATTTGGAGAGATATAAGTGTCCCTCTTTGATGAGACCGGTTACTGCTTCTTTTTCTTCTAATGGTTGACCGCCTAGTATTTGGCTTTGGTTAACCTTAATCTCTTCACGGTTTGGTGTTCTTGTTTTGAACGCCGGTTGATCCTTGTGGGATTTTTCTGCCGTTTATGATTTGAATCAAGTGGTGATTCAAATAAATCAAGGGTGCTTGGTTTGATTCTTTAGGAAACAGGTGTGTTTGTTCCTTGTTTTGAATCAATAAATTTGCCCCTTTTATGATGACTTATTTGTTATCTTCTCGACGTGGTTTTATGTTTTGAATCTTAGTTTCGGATTTTTGATTCAAACAATCAGGAACACAAAAGTTTAATCTTGGTATATGATGATTTTGGCTCTGATACCAATTGTTGGCCCGTTTTTCTAGATCTATAATCAAGAAATACCAAAAGTAACAAGAAACAATTGAATCAAAAAGACTTTTCTATATTTCAGTCATCATATGTTCATACATGAGTTTCTAAGTATATATACATAATGAAACAGTACAAAGAATAGTTGTGTTGGTTCGAATGATCCAACAGTCATGTCGTTTGGATTTGTAACTATAAAAAGAGTTATAAAACTGGCGTTGACTTTTCCTTGAACTAGTTTGACTTTATTCTTTGACTTTGGTTGACCGGGTCATATGGGGTGTTGACTTGGGTCGATTGGGATTAACCCAATAATGCATGTTTACATGAACCAAATATGGTTTGTCCTCAATTTAGAACTTCTTTTTCGTGCAGTATTCGAATATCTAACTCTTGAATCGTGATGATCGTCCTACTTATTGGTGAATGGAGTTACAGTAATAACTGGGGAATTCCATCTAACCTTTGGTTCCGGCACGTTTTCTCGAAGCTTGTCACATGTAGCTTGATATATCAGCCTGTTTTGCTGTTGAGACTGTTTTCCTTTTAAACTATACTCAAAATCCTTCTAAGGTTGCCTGCTACAAGACTCGTATCATTAATGACATGGTCATTTACGTTTAAGAAATTGGAGAGCAAATTCTATCATTTCGATGATGGTTATAGGAGATTCTATCATTTAATGACTCGTAAATTTCTATCACTTACGTTTAAATGACATGAGAAAATTACTGATTATAAACTCTTTAGGTTGTTTTCACTACGAATTTGTAATCAGGTGATCAAATGCAGTAAATCCGTATAGACTGGTATCCTGCAATCTGGATGAGGCATTTAAAAGTCAATGTTCCCAAATGCTATTGGATGTGATTTCCAAACGAAACCTATGTTTTGTATGTAATATTTGTATTCCTTAAAGTCTTGAACACAACTTGAAGAAAATACAAACACGAGATGCTTGGTAAATAAGCAGGTTTGCTTGATAAAGGAGCAGGAAAGCTGCTTGGTAAAGGAGCCGGGAAGATGCTTAATTGGTAAAGGAGCGGGAAATGACCTTTGTATAAAGGTGGGCAGACATTGGACTGCTAACTCAACATGATGTTGAAGACAATTATGTTGTTACAAAGAAGAAGGTAATTAAGGATGTTGCCTTGACTAAGGTGGTTCCTAGGCCGAGGTTTAAACATGGTTTAGTATCGCGATTGGCTAAAGTATTAGTAATAAGGTGGAAATTTCTAGTAAGAATGAAAACTAGAATATAAGGCACATGTGGGTCGGCTAAACAATCCGTAAACCAATTGGATTTCATCTTGGTCGTACATTTTTTCTTTTTAGTCTATACAACATATATCTTTAGATTAATGTTGTATTTATCTTTGTAAATTCAACGTTATAAACTTTCATAAATATAGGGAACTTTTGTGTATATATTAGTAGCTAAGGTATGTCTTAGCACTTTTGGCGGTCTGCTGAATGTTTGTGTATTGTTTTGATGAGTAATATATAGTTTACCCTTTCACCTAATAAAGGGAACTCTTGAGAGTATATTGTCTCGTGTGTTATGTTATTCTAGGCGACATTGTTGTTTATCTCGTGTTCACTAAATTGTTGCTTGTGCTCGATACAAATTTATGATCTAGCATTCCACGATCGAACATCATGTTTGTTGTCATAATTTTCCAACAAATTTATGATCATTTTTAACCAGACCATGTTGTATCTAAAGACATATTTTGTTAAGAGGTTTAAGAATCCGAGACCATGGTGTTTATTTGCTTCAGATTTTTTGCATTTTGGCCTATACATCAAACATGATCTAATTGTTTCTTTATTGCATTGCAACGGTCTCTTTATAGTATTAAGCAGGCACCTAGGGCATGGTTTCAGCGATTTACTGTTTTCATTACTACAATTGGGTTTAGTCCTAGTCGTTGTGACTCCTCTTTATTCATTTACAGACAGGGAGATGAAACTGCATTTTTGTTACTTTATGTGGATGATACTGTTCTCACTCTTTCATTTGATAGTTTGTTACAGCGGATCATTGATTCTTTACGTACAGGATTCTCTATGATCGATTTGGGTGCTCTTAATAATTTTTTGTGTGTTTGAGTTATGAGTGACTCTTCTTGGATGTTTTTGTCACAGCGTAAGTATGCTATAGAGATTTTGGAGCGTGCACATATGGTAGGTTGTAACCCTTCTCGGAATCCTGTTGATACTAAGTCCAAGTTAGGTGATTGTGGTACTCTGGATGTTGATCCTACATTATTCAAGAGTCTTGCATGTTCTCTTCAGTATGTTACATTTAATCGACCTGATATTACTTATGCTGTGCAGCAGGTTTGTCTTTATATGCATGATCCACGAGAACCTCATTTTTCTACTATTAAGCGGATTTTACGTTGTGTTCTGGGGACATTAGACTATGGCTTACAATTATTTTCATCTATTACTGAGTCGTTGGTTGCTTATTCCGATGCTGATAGGGCTGGTTACTCAACTACTAGGCGGTCAACTTCCGGTTATTTTGTTTTATTTGGCAACAACTTACTCTCATGGTCCTCTAAGTGTCAGCCGACGCTTTCTCGTTCTAGTGCAGAGGCTGAGTATCGTGGTGTTGCCAATGCTGTTGCTGAGACATCTTGGATCCGGAATTTACTTTGTGAGCTTCATACTCCTTTATCTTCGGCTACTCTTGTTTATTGTGATA
The DNA here is from genome assembly GCA_019973895.1 of Chrysanthemum seticuspe. Classification (NCBI taxonomy): domain Eukaryota; kingdom Viridiplantae; phylum Streptophyta; class Magnoliopsida; order Asterales; family Asteraceae; genus Chrysanthemum; species Chrysanthemum seticuspe. Next base: position 18,995,633 of record BPTQ01000002.1, read on the forward strand.
ATGTGAGTGTTGTGAACTTGTCTTCTAATCCGGTTAAGCATCAACGGACTAAGCACATTGAGATTGATAGTCATTTTGTTCGTGATTTGGTTCTTGTTAGTCAGGTTCGAGTTCTACATGTTCCTTCTCGGTTTTAGTATGATGATATTTTCACCAAGGGATTACCTTCGACTTTGTTTCATGAGTTTCGTGACAGCTTGAGTGTTCGGTGTCCTCCTGCTCAAACTGCAGGGGAGTGTTAGATGATATATTGATGGGCCAGTTTTGGCATGTATGGGTCACGGCCCAATAGTTGTGTATATATACTTTATGTACTCTTTGTATTCATTATCAATTCAATAGAGAGATACCGATTATAGTTCCTAGGCCAAGGTTTAAACATGGGTTAGTATCGGGATAGGCTTAGTAATAAGGTGGAAATTGTTAGTAAGAATGAAAACTAGAATAGAAGGCGCATGTGGGTCGGCTAAACAATTCTAAAACCAAATGGAGTTCGTCTTGGCCGTACATTTTTCTTTTAGTCTATACAACATATAGCTTTAGATTAATATTGTATATATCTTTGTAAATTCAATGTTGTAAGCTTTCATAAATAAAGGGAACGTTTGTGTATATATTAGTAGCTAAGGTATGTCTTAGCACTTTTGGTGGTCCGCTGAATGTTTGTGTATTGTTTTGATGAGTAATATATAGTTCACCCTTTCACCCAATAAAGGGAACATTTGAGGTTATATTGTCTCGTGTGTTATGTTATTCTAGGCTACATCATTGTTTATCTCGTGTTCACTAAATTGTTGCTTTTGCTCGATACAAATTTAATTATGATCTAGCGTTCTGCGATCGAACATCAGGTTTGTTGTCATAATATTCCAACAAACTTATGATCATATTTAACCAGACCATGTTGTATCTACAGACATATTGTGTTAATAAAGGCTACTCAAAATCGGGTTGCTCACTATAAAAGCTGCTCGACTCAACCCAACCCCGTAGTCAGCCAACTCGTTTGACCCGTTGTATAAAGTGACCCATTTTCATTCTTATCTGTTTTCAGATGTTAACAAATCTTATAATTTTTGGTTTTCTTTTACATTATTTAGGAGTTTGTTGAAGACGAAAGATCAAATCTTGCAATGGATTACCTTTATTGTTGAATACTTCAAGACGGAAGATCGAAGAAGCTAGCTTTCAATGATATTTTGTAAACATACTTTGAAATCACTTTGAAAGTGTTATTCGAGTATCTAAGGTTTAATTAGTGTAGTATGAAATTGCTACAGATTTGAGTATATGAGGTTCATGAAGCATGGTGTTGCTATGAAATTGTATGTGCAGAATTATGATACAAAATTGTTTTTCTTTTTTCTTTTTTTTTAAATGTAAAATTATCAAAATAGCGCACTTAAAGTCGTGATGATTAAAGCCTCTTTGAAGCTTTTTCACTTTAAAAAGCATGGACTTTCTGATCAAATGTTCCACCCTACCAACTGTGACAAAGCTCAAATCGTTAACATATAGCAAAAGGGGTAGTGTTTTATTAGATTTTGTTAAAATTATATCTGCTACAAGGTTCTGAATAATCACAAAAGTGTCAACTAATAAACGAATTGCGTTTTCTCGTCTAGAACTAAACAAAATTTAAATAAATAGAAAAATCTTGAAAGACATGAGTTTGGTTTAATTTTAACAGTGTGAATGTCGGCTAAACTCTGAGTTTCGTTCTTTGTTTTTGGTAAAGATATTTCCTAAACAAAGTTTAAACAATTCCCAGTTTGGTTTTTGGTAGACATAGTAAGTCATTTAATCTGAAACCCCTCAATAAAGACTGATCCAGTCCTAGCCTAGAAAAAAGATTTAAGGGTTTTTATAAGATACATTTTCTTACATAATCTAAGTTGTTGAATTACTGCTGCACTTTTAAAGGTTTTCTTAATGTACGTGGATTCTGGTTTTGTATGTAAAATGTTGAAAACTTCAATATGTGAAAACATGTTAAAACTTACTCTACTTAGAATCTAGATAACGATACTACCTCATTAATAAATAAATTCGAGATCAGTTTAAAGCTTTCAAAGTAAAAGGCGTAATCCAACTCGAATTTACAAAACCGGGATGAGGTTGAGTGACAAGTAAAAACAAAGCGGGTTTTAGAAAGGACCACTCAAAATCGGGTTACTCACTATAAAAGCCGCTCGACTCAACCCAACCCCGTAGTCAGCCAACTCGTTTGATGCATTGTATAATGTGACCCATTTTGATTCTAATCTGTTTTGAGATGTTACCAAATCCTAAATCATTAATCCTATAATTTTTGGTTTTCTTTCTCATTATTTAGGAGCTTGTTGAATACGAAAGATCGGAGAAGCTAGCTTTCGATGATATTTTGTAAACATACTTAGAAATTGCTTTGAAAATGTTATTTGAGTATCAGAGGTTTAATTAGTGTAGTATGAAATTGCAACAGATTTGAGTATCAAAAGTTCATGAAGCATGATATCGCTATGAAATTGTATGTGCAGAATTATGCTGCAATATTTGTTTTAACATGTAAAATTATCAATATAGTGACATTTAAAGGCGTGTAGAAGTTTGCATTATGTTCATGATTAAAGCAGCACTAGTTGAAGCTTTTTCACTTAAAAAGCTTGAACTTTTTGATCAAATTTTCCACCCAACCAAGTGTGACAATTAACTTACTTTCTACACGCTCTAAGATATCCTGCATTTTATGACCCCAAGTATTTCCATGCTATCCTTATCCGTGTACTTTTAGTTTAACACACCAAAAACCGTGGAAATATGCCCAATCCGTGTGTATAAATTATAGACGGAACCAGGATTTTTGAGAGGGTGTTGCACAAATTTTTTTACGACTATGAGTACTAAAGTTGCTCGGTAAAGAATTTATTAGGTAAAAATTGGGTTTTGCACGAGCCCAGAACAGACATCTTTTATAAAAAGTTTACACTTCGTGACCTAAAATTGAGTGTGGCCCGTGCCACACCCGGTTCCCATGTGGGTCCGTCCCTATGCATAATTACACCATTTGTTGTAGGTCCTATACATCAAACATGATCTAATTGTAGTACGCTACACATAAATATTGAACCTAGTTTCACATTTAGTGATTGATAAAATTTGTCAAATGAATGAAAGTTTCATTCATTTTAATATGTAGTTTCGAGAAAATTAATTGTTTAATGTGTAAAAGGTAATTTGGAGGAAATTTACAAGAGACAGAAGATAGTGGTCTTTGTTTTGAAAGATATCACGTAATTTGTTTAAAGAGTAACTTATGAATATAAAGTTGACTTGAGGTCAACCTACTTGCATTATTTAACTTTTGATCGACATGAGTAGAATTATCATTTCATTTTCAATACCCATATTCATATCCTGCGCTTGCTTCTTTAGCCCGTTTACACCAGAGTAAACAAATGCGTTCAAATTGTTGTAACTCACCATTTTGCCATTCTCTATTTAAATCAAACCACACTATAGTGTATGTTTCTGATATAAAGATTGACTTGAAGCCAAACCCAGTTGCATTATTTTACATGTGCCGTGAGTATAATGATCCTCCATTGTTTATTCTAGTTGTAAGTCATCTTCTCTTTTTGTACTTTTTAATTGTTTATTCTTTTATTCTAACTTAGTGCTTTTTATAAATCATATTCCAAATGATTTCAGTTTTAATCCGGATCCTATTTGATTTGATGAGGTTCGTTATTAGACTAATGGTTCGTTATTAAATTGGAAAAAAGCTATTATTCATGACGTACTAAAAAAAACTCATTGTGCTCTATGGGATAAAAATCAAATAAAAAGACAAATATCCGTAAAAAGATAAAAAGATTTTTTTTTTTCAAAAAAAGTTTTCGAAAAATTCCAAAAAAATTCCACAAGATCGGGTATGATTGTACATGAAAAAGTTGTGAAGAATTTTTTTCTAAAAATGAATACTTTTTTCCGAAAAAAATTATAAAAAAATACGTTTGTGCATTAAATCCTTTTTTTGTGCATCAAAAATTGGTTTTTGCACCCAACTTCTTTTGACTTTTTTAATCAAAATAACATTGCGCATCTAATTAAAATAAGTTGAAAATTCTGCGCATCAAAATTTTTTTGCGGATCAAAATTCGTTTTTTGTGCATTAAAAAAGACGTATCAAAACTCAAAATTATGAAAATGTTTTCACAAAAGTTTTATGCACCAACATACCCGACGATGTGGAATTTTTTTGGAATTTTTGGAGAATATTTTTTGAAAAAAAAATCTTTTTATTCTTTTTACGGATATTTCTCTTTTTATTTTAACTTTACCCATGCTCTATGTACTTAACTTATTGTCATAATACATAACCGTTTTCATTTTATTCGGTTATTTTCTATCCAGTTTTATCCGTTTTCGTAAATCATTCATTTTAATCCGTTTTCATTTTAATATGTCCGGATAAAAACAGATAAAAACGGATAAAAACCGTTTTTGACGTGGATAATAAAAAAGGTTTTTATCCGTTTTTATCTGTTTTTATCCGGACATATTAAAATGAAAATGGATTAAAATGGATGATTTACGAAAACGGATAAAACCGGACAGAAAATAACCGAATAAAATGAAAACGGTTATGTATTATGACAATAAGTGAAGTAGATAGAGCATAATGGGTTTTTTTGTAAAGTACGTTATGAATTTATAGTTTTTTCCCTATTAAATTTCATCCGTTTGGTTTGTTGACGGGTTAAGGATCTGAATTTAGAATTTGGATTTAGATTTGGAGAAAGAAATTATGTTATACAGTAATACATATGAATATTACTCACTCCGTCCCAAAATTATTGTCCACTATTGACTTTTTTAGTCTTGTTTCTTCAACTTTGACCACAATTATATTTGTTTGTATTAAATAATACTTGATGAAAAATATATGAATGTATTGGGTTTTAAATGTATTTTCATTGGTATAATTTTCATCAAGTATTATATAACACAAATAAATATATTAATGGTTAAAGTTGAACAAGAAATACCAGTCAAAGTCAAAGTGGACAATAAAAATGGGACGGAGGGAGTATTTTTTAAAATTAATATTGAGTTATATTGTATTTAAATATAGTGTTATAATAAAAATCTCAACTTGCCTGTGAGGGTGCGTTTGGTATGCTTGATGGGATCACTATAGGTATAGGTTTGATAATAAAGATGAATGGAAATGTGTATGTAGATATCACTTTTCATGGGTATCCACATACCTACCAAATCATACTCGTATGAGGAAACCCACATATCATGAATCCTCATTCAATTGTGGTGAACCCCACAACCAACCAAACAATATTAATCACTTTCAAAGTCATAGATTTATTCTCACAGTGAGATACCTAACGCACCCTGAAAGAACTAAAAGCGAACCCAAAGGATTTGAAGAAATCCCACCCAATTAGCATAGAATGAAAAAACATGTGTTAGAAGCTTTGAAAAGTCAACTTTATTCAACCAAACAACTTTAATAAAAATAACACCCTGGGTTTAAAAAAGCGAGATGCGCGCCGATGCGATAAGGGTCAAAAAGCCGAGGCGCGAGGCGCTGAGGCGAAAGCCCGCGCATCACGTACCCGAGGCGACAATTTTATAAAAAAAATACTTAAATTATATATAGAGCACAAAACACATTAATAACACATTCATACCACCTTTTATATCAAAAGATACCATGCATTTTCATTGTTCACAATTCCATATCGCTAAAATACATAAACCAAAAAGTTAGATCAGAAGTCTTATCATTTTTGAACCATTAAAAGCAAATCAAAAGCATGCATGAATTTTAGAATTGTAATTTTGATGATATTAATCAGAAATTACAAGAAGATTATAGATAAAGAAAGTTTAGAAAGAAGAAAATAAGAGTTTAGAAAGAGAAATTAAAATGGTAGAAAGAAGAAATTAAAGAACTCGCCAATTGATGAAGATAGTAGCAGGTAAGAGGCAGTTGATGAAGAAGATAGTAGCAGGTAGGTGCTCAATTATTGGGGGGATTGAGAATTAGGTCGGTTATGTATTTGTTTGTAAGTTATATGTGATACTGGACTCATATCTAAAAATACAGCCCATTAGAAGTAAGCCCATTACTTTTAAATAAGTCCAATTTTATCATATATGGTCAAAAGTACATGATGCTCAGAAAAGCCCCGATGCGTGCATCAGCTGATGCGTGCCTGATGCGCGCGCATCACCTCGCATCCCGTAAACGCAACGCATCAGGGGGTCTGATGCAACAAAGCCTCGCATCGCATCGCATCACGCATCAGGCGCGCGCATTTTTAAACACAAATAACACCTAATCTTACTACTTAAAACCCTCCAACCAAAAGCCTTGTAAAATGACCAGTAATTGGTGAATACTCAAATATGACTAAAGATAGAATTATGAGAGAGGTGTAAAGACCTCTCATTTTTACAAGTGATATCTTCATGTTTTTTATTATTATTTTTTTCTTTACAATTTTATTTATATCATAAAATTGTAAAACGGAAAATACGGAATAAAAAATATAAAATTTATCAAATTAAAAGTATTAAACGGAGAAAAAGTACGGAATAAAAACTCACAAAAACTGTGTTGTACAGTAAACAGAGGATCAAAAAAGTGATTATTCATCCTTTTTAATGGACAAAGAGGGTACCAATAACATATCGCTAATATAGACTTGGAGACTTTTGTTGAGTCAACTTATGTTATTGATCTAGCCATCTATGTTTTGGAATTGAAAATTTTAATAAAAGCTTCATTAAATAAAAAAAGTTGAGTATCCGCACCTGTTTGACAATAGTACCAGCTAAATTTTGAGGACAAAATTCTATTAACAAGGGTAGACTATAACAACCCGTACTTTTCCAGGTCCTTACTCAACCTCAAACTCAAAATCTATTCTATTTTGAAAGATTTCACATTCACCATTTCGTATAATTATTTAGTTGAATCGCGTAAACAAGTAGCACCCTCTTGCGCACTGTGACTTTGGACTAAGATTTAGTCTGCATATTTTTAGTACATTGCAACTTCTTCATTTCATAAATTAATCTCTAGGACAATTTCATTTTTATTTACGTATGATTTATTAATTTAATAAACGTTTTTCACAATTTGCATGAACACATAGTGTACCCAATACACTCACAAATACATTTTATAAAATTTTATACTCTCTTCACTTATTTTATTCTAAGCATGCCACCCTCCCTATTTAAATAGTGTGCTAATATATATATTTTTAACACCTAAACCTAATATGTATATAATGTAATATTAGTACCATGTCTTCCTTGCTCTTTTCCTCCCTTTCTGCCGACAATACACAAGCAAACACACTCCTTAATTTTTTTTTATCACTACTTTATTTCATAGCTTAATTAAAAATTTGAAAGGACCATGCTTAAAATGGTTACTTTGACCTTGGACTTAATAAACCATCAAATAAACTCTACATCTTTTGTGTAACAATATTTTGGTTGAAACATGAGTTGACAACTCCTCTCTTCCCTTTGCTTCTTGACCGACTATCCTAAAAACAAGCACACATTTCTTTTTTTTTATATACCTAGCTAGTAGGTAACACATGAAATTAATCCAAGAACCATACTTAGTTTGATGGAATTTGACTATTGACTTTAGTAACTAGAGGATTTTCCAATAAACCATTTAGTATAAACAAAAAAAAGGGAGACAATTAGTGACTTGACATTTCTCTTTTTTTTTCCTTTATTTTTGCTACATCAGACCATGCGCCACCCTCAACATTTTTTTCTTTACTAACTAGCTATTTAAATATTAGTAAGACCATGCATAACTTTTGAACTTTTGACCTTGACTATAGTAACTAGGATATAAGCTTAATATCCATAAGTTAATGAGTAAAGTTTGTGAGACAAGAAAATGACTATGCATTCCTCTTTGTTTCTTTCGGCTGACCAACCAAAAACACAAGACACATATTTTGATTTTTTAATTATGTAGCTTATTAGTAGCTAATAAAGAAATAAATGAGCCATACCTTAGTTTGCATATAAAAGGATACCTTAGCTAACTTTCATTTGCAACTCAAAAATAAAACACAAAGTCTCCTTCCTTTTTATTTTTTTTTCCTCTCCCTCAGCTCACGGCACCACCAACAACAGGAAGATTGTTCAAGTTTTTTTTAGTCTTTGGTCACTTGATAAGGCATAATTTATATTTTGGAAGCTTGGGTTAGTAATTTTCACTTGGTTAATAAGTGTGGCTTGTGTTCTTTATCATCATATCTCACCATTATCTTCAAGTTACGGGTAGAATTGCCTCGTTTTGCATACCATCACTACCATACCTTATCTTTTGCTCAAGGTGAGTTCTCGTAGCCCCACTTTTAACTTGTTTTCCTTGGGGGAAACGGTACTCAAATGATATTTTAAACTGTTTTCATGCTGTGATTTACGGTTTTACTTGTTTTTGGACATATATGTGATATGATGCGATTATATGTGGTAACAATATCTTGCTTGTGTGTACATAACTGCATAACTGTTAACTCTCTGCGGAGGGCCTACGTGATGATAGATCTATCGGGGTAGCTCCCCACATGGTTTTGGATATATGGACATATTGAGCTCAGTTGACGCGATACTGTTTGTTTTGTGACTAAGTGCATGTATATTGTCATCATTTTCACTATTGTCCTACATTATATTATTCACAGCTTCGTGGTTTAACTCTCAAACCTACGAGCTCACCAACTTTATGTTGACGTTTTCGAGTAACCATTTCAGGTGTTATCAATGAAGTTCCACTAGGAGGTTGAGTATTGGCCTGGCTTAGCAAGACTTAAATAAAGACCCTCCCGGGTTGTATCCGTGGAGTTGGACTAGGTTATTTTCTTATGATGTAGATTGGCCTTGAAAACTATGTTTGGATTATCCCGGTTGTGGGAGTTTCATGACTATTATCTTTAATATATTACATTCAGTACTTCTCTATTTGACACCTTGTGTTCTTTACTTTGAAGTCATACCCCGTAAATGCTATTCCGCTGCGCCATTTTTGGGGTGTGACAGATTGGCATCAGAGCCCAGGTTATAGAGAATTAGGTGGTTTAACCTAGACTATAACCTAGGAACCCATATAGTTGGCATGATAGGACTTACGTGTGCGGTTATGTGTTTATTTGCCTTGTAGGTAGTAGTGCCTAGTATTAGACCTTAGGAACCCCTGAATTGAGTCAATTTATTTTCAAGCCCTTAAGTTTCTTAATTAACTTACAGTTTAATTTCAAGACTGTTCTTGTTTGATTGGGTTGCGAAATTTTTATGGCTGCAAGTTGATTAAATTACTTAAAGGATTCAAGGAATTGACTCAAGGATGGATTAGGTTATAATGGCGTAAAGTGATGATGATAAGAAAATGTGGCATGATGCTATCCTAAAAACGCCTGGCCAACGTTTTTACGATAACATGATGGCGCATGGACTTATCAAATTCATGGATGGCCATATAGGAAGTTGAGAATAGTAGCACGTCACGTATATCGACCGACCCTACCACCTCCTACCTAACGTTTGTCAATGCCCTTCCTTATAGAAACATGCCTCCAAGAAGATCGGCACGAGTTAACCGAGGTGTTCCAGCCCATAGGGGTGGAAGGACTGGTGGACGGGGAGGTAGAGGAGGAGGTCGCGGAACTGGAAACAACAACAACGACGCAAATCCCGACCTTTCCATCATCATCGCTCAACAGCTACAGAACTTGCTTCCCACTATCCTTACTCAAGTAGGTGATCATATCAGCAACCCCAGGAATAACGCTAGTAGGAACGACAATGTGGAGAATGATAATGCCAACGACAACGGCGGAAATGGAAATAACATTAATGGTGAGAAAGGGTGTTCATACAAAGAGTTTACGGCATGCAAACCAGTGGACTTTGATGGTAATGGAGGAGCGTTAGTGTACACCAGGTGGGTTGAGAAAATGGAATCGGTAATGGACATAAGCGAGTGTGCAACACACCAAAAGGTGAAGTATGCTGCAAGCTCGTTGACAGGAAAGGCACTGACTTGGTGGAATACGTAAATCTAAGCCAGAGGAAGAGAAGCTGCCATGGGAATGAGTTGGAATGACTTCAAGGAACTACTAAAAGAAGAGTATTGCCCAAGCAACGAAATGCAGAAGCTAGAGCATGAGTTCTACAATCATGCTATGGTAGGTGCTGGACATGCGGCTTACACGGATCGTTTCCATGAGCTTGCTAGACTAGTACCTCATATGGTTAATCCTGATTCCAAGAGAATCGAAAGGTACATCTATGGTTTGGTTCCAGAGATTCGTGGGATGGTGAAAGCGACTGAGCCCCCTACCCTTCAGAGTGCGATACTGAAATCTGCAACTTTGACTGATGAAATGGTCAGGAATGGAAAACTGTCTAAAAGTGGTGACAAGAGAAAGGCCGTAAGTGAGCCAAGTAACCAAGGAGGAGAAAAGAGTGATAACAAGAAATCAAAATGGGGAAAAGGATTTGTGGCAACTACTACTGCCAAGAAGGAGTATCAAGGTTTTCACCCTATGTGTGCCAAATGCAACTACCATCACCCAGAGACTAAGCCATGCCAAGTGGTATGCTTTAACTGTAAGCGACCTGGTCATATGGCAAAGGATTGTAGGGCAGTAGCTAAACAAGTGACACCAGTGAATGTTGTGAACCCGAGGGCTTGTTATGAATGTGGAAACCCGAATCATCTTCGGAATGCGTGTCCTAGGTTGATAGGGATATGAGGGCAAGTGCAGAACAGCCAGAATCAGATTTTAGCAATTGGTGGAAACAACACAAACCGTGGTAACAATGGTAACCCAGCACGGGGTCGAGCATTTGTGATGAACGCTGAAGAAGGACGTCAGGACCCAAACATCGTGACGGGTACGTTCTCTTTAAACGACCACTATGCTACTGTGTTATTTGATTCTGGAGCCGATTATAGTTTCGTTTCTACTAAATTCATGCCCCTATTAAATATGGAACCCAGTAGACTAGGCTTTAGTTACGAAATTGAAATCGCAAGTGGTCAAAGGGTAGAAACCAATAAGATCGTTCGTGGGTGCAAACTAGAATTAGAAGGCTATACCTTTAGCATTGACTTAATACCATTCGGACACGGAAGCTTTGACGTGATTGTGGGAATGGACCGGTTATCCAAGCATAAGGCTGAAATAGTGTGCCATGAGAAGATGATTCGGATACCACTACCAAACGGTGAGTTACTTAAGGTTTATGGAGAGCGACCTAAAGAAGAGGTGAAGCACCTCATGAACATGAAAGCGGAGAAGAAGAAACCGGAATACATCCCAGTAGTACGGGAATTTCCCGATGTGTTTCCCGAGGACTTATATGGATTACCTCCTTCTCGAGAAGTTGAATTTCGCATAGACCTAATTCCTGGAGCAATGCCGGTAGTAAAATCTCCCTACCGCTTGGCACCCACTGAGATGGAGGAATTGTCTAATCAACTCAAGGAACTCCAAGACAAAGGTTTTATTCGACCTAGTTCTTCGCCACAGGGAGCACCGGTACTGTTCGTCAAAAAGAAGGATGGTTCATTTAGGATGTGCATCGACTACCGGGAATTGAACAAACTAACCATTAAGAACCGCTACCCTCTCCCGAGAATTGATGACTTATTCGATCAACTGCAAGGCTCGCGATACTTCTCCAAGATAGATCTTCGATCCGGTTACCACCAACTAAGAGTGCACGAAGATGATATCCCAAAAACTGCATTTAGAACTCGATATGGTCATTTTGAGTTTACGGTTATCCCTTCGGACTGACGAATTCGCCTGCAGTTTTCATGGACCTAATGAACCGGGTATGCAGACCATACCTAGATAAATTTGTTATTGTATTTATCGATGACATTTTGATCTATTCCAAGATGAAGGAGGACCATGAAATACATCTGAAGTCAATCCTAGAGTTGCTCAAGAAGGAGAAGTTGTACGCTAAGTTTTCAAAGTGTGAATTCTGGCTACAAGAAGTCCAATTCCTTGGACATATAGTTAACAAAGATGGTATCCATGTGGATCCTAGCAAGATCGAAGCAGTGAAGAATTGGGAAGCCCCTAAATCCCCAACAGAAGTTCGATCATTCTTAGGACTGGCAGGTTACTATCGACGATTCATCGCAAACTTCTCCAAGATTGCCAAACCTCTTACCTTGCTGACTCAAAAGAATAAGAAGTATGAATGGGGCAAAGAACAAGAAGATTCCTTTCAAACCTTGAAGAACAATTTGTGTAATGCCCCAATTCTGGCTCTCCCCGATGGACCAGAAGATTTCGTGGTGTACTGTGACGCATCATGTCAAGGTCTTGGGTGCGTATTAATGCAAAGGGGCAAAGTGATTGCCTATGCTTCCCGACAGCTGAAGATTCACGAGAAAAACTATACCACCCATGATCTGGAGCTAGGTGCTGTAGTATTCGCTCTCAAGATATGGAGACATTACTTGTATGGGACGAAAAGTATTATCTATACTGACCACAAGAGTCTCCAACATATCTTCGACCAGAAAGAGTTGAATATGCGCCAGAGGAGGTGGATTGAACTATTCAGCGACTATGACTGTGAGATTCGTTACCACCCAGGTAAGGCGAACGTAGTAGCTGACGCTTTGAGTAGGAAGGAAAGGCTCAAGCCGAGGAAAGTAAAAGCCATGAGTATAACCATAAAGTCGGGTATCAAGGATAAGATACTAGCGGCTCAGAGGGAAGCGTCTAAGGATATGGACGCACCCATAGAGAAGTTACAAGGCCTAAATAGTCAATTGGAGAAAAAGGAAGACGGTGGACTATACTTTGTAGACCGAATTTGGGTACCATTAAGTGGCGACGTGAGAACCCTAATCATGAATGAAGCACATAGGACGAGGTACTCCGTTTACCCAGGAGCAGACAAGATGTACTATGACCTTAGAGAATTGTATTGGTGGCCTGGAATGAAGAAAGACATAGCTATCTACGTCAGCAAGTGTTTGACTTGCTCGAAGGTGAAGGCTGAACACCAGAAACCATCTGGTTTGTTACAGCAACCAGAGATTCCTGAATGGAAGTGGGAAAGAATAACTATGGACTTCATTACAAAGTTGCCTAGGACTAGTAGTGGGCACGATTCGATCTGGGTTATCGTAGACCGATTGACGAAGTCTGCACATTTTCTACCAATCCGAGAGGATTACAAGATGGACAAATTGGCTAGAATCTACATAAACGAAATAGTAGCAAGACATGGTGTCCCCATATCGATCATATCTGATCGTGATAGCCATTTCACATCCAACTTTTGGCAAGCGTTGCAGAAGTCACTAGGAACACACTTAGATATGAGTATAGCTTATCATCCACAGACCGATGGTCAGAGTAAGCGTACTATACAAACACTAGAAGATATGCTTAGGGCGTGTGCCATCGATTTTGGAGGGAATTGGGATACTTACCTTCCATTAGCCGAGTTCTCCTATAATAATAGTTACCATGCTAGCATAAACATGGCACCTTTCAAATCCCTTTACGGGCGGAAGTGTCGCTCACCTATTTCTTGGGCAGAAGCCGGAGAAAGTCAAATGATAGGACCTGAGATAGTGTTAGAGACCACTGAGAAGATCATTCAAATCAAGGATAGGCTCAAGGTTGCACGTGACCGTCAGAAGAGCTATGCCGATAACATACGGAGACCCCTAGAATTTAGTGTTGGTGATAATGTGTTGCTCAAAGTTTCACCTTGGAAAGGTGTGGTGCGATTTGGAAAGAAGGGCAAGTTAGCACCCAGGTATGTAGGACCTTTTGAAATCACTGAGAGAATCGGACCGGTAGCTTACCGACTACGACTACCTCAAGAGTTAAGTGCCGTTCATGATACGTTTCATGTGTCGAACCTCAAGAAGTGTCTTGCTGATAAGGCCTTACACGTACCATTGGAAGAAATCCAAATAGACCCTAAGTTACATTTTGTAGAGAAGCCAGTTGAAATTTTAGAGCGCGAGATCAAGAAGTTGAAGCGTAGCAAGATACCATTAGTTAAGGTGCGTTGGGACTCAAAGCGTGGACCTGAGTTTACATGGGAACGAGAGGATCAGATGAGACTTAAGTATCCGCACCTGTTTGACAATAGTACCAGCTAAATTTTGAGGACAAAATTCTATTAACAAGGGTAGACTATAACAACCCGTACTTTTCCAGGTCCTTACTCAACCTCAAACTCAAAATCTATTCTATTTTGAAAGATTTCACATTCACCATTTCGTATAATTATTTAGTTGAATCGCGTAAACAAGTAGCACCCTCTTGCGCACTGTGACTTTGGACTAAGATTTAGTCTGCATATTTTTAGTACATTGCAACTTCTTCATTTCATAAATTAATCTCTAGGACAATTGCATTTTTATTTACGTATGATTTATTAATTTAATAAACGTTTTTCACAATTTGCATGAACACATAGTGTACCCAATACACTCACAAATACATTTTATAAAATTTTATACTCTCTTCACTTATTTTATTCTAAGCATGCCACCCTCCCTATTTAAATAGTATGCTAATATATATATTTTTAACACCTAAACCTAATATGTATATAATGTAATATTAGTACCACGTCTTCCTTGCTCTTTTCCTCCCTTTCTGCCGACAATACACAAGCAAACACACTCCTTAATTTTTTTTTATCACTACTTTATTTCATAGCTTAATTAAAAATTTGGAAGGACCATGCTTAAAATGGTTACTTAGACCTTGGACTTAATAAACCATCAAATAAACTCTACATCTTTTGTGTAACAATATTTTGGTTGAAACATGAGTTGACAACTCCTCTCTTCCCTTTGCTTCTTGACCGACTATCCTAAAAACAAGCACACATTTCTTTTTTTTTATATACCTAGCTAGTAGGTAACACATGAAATTAATCCAAGAACCATACTTAGTTTGATGGAATTTGACTATTGACTTTAGTAACTAGAGGATTTTCCAATAAACCATTTAGTATAAACAAAAAAAAGGGAGACAATTAGTGACTTGACATTTCTCTTTTTTTTTCCTTTATTTTTGCTACATCAGACCATGCGCCACCCTCAACATTTTTTTCTTTACTAACTAGCTATTTAAATATTAGTAAGACCATGCATAACTTTTGAACTTTTGACCTTGACTATAGTAACTAGGATATAAGCTTAATATCCATAAGTTAATGAGTAAAGTTTGTGAGACAAGAAAATGACTATGCATTCCTCTTTGTTTCTTTCGGCTGACCAACCAAAAACACAAGACACATATTTTGATTTTTTAATTATGTAGCTTATTAGTAGCTAATAAAGAAATAAATGAGCCATACCTTAGTTTGCATATAAAAGGATACCTTAGCTAACTTTCATTTGCAACTCAAAAATAAAACACAAAGTCTCCTTCCTTTTTATTTTTTTTTCCTCTCCCTCAGCTCACGGCACCACCAACAACAGGAAGATTGTTCAAGTTTTTTTTAGTCTTTGGTCACTTGATAAGGCATAATTTATATTTTGGAAGCTTGGGTTAGTAATTTTCACTTGGGTAATAAGTGTGGCTTGTGTTCTTTATCATCATATCTCACCATTATCTTCAAGTTACGGGTAGAATTGCCTCGTTTTGCATACCATCACTACCATACCTTATCTTTTGCTCAAGGTGAGTTCTCGTAGCCCCACTTTTAACTTGTTTTCCTTGGGGGCAATGGTACTCAAATGATATTTTAAACTGTTTTCATGCTGTGATTTACGGTTTTACTTGTTTTTGGACATAAATGTGATATGATGCGATTATATGCGGTAACAATATCTTGCTTGTGTGTACATAACTGCGTAACTGTTAACTCTCTGCGGAGGGCCTACGTGATGATAGATCTATCGGGGTAGCTCCCCACATGGTTTTGGATATATGGACATATTGGGCTCAGTTGACGCGATACTGTTTGTTTTGTGACTAAGTGCATGTATATTGTCATCATTTTCACTATTGTCCTACATTATATTATTCACAGCTTCGTGGTTTAACTCTCAAACCTACGAGCTCACCAACTTTATGTTGACGTTTTCGAGTAACCATTTCAGGTGTTATCAATGAAGTTCCACTAGGAGGTTGAGTATTGGCCTGGCTTAGCAAGACTTAAATAAAGACCCTCCCGGGTTGTATCCGTGGAGTTGGACTAGGTTATTTTCTTATGATGTAGATTGGCCTTGAAAACTATGTTTGGTGTCACAGTTCTCATTTTCCGATCATTTCTCATACTCCATATTCATCATTTCATAACGGTTCATTCATGATTTTGTATTTCACATTAAACGCGTAAATTTTATATTAAATAAACGTTATCGCGTAAGTTATTATTTTGAACTATTAATCCGTTACTTCTAAAAGTGATCCCGACATATTTTTATACTTACATTTAGTTATAAAAACTATATTTTGAGTTACCTAGTGTTTTAAATTTATTTTGTATATAAATCGTTAAATTTATATTGTTACGACGCTTTTCTTAAAAACTACACTATAATTATTATATCACTCAAATTTTACAAGGAATGTATTTTTACAATTTTTATAACTACAATATACTTGACTTTGATCTATTAAAACTTATTTTTAGTCCATACTACTCTAATTTCACAATTGTATACAAGTTACAACACATTTGTACTTACCTATCTTTACTTACACAATTATTTACACAATAATATACATTATAAGAGAAGAAAAATAAAAGATATTTTGAGAGACATCCCCCCCCTAAAAACCGGTCATGAGGGGGGGTTAGCATTTATGGTTGGTAAGAATTTTCAACATGTATAGATTTACACACTATCTCATTCATTCACCTCATTCCATCCCAAATAATTCAAGTCAAGAAAATCTCTTTTTCTCTCTTTGTTCTCTCTTCAAAACCGGCCATTCATGGAGTTTCAAGGGATCATCAAATTTTTTTCTCAAGCTCAAGTATTTACAATCTAGATCACACTCTTGATAAGGTTTTGAAATAAAAACCTAGAGTGTTTAGGTTAAACCTTTGTTCTAATCACCTCATCAAGTATACTTGTAAGCATATTTCTATCATCTTACATATTTCATCTTCATTTTATATTTATCTCTTCATTTTTGGAGCAAACATGCAAGACTTGTGTTGTTTATACCATTTTTTCCATGATTTTTAGAGTTATATATATATATATGGTCATCCTATAATTATCCCCTTGGTATATGTTGGTCTTGATGATGTCTAGGAACCCATGACACCCTAAGAAGGTGTATGGTAGGATTAGATTAGCTTTGGAGTTGATTTGAAGGGATTGGAATAGGTTTAGTACGAGAAAAACTATTTTCGATAAGTATAAAATGTGTTCTGTCCTTATTTTATTTTTCTGGAAAATCCGACAGTAGGCACGAAATTTTGGCCTTGATATTTAGAAAATATACTTTAAAACGAATCCGTGGCCGCTTGAACGGATTAAAACGGAGTTATAACGAAGAAGTTATGAATTTTTAAAGTTTGACGACGAAATATATATTTTTCAGAAAATTCAGCAACCTATTTTTACTTTATTCGAGTCAAAAACGAGTCCTAAGCTTTACAAATTATTTCGACTTATCCAAAAATATATTAGTATACTTTGATACGAAGCTAAGGACGTATAATACGTAGAAAACGGATTTGAAACGACTAAGATATACACGTTTTCATAAAATTGCCGTAACTATTATTTTCTGAAAAACTATATTATTTTTACGAGACAAGTATTACGGTAACTAAAACGACCATGTTGAGGGCTATTTTTAACTATGATGTGGAACTTTTTGGAACGAAATGTCTTCTAATAAAATCAAGATCACCTAGCATATTTTTCAAAACAATCAACCGTTTGTATAGCGGAGTTTTAATAAATTAATTACGGTTGCTCAAACTTGGCCGAAACTCACTTTTTACACAACAATTAGACAAAATCACCATCTTTAGCCCTTATTATCTTTATGTTCGAGACCTATATGTCGAAAACTCCTGAACTGAAACTTTTAGATTTCGATACAAACTTTCTAAAACTGTTGAATTCGTTTCCTAACGATCGACGTACACCATTTTACGACTAGATTTTCGAAGTCATTTTTGTCAATTTCACGAAATTTCCGACGACTTTATTTTACGACGAAAAGTGAAAATCTCACAATAAATCATTAATAAACTATTGTAGGATGACATTTTGACGTAAATACTTGTAAAGTAATTTAAGAATGGTCAAGACGTCAAAAGAGTTTTTTTTTTTTCGACGAAGAATATTATTTTCAAAAACTCATAAGTGGTATAAATAACATCCGAATTGCGTGCATGACATTACATCATGACTTATTGCATATCATATCATTCATAATAGGTCAGTTTCGAGATCACGCTACATATCGGTGTAACCACTTTTGTCATCGCATCTATTCATCAAGTGAGTAATCACATCCCCTTTTTACCGTTTTTACTATATTTTGGGGCGAAATGCATGAACTATTCTTGAGCTAAATTGATCACTACTTTTATTAATTAGTTTGACTAGAACTTGTGAACTCGAATCAATCCTTGAACTAAATTACGAAATTATGACTTATTTGAACTTATTGAACCGTACGTGTTATGACCTTGTCTCAAAGTCTCCCATGTTCGGAGCATCACTATAAAGTCTCCCATGTTCGGAGCATCACTATAAAGTCTCCCATGTTCGGAGCATCAACTTAAAGCCTCCCCGGTCCGGAGCAGAATGTCTCCCTATGGGAACGGAGCATTTTCAATTTAAGTCTCCCCTGTTCGGAGCAGTGCAAAGTCTCCCATGTTCGGAGCATCTCTGAATTATTATATACTTGGTACTATATTGTGAACTATTATGACCACTTATACTTGACTACTTCATACGCTATATGTTGTGCAATGGGTTGTGAATACTCAGGTTGCAAGTTTTGTATGGGCGGAACTTGGAACTGAGTGGATTTACAATGCCTTTGCTTTGTGGACCATTTTCGTTGACCGAAAGCTTTAAATATTTCTTGCGAGTTTTTCTTATTTTGCTAAACGTGTTTACTCACCAACTATTTTCATAGTTGACCCGTTTTTTTTTTCTCTCATGCATTTCAGGTGATCGTTAGTAAGCTTTTTCTACCAGGTCTTGCATAATGAAGTTTTCACTTGTCACTACAAATCATTATGTAATAGAACGCAATATTTTGGGAACTAAACGTTGTAATATATTTGCCGATGACGGCTAAACTGGTATTGTAATGGTGTATTCTTTCTTTTAAATATTAACGTTGGTATGTTCTATTATCTTGTGCTTATGTTCCCTTCCGTTACACCTCGTGTTTCCGCCTCCGGCGAGGGTGTGACAGATTGGTATCAGAGCCAAAGGTTATAGAGAATGCCGATTTTTCAAAAATAAAAATCACAGCTATAACCGGAAAAAATTTTATTTTATTTTATTAAACATTGAACATCATCCGAGTCATCTAGTCCTATCGTTGCATCGTTAATCATAAATTATACATAGCCTGATCAACTATGTCTAATTTATGAAGAACCATGCAATGATAAGAAGGGTAAATTTAAATCATGTTTAGTCGAGTCTTTTGAGTCTGGTCACCTGAAGTTGCATTGGTCGGGTGGGTATGCATAGCATGTTTTTACGTTCACGTCTACATTACCGTACCTTGTTCATATCTTCTCTTTTCCATCTTTCGACTTGTTAGACATAGCATGTCTCTGTTCCTGTCATGTTTCGATCACTATAACACATTACCACCGTTCTGCACCTCATCTGACTTCGTTCGAATGTCGTTTACTCAATCCGATGTTTTGGTCCTCTATAGGATCATGGCTGCAAGAAACACACGCTCAGGAGGTAACAACAACGGCAACCCAACCACTCTGCAAGCCACTGTGGGTATGGCGTATCGCTTGACAAATGATGTGATCAGGTCTGGAGAACTAACAAAAGCAAACGACAATGGACGAAAGCGACAGGAGGATCACCAGGGAAGCCGAGACCAGGGTCAGCAAGACAAGAGGCAACGAATAACCAGGAACTATGGAGCGACTACCCAGGAGCGCAAAAGATACGCAGGTCCACATCCTTTGTGCACTCGATGTAATTATCATCACTCAGGAGACTGCCGAAGGTGCGACAAATGTGGACAGACGGGCCACTTCGCGCGAAATTTCTCAAACAGAACTGGGAATCAAGGACAGAGAAAAGCATGTTACGAGTGTGGAAGTCTAGATCACCTTCGCAATACCTGTCCAAAGCTGAAAAGAACTCCCAATCAAGGAGGTAATCGTCCAAATCTGGTGTTGGCAATAGAAGGCCCACAAGATCAGAACATTGAAGTTTCCCCCGCACGTGGTCGAGCATTCTGTCTGGGTACCGAGGAAGCCCGCAACGCGTAACGGGTACATTCCTTTGAACAACCACTTTATTTCTGTGCAACATGATTTTGAGTGCTTAACTTCCTTCCAATTCTTACCACGTTCACGACATTGATTAATTTGAGACCTATTGATATCGACCTTAGTTGTTATATATATTTTGTTGATTTGATTTGAATTGAGTAAGCAAATCCAAGATCGAACGAATCTTTCAAAAGACTTCATTCAAGGATGTTGAATCCTATCTTTCTAACAACTTGTTTCCTAGCTTGATCTAGTGACAGTTCTTGTTTGATGAGTTGCGAAAATCAAGCTAAGAGACAAGTTTACTCAAGTCGGTTTAGTTTAATCTCATGACAGTTCTTGTTTGATGAGTTGTGAGATTAAATTAGAATCGACTACCTAAAGGTCTTTTGAGAGCTACGTTCGATATTGGGCAAGTTTACCCTATCCAATCTAATCACGGGCACGTACTTAGTTGAATGGGGAACCTGTACGCATGGGCATTGATATGATCATTTAGACTGTTCGTACGAGCATGAACTTTTAGAACTCTTGTCGAGGTTCGGACCATAGTATCGTTAATCGAATCACGAGGACGTGATTCCGCTGACATGGGAAGAATGTCACAATTCTCATTTTCCGATCATTTCTCATACTCCATATTCATCATTTCATAACGGTTCATTCATGATTTTGTATTTCACATTAAACGCGTAAATTTTATATTAAATAAACGTTATCGCGTAAGTTATTATTTTGAACTATTAATCCGTTACTTCTAAAAGTGATCCCGACATATTTTTATACTTACATTTAGTTATAAAAACTATATTTTGAGTTACCTAGTGTTTTAAATTTATTTTGTATATAAATCGTTAAATTTATATTGTTACGACGCTTTTCTTAAAAACTACACTATAATTATTATATCACTCAAATTTTACAAGGAATGTATTTTTACAATTTTTATAACTACAATATACTTGACTTTGATCTATTAAAACTTATTTTTAGTCCATACTACTCTAATTTCACAATTGTATACAAGTTACAACACATTTGTACTTACCTATCTTTACTTACACAATTATTTACACAATAATATACATTATAAGAGAAGAAAAATAAAAGATATTTTGAGAGACATCCCCCCCCTAAAAACCGGTCATGAGGGGGGGTTAGCATTTATGGTTGGTAAGAATTTTCAACATGTATAGATTTACACACTATCTCATTCATTCACCTCATTCCATCCCAAATAATTCAAGTCAAGAAAATCTCTTTTTCTCTCTTTGTTCTCTCTTCAAAACCGGCCATTCATGGAGTTTCAAGGGATCATCAAATTTTTTTCTCAAGCTCAAGTATTTACAATCTAGATCACACTCTTGATAAGGTTTTGAAATAAAAACCTAGAGTGTTTAGGTTAAACCTTTGTTCTAATCACCTCATCAAGTATACTTGTAAGCATATTTCTATCATCTTACATATTTCATCTTCATTTTATATTTATCTCTTCATTTTTGGAGCAAACATGCAAGACTTGTGTTGTTTATACCATTTTTTCCATGATTTTTAGAGTTATATATATATATGGTCATCCTATAATTATCCCCTTGGTATATGTTGGTCTTGATGATGTCTAGGAACCCATGACACCCTAAGAAGGTGTATGGTAGGATTAGATTAGCTTTGGAGTTGATTTGAAGGGATTGGAATAGGTTTAGTACGAGAAAAACTATTTTCGATAAGTATAAAATGTGTTCTGTCCTTATTTTATTTTTCTGGAAAATCCGACAGTAGGCACGAAATTTTGGCCTTGATATTTAGAAAATATACTTTAAAACGAATCCGTGGCCGCTTGAACGGATTAAAACGGAGTTATAACGAAGAAGTTATGAATTTTTAAAGTTTGACGATTCGAGTCAAAAACGAGTCCTAAGCTTTACAAATTATTTCGACTTATCCAAAAATATATTAGTATACTTTGATACGAAGCTAAGGACGTATAATACGTAGAAAACGGATTTGAAACGACTAAGATATACACGTTTTCATAAAATTGCCGTAACTATTATTTTCTGAAAAACTATATTATTTTTACGAGACAAGTATTACGGTAACTAAAACGACCATGTTGAGGGCTATTTTTAACTATGATGTGGAACTTTTTGGAACGAAATGTCTTCTAATAAAATCAAGATCACCTAGCATATTTTTCAAAACAATCAACCGTTTGTATAGCAGAGTTTTAATAAATTAATTACGGTTGCTCAAACTTGGCCGAAACTCACTTTTTACACAACAATTAGACAAAATCACCATCTTTAGCCCTTATTATCTTTATGTTCGAGACCTATATGTCGAAAACTCCTGAACTGAAACTTTTAGATTTCAATACAAACTTTCTAAAACTGTTGAATTCGTTTCCTAACGATCGACGTACACCATTTTACGACTAGATTTTCGAAGTCATTTTTGTCAATTTCACGAAATTTCCGACGACTTTATTTTACGACGAAAAGTGAAAATTTCACAATAAATCATTAATAAACTATTGTAGGATGACATTTTGACGTAAATACTTGTAAAGTAATTTAAGAATGGTCAAGACGTCAAAAGAGTATTTTTTTTTTCGACGAAGAATATTATTTTCAAAAACTCATAAGTGGTATAAATAACATCCGAATTGCGTGCATGACATTACATCATGACTTATTGCATATCATATCATTCATAATAGTGAGTAATCACATCCCCTTTTTACCGTTTTACTATATTTTGGGGCGAAATGCATGAACTATTCTTGAGCTAAATTGATCACTACTTTTATTAATTAGTTTGACTAGAACTTGTGAACTCGAATCAATCCTTGAACTAAATTACGAAATTATGACTTATTTGAACTTATTGAACCGTACGTGTTATGACCTTGTCTCAAAGTCTCCCATGTTCGGAGCATCACTATAAAGTCTCCCATGTTCGGAGCATCAACTTAAAGCCTCCCCGGTCCGGAGCAGAATGTCTCCCTATGGGAACGGAGCATTTTCAATTTAAGTCTCCCCTGTTCGGAGCAGTGCAAAGTCTCCCATGTTCGGAGCATCTCTGAATTATTATATACTTGGTACTCTATTGTGAACTATTATGACCACTTATACTTGACTACTTCATACGCTATCTGTTGTGCAATGGGTTGTGAATACACAGGTTGCAAGTTTTGTATGGGCGGAACTTGGAACTGAGTGAATTTACAATGCCTTTGCTTTGTGGACCATTTTCGTTGACCGAAAGCTTTAAATATTTCTTGCGAGTTTTTCTTATTTTGCTAAACGTGTTTACTCACCAACTATTTTCATAGTTGACCCGTTTTTTTTTTTTTTTCTCTCATGCATTTCAGGTGATCGTTAGTAAGCTTTTTCTACCAGGTCTTGCATAATGAAGTTTTCACTTGTCACTACAAATCATTATGTAATAGAACGCAATATTTTGGGAACTAAACGTTGTAATATATTTGCCGATGACGGCTAAACTGGTATTGTAATGGTGTATTCTTTCTTTTAAATATTAACGTTGGTATGTTCTATTATCTTGTGCTTATGTTCCCTTCCGTTACACCTCGTGTTTCCGCCTCCGGCGAGGGTGTGACATTTGGATTATCCCGGTTGTGGGAGTTTCATGACTATTATCTTTAATGTATTACATTCAGTACTTCTCTATTTGACACCTTGTGTTCTTTACTTCGAAGTCATACCACGTAAATGCTATTCCGCTGCGCCATTTTTGGGGTGTGACATATAGACATCATATTCTTTATAGACCCAATGAACCAATTTTAACCATCTATTTTTTATTAAAAAAAAAAAAAAAAAAAAAAAAAAAAAAAAAAAAAAGGGTTTCACATTAAAAAAAAGTATTTTGCAAATGGTACATCGTTAAGAGACAAAAATACACCATCATGAAGAAAATATTTTTATCTTTCAGTAGACGGGCGCTTCGATATACTTTCGACAATTTTTTTTCGATTTTACTTTAAATGTTAAAATTTGCGTCTGAATGACATGTGATTTCACAAATCACATGTGATTTGTATTTTAAGAATCAAATGTGATTTCACAAACAACATATGATTTTACAAATAAAAAATGATTTCATAAAATCACATGTGATTTTAAAATAACAATCACATGTGATTTAAATAGATGTAAATGTCAACACTCACAAAAAAAGTCAAAAAAAAAAGTTCGTTGAAAGTTATAGAAATGCCCCTTTATTAAAAAAAATGATTTAATTCTCTTCGTAATGGTATGATTTTTTCGCGTAATGATTAACGGTTTATTAGATATTTAATTAAAATAAAAAATAAAAGTAGGTTATTTTATTTATTTTTTATTAGAAATTGTATTATTAGAATTGGTTCATCGAGTAGTGAGAATTTTGGGTCTACATTAAACTTTTCTTTAATCAATAATCATCTGTTCTAAATTCTCAAACAACCTAGTTCATCTTTATCATCTAATTTATTATACTTATAAAGTTTTCGCTCTTTATACTCCGTATCTTAATAAAAAAAAAATCACCAAACATTCATTAAATCACTTGATTCAATTTGTTAATTTACCTTTAACATCGATTTACGTTCATTTATGTATCAAACATTTACACACATACTAACGGACATATTTCAGTAACTCATTTTTAACAAATTAACGTTCATCCTCTTTTTTCAAACATTAATATTTTTTAAACCGTTAATCTTTAAGCAAAAAAAAAAATGTACCTTCGTGACGATCATTTAATTATCTTTCTATAAATGAGCACTTTGATATACTTCTAACAAACTTTTTTTTTCACGTTTTTTTTTTTTTTTTTTTTTTTTTTTTTTTTTTTTT